>JASFXZ010000007.1:5000-332800 GCA_032209605.1 Mactromeris polynyma
ACCTAAATATTCCATATGCTCATACATGTTTCCACTTACACCTCGTCTGTTTTGTAGACTGTTGTTTCCCTGTGGTCTGTGTGGGGAGGCATTGTCTGTTAATAGAGCCGGGTGATTAGTTGTTGACCATTAGAACTTTGCTTCATTGTTTATACTTGATAAATGTAGTTTAATGATACATTCACACCAGTCCACCAACAAACTATTAAACGAACCCTTGAATATAAACTTTACTTTATTTTGCAACAGTTCGTTAGACATTCTGAATTGTGTTTAAGTGTGTCGAGGGTTTGTTTCCGTTTTTGTGTAGTTTTAAAGATTTTCTCATAATTATGTTCACTGAGCATATAGTATAGTATAGTTATATATCGAGGGGTGAAAGCGAAACTGGTCTAAGTGACATTTTTTCAGAAAGTCACTTTTTTGCATAAAACAATTCAACACACTAATACCCATCTTCTGTGAAAAGATTGTATCCATAAATTATCAATTTTAGATAATATTGTAAAAATGTCCAAACGGTCTAAGTGAAATGCAATAATTTTTGAATGCGATAACAGTCTAAGTGCAAAATTTTGCACTTAGACTGTTTTCGCATTAATTTTTGAACTTAGAATTCTGTGGTTTAAGTGACACTTATTTTTCAAACAGTATTTTTTCTGCATTAATAAACTATTTTATTGATGTTATTAATTTAAGTATAAATGCATGTGTTTTTTAAACCATTTTATTTAAAATAAACAATTTTTTATTCACTTAGACCATTTTCGCATTCAAAATTTTGGTAACGGTTTGCAAATTATTGAAAAAAAATTCACTTAGACCATTTTCAGTTTTGACATTTTCTGTCTTAATTGTGTACATAGATATTGTTCACATGTATTATTAATCATTAATATTGATATTAATATGATTGAGACATCTTATGTCATGTTGTCATTAACTGAAGATATAATGTCATTGAGGTGATATCATTATAACAATTATAATGAGATTTTCAGGACATAAATACTAACAATAGGACATGATCTGTAGCATTGACTTAGTCTGTTTGTATTTGAATGATATCATTCCTTCTCAAAACAACAGTTTCATTTCATTGCTCCCACATAAGATTGAGTAAGCTGTAATTTCTCAGAGCACAGTGTGCATCACATGTGTATTTCATGTACTGAGAATAGTTCCTGAATTATGGCAGTATTTTATAAGTTATTAACTATATGTTAATATTGTCATCACATTTAAAAACTGATTCTCTCCCTCATCCCTAATTAATCAAAGTTAGTGGAACAGTCAAAATGACAAATAATGAATTGTATAGAATACTAGGTAATATCACACAACAGTAATTTATGGATGAGGACCTTTTAACAAATTATCATGTCAAGTACATAATGTAAAATTTCAACATGTATTGAACTTACATAGCAATGTTCAAAAGATTATATTCAAGCATTTTGTAATGAATTGTATTTTATCAATTTTTAACATAACTGTGATATAAAGTTGCAGACAACTGTAATGTTCTATCATATAAGTACTATAACATGAGAGATAGATAACCATTATAAGCTAAAGAAATGTATTTTTTTCTATTGTCTGTTTTAAAGTTCTACTGTTTCCTTGTGGTGTACTTTTCTGGAGATAAAATGTGTTGAATAAGATGAGCAAATGACATCAAATTGCATTTTAAGAGTTGTGAGAACACTTAGAAGTCATTTTGAGTAAATAAAAAATCCTACAAGAAATGGTATTTATAGATGTTTTATAATTAATACAATTTTAATGTTAACTATTATGATTACAACTTGGAACTTAAATATATAAATCATTATTATTTATATTTTTAAAAATAGATCTAAGCTTTGTGCAAATCTACATAAGCTGCACCAATGACATGTTATTTCTGTAAAAGCATTTCTTAACAGTAAAGTAAACAAGTAACTGTTTTCAGATATATTAATTGCATAGTGGGTGTATCTTGTTTTTAGAAATGGGTTACTAATGATGGATTCCTAAAAAGTCCAATTTTTTCATTGAAATTCCTAATTTTCATGTTTCGTTTCAAGGTGAATGTTGATTAAGTTGGAACGACTTTACTTGCTTTAAACAATATTTTTCTAGTTTTTTTAAACATTGGCTTTTCATACAGTTTACCAGTGGATAGTTAGCTTCAGCTTGGTTCTGGCTGTGACTGGTGTTCAAAGATTTAATCCTTGAGTACACAGCCAAGGCCAACTGAAGACTATTGACTACTGGTAAAATACTATATGTGTAAGTTGATACAGTCTCAACTTTTCAGAGGTAAGTGGAGCCCTACTTTTTGTCAGAAGCTTCCGGAAAGCCTGCACCTGAGTACACTGACATTTGGCTGAACATGTTTTACCCAGTTTTGAACTTGACCTAGATTTCATAAAGACAAAGTTTTTTACCAAGTTACACGTTAACCAGGTTGAAAATGTGACCTCTACAAGCATTAACAAGGTTTTACTTTGATTTGGACTGATGACCTAATTTCTGCCCAAGGTTACCAATCTTAACCTAAATTTCATAGAAACATACATGGTGACTAAGTTTCATTAAGATTGAATAAAAATGTGGTTTTGTCTACAGCAAAAACAAGACTAAAGTGTGAATATAGTTAAATACAGTATTTTTATCAATGTCAGGTAAATTCCTTTGAATACATGCCTGCTTTAAAAATGAAAAATGGCTGCATGTCCTTGACAGCCATTTCAATTCGCATTGCTAAAACTTGGACAGGTTAAAATTCAATTGTATTTATTCTCGCTTAATTCCATCAAATAAACATGTACCAATGCATGGCATGTATGAATACATTTACCAACACAATTGTACCACTTTATAAGTTATCCAAAATTTTCTCAAAATGCCTTGATTATCAGAAGGTGAGCAAAACATAAGTAAGAGAAGAAGGCATTTGTAAGTTAGTTAAGCTGTAATAGGACAATGTATAAACTGACAAAACAGTTTGGCTTGCAAGTGAATTATTCAGGACAGTCCAAGATCTGATATGCCATGCGCAAGTTGCTGGTCAAAAGGAAAGTTACATCATTGAAACATTTATTTGACAAGTTTAGTTCAGCGATGCTGACATCTCATCTATATAAAGTTCGACCTCAAACAAAAAGTAACCAATTACAACATAAAGATTGTTTAGTAAGAGTATGCCATTGATGTACTGATGTCATCATGTCACTTTGCTGTAGTTGGGAACTTTTACAATAGGCACATTTGCATTGTCACACATTACAGGAGTAGATTATTTTGTTTTTGGACAAATCATGTTAAAACTTAAGCCAATATGTTTTTAAGCAAAACATTGATTCTGATGGGATTTCTCCAAGATCGGTCCAAAGTTGTAACCTATAAAGTGTTAACAAGTTGACTGTTGATGACAGACAGATCACTGATAAAAAAGCCAAGCCAACCACAATAGCTCACTTTGTTCTCAGGTGCTCAGAGAGCAACAGACATTGCTATAGATAGTAATTGTTCATGTATTTCTGTAACCGAGCCGAATAACTGAAAGGGTAGTAATCAAAACCGAACTTAGAAACCTGTATCGTTGCAGCCCTATAAAATATGTATGTGTCAATATCCCTGAAAATATTTACACCAATCTAACCCATCAGCTTGGTCAAATGTCTTTGATGAAAATAACTAAAAATTCCTATAAATTTATTATAAAAGAACTAAAGCAGCGCGAGTTGACACTGCCCTAGCCCCGCATACGTGTCTCTGTACTCCGACTTTTACACGCTTCGCCATACAGCGACAGTATAGAGATGTGACGTCCGTGGCTGGACTAACACTGCCCCTACATCAAGCATATAAACAAATACAGCATACCAGAATTATATAAAAACTTGAAAGTGAGTTGAGTGAAACACATACTCAACCTCTTTATCATTGTTCCAAATGAAAAGGACTCCATCAAAACAAGGACATTTGTGTCTTTATTTTCAGATTTCATGAAAATGTAGAATATTTTTATTTAATTCATAACCCATTATGCACAAATGTAAAGTTCATACTAAGGGAGATACCCTTAAAAACTGAATCATTTACTACTTGTACTAAATTTATCAACCCACTGGAAAGAACGAGATTTATATGTCTTACAATGTTTAAAAAAATTGTTGTGTAAGCTTTGTTCATTATTTGATCAATGAATTAATAAACCCTTCATTGTGATAATGTACAAAATATGTAGTTTGTTAGATATACATATATTCAGGTTACTGATAAGCCTATCAAGGGATTCTGAGTCGATATGATTATGAAGTAGTTATAAACCACTGTCATTTATAACAATATATTGATGGAGGAATTATTAAAAAATATGTATTTATAAACTTATAAAAAGTAAGGTTTCAATGTCCCTCATAAAAGTATGAAAGAGAAGTAGTTAACATATAATTGCACCAAAAGGCCTTAAACATGTAGTTTAAATCAATGGTAGAATCTTTTCTAGTTCATAAAAAACCAAGGTACTTTATAAAGTTCATAATTCATGAATTGGATACTTTTTAGATGAAATACAAGAATAATGATACATTTTTTATTAACTTACGAGTGTTTAACTTGTTGACTATAAGCCCCTTACATGTCCAATATACTTAAAATTGCCTTAAATGAAACTATTATGCTTTCTGTTAACCATAAATAGTTATTTAGTACTAAATAATATATTTGGGAAGAATCTAAATATCATCATTGGTCTATGATACATACTTATTTTGTTATTTTCACTCGTTAATTAAGTGCAAAAAAGACTAAGTGAATATAATTTTAATATTTTGTATTTAAATCACTAAACTTTAATTATACAATAAAAAAGAAACTAAATTGTGGTGCAAGATTATCAATATTCTGTATTTTTTAAAACAATTTTGTCACTTGGACTTTTTTCGCATTCAACAAATGTTACAATTTTGGTCAAATATTGAGCGCGAAAACGGTCCAAGTGCATTTTCCCACATAAAATCTTTTTTTCTGCTTTTTCTCCAAATATTCAACATTGAATGTAAAACAAGAGTAATTTTGATTATACATCCAGTAAATCAACATTACAAATTGTGTCCAAACAAAATAAGACAGTTTTTTCCCTCTCCTGAACAATTTACTGAAATGCACTTAGACCAGTTTCGCTTTCACCCCTCGATATGATCTAAGCTTATTGTTTGAGAGGTAATCTACGTATGTGAGTAATATACGTATGTTTTTACTGACCACATACTAATCTAGGGTGAGTCATTGAGATCCCATTTTACCCCTCGGAATCTGTTCTTTTGTCAATACATATTGTGTGAGATATCGTGAAACTGACCAAGTTTGTGTGTGGCAACAACATAATGCACCCAATTGATATTGAACAATTTTGCACTAATAATTACAGAGTAATGCCACTTCAATCAGTTGAATTTTCCATTAACATACTGTAGGAAGGATTATATTGGTACAAGGCATGCCATATTCATAGGACAATGTTTCCCTGTACAGATCCAGTAACTCTTTCTGAATTACATATACAAGAACAGTAACTCTTTCTGAATTACATATAAAAGAACAGTAACTCTTCATGAAATACATATACAAGAACGATAACTCTTCCTGAAATACATGTACAGGAACAGTAACTATTCCTGAAATACATATACAAGAACGGTATCTCTTCCTGAAATGCATATACAAGAACAGTAACTCCTCCTGAAATACATATACAAGAACAGTAACTCCTCCTGAAATACATATACAAGAACAGTAACTCTTCCTGAAATACATAAACAAGAACGGTATCTCTTCCTGAAATGCATATACAAGAACAGTAACTCTTTCTGAAATACATAAACAAGAACGGTATCTCTCCCTGAAATGCATATACAAGAACGGTATCTCTTCCTGAAATACATATACAAGACCAGTATCTCTTCATGAAATACATATACAAGAACGGTATCTCTTCCTGAAATACATATACAAGAACGGTATCTCTTCCTGAAATACAATACAAGAACAGTAACTCTTCCTGAAATACATAAACAAGAACAATAACTCTTCCTGAAATACTATACAAGAACAGTAACTCTTCCTGAAATACATATACAAGAACAGTAACTCTTCCTGAAATACAATACAAGAACAGTAACTCTTCCTGAAATACATAAACAAGAACAATAACTCTTCTTGAAATATATGTACAAGACATCATTTAACATTTGTAATTCTATGAAATTGAATACATTGTATCTAGATACTCAGGCCAAATTAAATAAATGTTTGGTTATGGTATGCATTTTCTTGATGAATTGCTTGCAATTTTTAATTCTAGAAACTGATTGTAATCACGTGAACGATGATTGTAAACTTTTTCTGTTCATTTTTCAAGTGCTGGTTTAACTATCAAGAATCCTTTCAAATCTCTTCACCAACAATTCCAAATAAAAGGTATAATCATCCTCGGTACCCAGGCTATTCAAAACATACGATACTCTGGGCAAATTGACTAGCGAAACTCATTCATTAGGATTTCTCGACCAACGAAATGGACGATTACAAAAAATGAATCTCCTTTGTGAACAGCTATCAACAAATTCGACAAAATGGCAGCGACCATTTTACAATATGTGCAATTGGAAAGCAACGATCTCATTGGATCGCTCAGAACCGCGATTGTATCCGTAACTCCTCGGTTATTTCCGTATCGCACGAGGTGTGTGCCATGCGGCCAATCAAGCGGCTGGATTTCACCTAATTTATTATTCATGAGTACGAGATTTTTACAGTCAGTTTTCACAGGGTATCATGTATGTTATGAATAGCCTGGGTATCGAGGATGCGTTTAATGGGATAAGAAATATTTTGAAGTCTACTGCCATGATATATTTACCATTATACGTATACCTATTTCTTATGTGGTCTTATTATGATAAATTCCTGTTTCGTTCTTTTTTGAAAGTATGTCTGCATATTTTCAGTATTTTGCAGACTTTCATGAACAGTTTACAACTTTTGTTAAACATTTCAGCAACATATTTAATAAATTTATTTTCAAAACAATATCATCAACGGTTTGAAATGTTTTTAAAATGTGTTTGAAACTTTTCTCCTAATTTCCTTGGTAGTTCGGAACTTTTTTGGTTTTCATCGGGTTTTACGCCGTTTTTCAACGATATACATGTATCACCACTCATTTGGCGGCCGTAGTTTTCTGGAAATAATTATCGACCAGTACTACAACGCTCTTCCGCATGCAACTGACAACTTCTCCACATGTGGAGGACATGATCGTAGTGATTGTCACGGAAGAGGATAATCTTCCCAACCCGGAAATATTTCAAATATGTCCGTGTTAGCATCTAACAATGGCCTAATGTGTGTCAGAACTATACTACAATATACCAGTTGGTCAAATTATTTTTCTCGAAAACCGAACTGTTGTAACATATCCTACTTGCAATATTGACTTAGAATGTCTATAAAGTATTTGACCACGAGTAACATAACTACGAAATGAATGTACACCCATTAAAAGCTGTAAGGAAGGGCCTACTCCGCTTTGTTACGCCAAATAAAACATTATAAATATTACTTAATGTTCTTCTCTTTAACCTTGTATTTTCTGCCAGATGTTGAAATAACTTCTAACTTGTAGATAGAGAATATCCTTATAATTCGTTATAGTTCAAACTAGAAGCAAAAACATTATATGCTTCTTTATATATCTCAAATGATTGCATCTGAGTATTGTAACTTTCAACGAGTGTATATGAAAGTATTGCACTATTCAGTGAACATATTTTACAAACTCGACGTTTTCCGCTTATAGTGTTTTGGTGATACTGAAAAATATTTTATGAAAAAAATCTGAACTGTAATATAGCTATAAAATTTTTCTAAATTTAGTTAGTTCATGTTATGAAGTGTTTGTGCTTTATCTTCTACAAGTAGACACCGTATTCGTAAGGCTGAAATAGTTTGGGTGGAACATGAAAACATGACACACACACACATCTCGGATGTTATGTAATTCTCAACATAATTATGAATTTTAGTTCCCGATAATTTTTCCATGATTTGAAAAGCTTTCATGGAGAAGAAAACCGGAGAACAAGCTGTGGTTCGCACCATAATATGACACACCTCCATCAGCACCATTACGAACTGTGGCATCATCATCTTTCTGCAATTCCAAGATAATTGTTGCACTTGACAAACATTGGATGATCGTTTTTAAAGAAAGACGCATGCGCACTGATCTCGATACGAGAGTTGTTGAGAAGACGAAGATGCCAGAAAAGGGCACTGTGAATAGACCAACATTCTTATCGTATGCTCCTCCAACGTTTGTGTCGATTTGCTCAAAGACGAATGTTTGGTTAAACCCAGTCGGATTGAAGTGACTACCCAGTGTTGCAAAGAATGCAATTGGCGATTCGCTCTCCGCTTGTCGTAACCAACGAGTGTCTCTCTCTATAAATATACATCAGAAAATAATATTCACCACTCAATGTCTTGATGGTCAAGTATATTCAATTATTAGTTATCAATTAAGTAGGAAGTCAACCAAATGTGCATTGTATTGTCTATTTACGTGCAGTGTTGTTTAATCTGAGGAAATATTAAAGCTACATACCATAATTGCGCTAAAATTTCTATACCAAAAAATAAAAACGTTTAATCTATGTCAGTTATGTATAAGTTCATCAAATCTGTCGAAAATTTTGAGTAAATCGATCGTTTTCCAGTAAAAAAAGGGAAAAACATCAGGGTATCACTAACTTGACGTGTACGTCAAGTTCATATGCAAATATTACCTTCGAGTCGCACAGCGCATGCGCGAATTTGAAAGAAATCATAACAGATCGAGCAATATGGCTGACAAACCGCGGTTAATTCGAAAGACGGAACAACAGAAGAAAGGGACTAAAATAGCCTGTAGAAAGCGATATGCTGAGTCAACGCATGTGATCCGAGTGTCGGAAGGTTGTTGGAATCGCTGGAATGCCATTAAGAGCGAAATCAATGCCAAAACGAACGGAGAAGTGACGAAAATGCTGCTTGATTTATGGCAAGTTCATGAAGTTGTTTTTTAAAAACTTACGATTTTGTTAAAACATATAATCTCTTTATCCTACTTGTTTTCATTACTACATGACATAACTTAACGGATAAATCTAATTTGATTACATCTATTCAATGGATTTCCAGTTTTACGCATGAAACTCGATGTTATTATGTTGTCAAATGTAAGGGGCTCCCAAGGGGTAATTACACAACCCGAGTAACATTGATTGCAAGTGTCATGATAGACGTCTTGTACGCGAGTTTTAGTTATCCAAAAGCATTTATATATATCCTTTTTGTTTGTTAGCATAGAATTAAGTACTCTGCGAATTTATTTAATACTTCACATGTGCAGTGTCAGAGCTACATTATAATTTATCAAGATATATATACAATAGACTAATAGTATGGATATAGTAGCCTACTAATAATTTTAGTTGATACACTGGTACTGTCAAATATTAATGTGTAAGTTTGTAACGTTCCATACTTTTTCTATCAGGGACGTATAAAATATGTCTCTGATTTAGTGATTATATTTGTTTATATGCAGTTGTATATGTCAATGATAAGTGATATTTTCTGGTATTTAGGGATCACACTCGTGCAAGTCAATCAACACCGACCCATGTTCAAGTTCAACCAGCATTTGTAAATGTGAAACCATCCCATGTTACGCCATTAAAAGCAAGTACAGTAGCTCATTCAACACCTGTGGATTCTTACTCAGTAGCAGGTGTCTCAACCTTTGATCCAGCAGTATCAGACGTGTCAGCATCTGGACAAGATGAGTGAGTGTTACAATAATAGAATTCAGCATAATCATAAATAATGTTGTGTAACAGACTGAGTGACTCCTTACTTCATTAAGTTCATAATGACAATGCCTTAAAAGCCCTTATATACTGTGTAAAGAATCCAACTAATCCTTAAATACAGCTAGATCCCAATGTGAAGATAAATCCACATGATCCTGTAGATCTGATGGTTCCTTTAACTCCAAATTTGCCACAGACACTTATAACTTTATACTTCATATTTATATATCTAGTATTTGTACCATTTTGACAAATATCTAAAAGTATTCACTCTTGAGTCTGACATTATGTCAGTGATACTGATAGTTGCATCTTGCAATATAATTATATTGATACGTTATTGTGGTTACTGTTGGAGTGATATTTAATGCAGATGCTAAGGATATATGTCAAACTTATTTCTGTTTTTGATTTTAAACGTTGTCATAATAACAAAAATCACTGATACTGACAAATGATATTGTTGTATATGTCACGGCCTATTTAAATCTATATTGTAATATCCATTGTATTACAAAGCCCTTACATTTTTTTGCATACCTACAAGTTCTCTTTTATTTTTATATAGACCACAATCGGAAATGTCTGGGTTTGAAGATGTAAACCTCACAGAAAGATACAGACGAAAAGCACAAGCTACAGAAGGGTCTTTTATTAAGTAAGGACATTTGCTACTCAATTAATACAAATTACACACCAATATGCGCACTGTTGATGTAGTTGTAAATGATCTATGATTCTGTCTATAATGCTTTCATACAGGATTTCATTTTTTTTAAATGTGTATTTTTATCTGCAGTATATCCTACGAAGTTGAGGAGGGCATTGGATCTAAAATGCGTGATTCAAGCTACCAACCAACTCTAAGTGAAGATGAAGAGGCGTATGAAGATGATTATTGCAGCAGTAGCAGTGAAGATGGGGATGAATTTGTGCTGGACATGGCAGCAAGGTATTGCAGTTCTAGTGACATTTTTATGTTTTTTGGGGTTTAATATCCTATTTTCTGTAAAGTCATTCAAGGCGGTCAGTTACTTAACATGTCTCTGGTGTTACTATCTATAACAGGTCATGACTCTGCACATAGCTGACAATGTACATGTACTCTCATGAAAAAAAGCAGAGATGACGATTTCCACACTCAGGTAGTTGTGGCACCACCTTGATTTGAGCCTTCAATGCCAGATCACAAATCAGAGACTCTACAGACTGAGCTATCTGTAAAGACCTAGTATCAGTGTGATTGCTATCATAGATTGCTTTTTTGACTACCATCCTTGTAATGAAACATGTATGCTAAGAATGATATAATGCAGTGAATGTTATGCAGCCCAATTAAAGGGCCAGCCATTTCTGACTTATGAGACACCTACTTCACTAGCACATAACTTCCCGATTCCTATCAATTAATGCCAGGCAGATAGGCACACGGTTACCATTATTTAACTAGCTGGCGGCTAACCAACTGGCCATATCAGAACGGACCCTACCGGGATTCGAACCTTCGACCTCCCACTCCCAAGGTGGATGCCTTAACCACTCGACCATGGGAGGCGGTATGTCAAAATTAGGTAAAAAGTGATCTTGTTATATCACAATCCTTGTGAAAATGTCTATTGAAACTCATGTTATGCTCGCTATGTAAATACTTGTATACGTTAATATGCTGTATCCTGGTTTTGTTAATACTCAATGCTTGAAACTCATTACAACAAAGTTTCATTGTGTCACTTTATGTTTGTGTATTACAATTTACAGTCTAGCCTGTGTAAGCGACCACCATTGAATAAAGTCCACTTGCCTGTAAAGACCATCATTTAAGCTCAAAACAAACATTCTACTGTATTTGCCCTCTGAACAAAGACCATTTGTCAATTAAGACCACATTTTGTCCTTCCCATGGGTGGTTTTCACAGACAGATTAGAGTGTATAAAGTTGAACAATTGCCTATTCACTTGTCATTATATAAGTAGTTGCTTAGTTCATTGAAGTGTATTCCATTTCAGCATTCAGTTAAAATGAAACAGTACATCAAAAATAACAATATTACCATAACATATTGAAGTATGTGGTTTGGTATATCAATGAAAACAGTGTCGAATTTGTTCACATTGTCATTATTGTCAGCTACCAAATATTGTTTTTTTTTGCATTCATTGTATTGCTTTTCTTCATGGCATCTCATATTTGTTTACAGCCAAGATGAAAGTATAAACTGTCTGCCAGAAATAAAAATCGGGAATGCTATACTTGGCGTATCTGATTCTTCTGATGCTGATACCCTGTCAGATACTAGTGATAGTGATAATGATGACGTACCAGAAAGAGATCTGGTTGGGGAAATGAAAGCTATATGCTTTGCAACAGAACTTCTGTCACTAGCAAGTTTGAAAGTTCCTACATGTTGTAACCGAAAAGCATGTGGTGGCGTTGTTGAGGCAAATATGAAGATGATTGGTACATCTGCCTGCATTTCTTGGGTAATGACATTATACAATGGATATACAATCATGTATGTTAACACATATTTATCGTGCACTCCATATCAGCCATTGTCATGTAAAATAATAGTTTTGCTTTCGTTAATTGTTTTTTATACTCTCTTTTATGTATATATTGCAATACAAATTTACTGATTCTCTCCTTATACTTTCAGAAATGTAATAATCAACATACTGTAAGGAAATGGTCCTCACAGCCAAGGATCAAGAAGCGTTGGGCTGGTGATGTTTTGCTGTCGTCTGCATTAATTTGTAGTGGGAACAATTTTGACAAAGTCAAACTAATGTTTAAGTTTTTTGGACTTGGACTGACAGCAAAAACAACTCACTACCAACTCCAAAGCAAACATTGTGTTCCTGTTATAAAGGAATCGTTTGGGAAACTCATGCAGGAGAATAGAATGAAGTACATAGATCAAGCAATTACTGTGGCAGGTAACCACATTTACTACATATAGCTTAGCATTTTTTCTTTATTAGCTTGACTAATTGAAGAATAATTGGCTCACCCAGTATAAATGGAGTGATGCCCACTAAGTTAAGTTTTGCATGCAGATATCTCAATAATCATTCCATGTTTTAAATGGAACTTCGAACAGAGATTTACTATCAGTATTCTTTCTACCTCTGAGCTAAGCATTCACTGTGAACTGCCAATGTGGTCCAGTCATTGATAGCTTATGGTCAGAAGTATTTTCTAACTGAATTTTACTGTTTTTTAGGTGATGGCCGTATGGACTCTACAGGACATTGTGCTCAATACTGCACCTACACATTGATCGAGTATGAGTCCAAAGACATTGTGGCATGTGAAATAATAAACAAAAGAGAGACAGACTTAAAGTCTACTTCCATGGAAAAAGAGGGATTGAAGCGAGCACTTCAGTCACTGAAGGATAGTGGAATCATTGTTAAAGAAATATGTACAGATGCCAGTACCACAGTTGCAGCTTTCATTGGTATGCATTTTCTTATGAAAATTTTAAATCTTCAATTCTTGAGGTAAATGATATTCAATCTGTAAATTTAGTAAATAAATACATTGCACCATGACTGGATGTAATGTTGATTGAGTGGTGGGGGAAAAACGTTTATGAGTCTTCTCTTATTGTATTACCAGTTATTGAAATACCAGCTAGATGGCTGACACTGCAAATATGTCATATCAGTTACATGTACTTTCATAACCTGTCTATGGTCATCATAATCTGTTGATATGTAATACATATGAACTTAGATTTCAGTAATTTATTTGTACATTTTCAGCCAAGGAGCACCCAGATGTATTTCACTCATTTGATACCTGGCACGGAGCCACAAATCTTGGCAAGAAATTGGGGGCAGTGAGTTATTATTTACTTGAAAACATTCAAATTGTATATATTACTGGTGGTATCATAGAGACGCTATTGTACATATTGAAATAGTTGGATCATATCTTTCTGCTGCTATCAAAGTAGGTTGCATTATGGCTCCATGTTAGTCAAAAGTAACGATACCATAATTGTATTGATTCAAAATAGTCCATTACAGTATCTGATGTTTCAAATATGGGGATTTAGCCAGACATCATGTGCTTGTAATTCTATTTTTTTCTATTTTGTAAATTATTTGAGGAAAAGTTATGTATAACATTATATGATGACAACTTTTTTACATTTCACAATCTCTCATGTGGATTAATATTTCAACTGACATTCTCAAATTCTGTTTCAAAAAATCCATTTCATAATATTATTCAAAACTTAATGTTAGTATTCTCATCTTCAGGCTGCAGCTGAAAAGAAGAATACTGATCTAAGACCATGGGTTCCAGACATTATTAACCATTTCTGGTATTGCAGTAGAAAGGCTAATGGAAACGAATATGCTATGTTGGTAAGAATATGTAATTCCTAATATGCAAACATCACAGAATAGTTGATCCAAAGTACTTTATGTGTTTACTTTCTGTATAATAATTTGTGACTAAATTGATAAACAATTCAATTGAACTATGCAACAGCCATAATTATATTTCTTGAAGTACCAATGTAAACACTTGAATTTTCATGACATAATGTTACTATTGAAGAATGTCACCAATGAAATTTCATGTTTTATGAAATAAATGATATTTTTGTGGGTGAGAATGTCTTTGGTGTCAATAATGCTGTATAATCTGGTAAACCATTATGCTGTTCCATATCATTCTCAAATTCATGTTTGCAACTCTACATGACATTTGGTATTCAATTATAGCCAACTGATCATTGCACCCTGACTGGATAATATGAATATATTTATAATATACATATTATATTATCAGTACATAATGACTTTTCCATATTGCAGCAAGTGGTTTATAGTTGTTAACAACTGTTCTGGTAATGTATTGTCTGTTACAGGCTAGATGGAGAGGTGTTCTACATCATGTAGTAGATGTTCATGAATGGTGTTTGGGGGACAATGCAATTGCAGCTGCTTGTGAACATGAACCACTAAATGAACCAGATGGAGGGAAAAAATGGCTTGAAGCAGGCGATGCATCACATTCTTCTTTGACCAAGATTGCAATGGATACTAGACTACAACGCAGCTTGCGCTTTTATGTCAACTTCAGGTATGTTTTTACCATACTAACTCATTGAATTGATGTACTTTAAACTTATTTATTTTACATTGATTGTAAAACAATTTCTTACAACTTACACTAGTCACTCTTGATGACTGCTTCCTGGCTACCAACCATTACTTGCACCAAATTAAGGGATTGTGAAGTTCATGATCAAACCCCGCTCATCGCAGGGCTCGAACTCACGACCTTTGGATCAGAAGTCAAGCGCTCTACCCCTTGACCACTCCGCCTCAGACTTTGTTGAATTTACAATGAATTCATGCTAATAAAATCAATAAAAATACTGGAAACACTAATATTCATTATATTTTAATGTGTGTACTTGTACTTTCAGACACACAGGGGATTTGGAAAGTTTTCATGACCACATTCTGATGTATTGCTCAAAGCGGTTTGCCTACACGTAAGTTTATTTTTGATGTTTAGTATAATGCTCAGTGGGTTTAGCACTACATATGTGTTTAAACACCTGTCTGAATCCTGGAGGGAATTGAATATTAACCTGAATCCCGGATTTAAGTGAGTGTCAACCTGAGTAGTGAGTTAAATATCTGTTATGGTACCAATGGAACACAAAACAGTTAATTTAGGTTGCACTTGTTATTTATCAAATCAGGTCCCATATATTATTAGCTTTTAATCAGATGATAATTTTTCTTATATGTGCTTTATACTATCTTACAGGTACCCTGTTTATAAGGCACGCAACTACTTAGCTTGTATTGACTACCAGCATCACCTAAAAAGGCCTGCTTTGATGACCAAAAGTGGAGAAAAAAGGTACATTGTGCATAACAAATACAAATTTCCATCCATACATACAAGTTTTGCTTGTATACAATGATAAAGTGTATTTTACATCCGAACTTTTGCTAAATAACATTTGCAATTGAATGACAGTTTATCTGCACAGATCACTGTTAATGATACAATTTGTGAACATCATATTTACTATTATAGTATTCCAGCTGTACATGAAGGCCACTTTTGCTCATTCCTCAGGGCGGTCTTTATTTACATATTTTATATTACTACCGATGATTTATGCCTTCTGCTATAAAACTGCTTTCTTCTTATACAGATTTCACCGCATGTATTGTAAAAAGAACAACAACTGGACCAGCTATGAAGTGAAGGAACCAAAGAAATACGAGTACATCCATGAACTGATGTCTGACATTATTGAGCATTTCATTAGAATGGCTGATCCATTGACATCACCGGTAGTAATGACACCTTCAGATCCACGGAAATTCAAAAGAACTATTTCCAAAACTTCCACTCCACCAACGAGCCTAATAATGGCAAGGAAAAAGTCAAGATACAATGACCCAGACTAAAGTGCCTGATAAATTTTATTGTGACTTGGTAAATTATTGCATGACTCTGTTGATGCCTTGCAAAGGCAGACAAAACTGCCGGAACCGTTATTAAGGTATCAATATTGTGTCTAGTGTTGTGTTTGTCTGTATTCTATAACCTGGATAAACTTTGTACCTTGCTCTGAATATAACTGTTTAATGTACTTCTTTTAAGCATGTCAGCAAATCAAACATTGTCACAAAATCACACAGCTGGTTTACTTCAAACATGTTTATTTCCGTGAGTATGTACATCATTAATTCTGAACATTTCTTGCATATATTTGGACACAGAATTGTAATGAAAATAATGTAAGCTTAAAAAAATCAATATTACCTTCCACATCAACAATTTTCATTTTAACAATTTTTGAATATGAATATGGTAGCATGTATTTTGTAAAAACTAACATGTGACAATACAAGTACTGAATAAAAAAGATATGATGACACAGTGCCTTTTAGCCTAGTAATTTAAATGGAACGTTATGTGGCAATTACCTACTTTAATAGCAATTTACAATTCAGAGTAAAGAAACACAATGGAGGATTTATTCTCAGTAGCTTCAACTCTGGACAACCAAAATCTGCACTTACACTGAATGCGAACGGACAACCAAAATCTGCACTTACACTGAATGCTAACAGACAAAGTCTTACCTACAAATATTTCAAAATATATACAGTCAAACCTGTCTGTAAAGACCACCCATGGGAACAGCAAAATGTGGTCTTTGTTTACAGGTGGTCTCCATTAACAGATTAAATATCATTGAAAATGGTCTGATGGGAGATAAAATTGGTGGTCTTTGCAGTCAGGTTTTGCAATAGTGGTCTTTGTTCGCAGGTGGCATAATGTATAATCAAATTCACATATTATGTGAGAAGTATCAACAAGCTTAATATTAATAAGTAACTACTATATAACTGCTTTAATATTTATAGAAAACGGTCTCATTTTATATTATGAATGGTTATGTTAAAATATTCATGTTTTTTACACATCACGAAAAAATAGAGTGTAACAATCCAGCTGTCATAATGGACACATGCACATACATAAGCATGCAACTTCTTTGATTTGATAAATTGCACTTGTATGGAATGTGCGTCTTACTGTCTTATATTACCTTGCTACAATACATGAAAGGATGTGAAACCATCAAAATAACTATGAATATCATTTATGTATGCTTTCTTCTTGTACAAGGTTACAGAAATAGCATGTGGTTAAATGCATTCATATGTAATAACAGTATGTAGTCTGCTGACTAAATTGTACAATGCCAAATCCATAACGGATGATTAAAAAACAGCCTGTGCAAAAGCACTAAATATTAATCTGCATAAAAGGTTGTCTTGTGTCAATGTTGGCAAGTAATAGTTTACATATATATATATGTTACTTTATCAAATAAATATGTAAAGACATGATGAATCTGTTTTCATGATAGAAGAAACCCAAATTGTAAATACACAAATTAGTTAAATTGATACACCGAAAAGATACAAATAATGTTCAATTTGAATACAGTAGCACTACATAAAACGATTCGGCAAAAAAAACAGTATATTGTCCAGTGGCACTGGTAAAAGTTTCCCGAATTTTAAGAACACAGCAGCTGGGAATAACTCTCCTATTTCCAGCCCATGCCGCCATAATGTAAAATTTCTGTAGGCAGAATGTCTGTACATCTTGTTGGCGTCTTCCACTCTCTGCCTGTGCCTTCCCAACATTTCCCTGTAATACCTCTGACCCAGTACCAAGACCTCTGGATCCAGAATCAGGCGCTGCATTTGCTGAAACAAAACACTTTATTAGATATTTCTACTTGATAATAAGGATAACTTATTTGTCAAAATGTTTGTTTTGTAATAATATACAACTACAGTCAAACCTGTGTTGGCGACTATCTTTGAATAATGACCATTTGTCAGTGAAGACCACCATTTTGGTCTCCAAATAACCAACATTCGAATATAGTATGACCTCTGAATAAAGACCACCACTCAACAAAGACCACAATTGGTCCTTCTCATAATTGGACTTTACAGACAAGTTCAACTGTATATATGCTATTAATAATATAATGATTTGGTTGCCATGGCAGTAGAAGTCTGCATCATTGACCTAAATAGCAAGAATATGAAAGAATTGTCCGTTAAAAAACACAAGCTTCTCTGAATTAAATCAATTTTCTAGGTAAATATCTATAATAAAAATTTCATTCTTGAAGCCCACTTGAACACCTAAAATATTATAATTTAATGGAAGAGACACAAATTATTATTAAAGTAAATTACAACTACAATACAATGCTTACGTTGGCGAATATCTTCGATACTCGTAGATAATTTTGTTGATTCATCAACATCTAAATCTTCAAACTTTTCCCTCAGACTCTGCAGTTCAGCGTCTTGTTTTATGTTGTGTGATTCCAGGTCTGTGAGCCGCTCAATGTATATCTTTTCTCTCATTTCATTTTCTAATTTTTGTGTGCGTACACCTTTTCCCGTACTGCTAGTGCCCTTATAAGGGCGAATTTGTTTTGCAAAACCTGGTTCAGGTTTGAGGTTTCAGTTTTGTTGTAGTTTCCACAAGAGACGTATGTTACATTTTCTACTTGTCTGAACAAATAGGTGTGCCTTAGCCATTATTCGATGCAATTGTCTTTGTCTGATTGGGTGATAATTATCATTTGTGTCTCTTCCATTAAATTATAATATTTTAGGTGTTCAAGTGGGCTTCAAGAATGAAATTTTTATTATAGATATTTACCTAGAAAATTGATTTATTTCAGAGAAGCTTGTGTTTTTTAACGGACAATTCTTTCATATTCTTGCTATTTAGGTCAATGATGCAGACTTCTACTGCCATGGCAACCAAATCATTATATTATTAATAGCATATATACAGTTGAACTTGTCTGTAAAGTCCACTTATGAGAAGGACCAATTGTGGTCTTTGTTGAGTGGTGGTCTTTATTCAGAGGTCATACTATATTCGAATGTTGGTTATTTGGAGACCAAAATGGTGGTCTTCACTGACAAATGGTCATTATTCAAAGATAGTCGCCAACACAGGTTTGACTGTAGTTGTATATTATTACAAAACAAACATTTTGACAAATAAGTTATCCTTATTATCAAGTAGAAATATCTAATAAAGTGTTTTGTTTCAGCAAATGCAGCGCCTGATTCTGGATCCAGAGGTCTTGGTACTGGGTCAGAGGTATTACAGGGAAATGTTGGGAAGGCACAGGCAGAGAGTGGAAGACGCCAACAAGATGTACAGACATTCTGCCTACAGAAATTTTACATTATGGCGGCATGGGCTGGAAATAGGAGAGTTATTCCCAGCTGCTGTGTTCTTAAAATTCGGGAAACTTTTACCAGTGCCACTGGACAATATACTGTTTTTTTTGCCGAATCGTTTTATGTAGTGCTACTGTATTCAAATTGAACATTATTTGTATCTTTTCGGTGTATCAATTTAACTAATTTGTGTATTTACAATTTGGGTTTCTTCTATCATGAAAACAGATTCATCATGTCTTTACATATTTATTTGATAAAGTAACATATATATATATGTAAACTATTACTTGCCAACATTGACACAAGACAACCTTTTATGCAGATTAATATTTAGTGCTTTTGCACAGGCTGTTTTTTAATCATCCGTTATGGATTTGGCATTGTACAATTTAGTCAGCAGACTACATACTGTTATTACATATGAATGCATTTAACCACATGCTATTTCTGTAACCTTGTACAAGAAGAAAGCATACATAAATGATATTCATAGTTATTTTGATGGTTTCACATCCTTTCATGTATTGTAGCAAGGTAATATAAGACAGTAAGACGCACATTCCATACAAGTGCAATTTATCAAATCAAAGAAGTTGCATGCTTATGTATGTGCATGTGTCCATTATGACAGCTGGATTGTTACACTCTATTTTTTCGTGATGTGTAAAAAACATGAATATTTTAACATAACCATTCATAATATAAAATGAGACCGTTTTCTATAAATATTAAAGCAGTTATATAGTAGTTACTTATTAATATTAAGCTTGTTGATACTTCTCACATAATATGTGAATTTGATTATACATTATGCCACCTGCGAACAAAGACCACTATTGCAAAACCTGACTGCAAAGACCACCAATTTTATCTCCCATCAGACCATTTTCAATGATATTTAATCTGTTAATGGAGACCACCTGTAAACAAAGACCACATTTTGCTGTTCCCATGGGTGGTCTTTACAGACAGGTTTGACTGTATATATTTTGAAATATTTGTAGGTAAGACTTTGTCTGTTAGCATTCAGTGTAAGTGCAGATTTTGGTTGTCCGTTCGCATTCAGTGTAAGTGCAGATTTTGGTTGTCCAGAGTTGAAGCTACTGAGAATAAATCCTCCATTGTGTTTCTTTACTCTGAATTGTAAATTGCTATTAAAGTAGGTAATTGCCACATAACGTTCCATTTAAATTACTAGGCTAAAAGGCACTGTGTCATCATATCTTTTTTATTCAGTACTTGTATTGTCACATGTTAGTTTTTACAAAATACATGCTACCATATTCATATTCAAAAATTGTTAAAATGAAAATTGTTGATGTGGAAGGTAATATTGATTTTTTTAAGCTTACATTATTTTCATTACAATTCTGTGTCCAAATATATGCAAGAAATGTTCAGAATTAATGATGTACATACTCACGGAAATAAACATGTTTGAAGTAAACCAGCTGTGTGATTTTGTGACAATGTTTGATTTGCTGACATGCTTAAAAGAAGTACATTAAACAGTTATATTCAGAGCAAGGTACAAAGTTTATCCAGGTTATAGAATACAGACAAACACAACACTAGACACAATATTGATACCTTAATAACGGTTCCGGCAGTTTTGTCTGCCTTTGCAAGGCATCAACAGAGTCATGCAATAATTTACCAAGTCACAATAAAATTTATCAGGCACTTTAGTCTGGGTCATTGTATCTTGACTTTTTCCTTGCCATTATTAGGCTCGTTGGTGGAGTGGAAGTTTTGGAAATAGTTCTTTTGAATTTCCGTGGATCTGAAGGTGTCATTACTACCGGTGATGTCAATGGATCAGCCATTCTAATGAAATGCTCAATAATGTCAGACATCAGTTCATGGATGTACTCGTATTTCTTTGGTTCCTTCACTTCATAGCTGGTCCAGTTGTTGTTCTTTTTACAATACATGCGGTGAAATCTGTATAAGAAGAAAGCAGTTTTATAGCAGAAGGCATAAATCATCGGTAGTAATATAAAATATGTAAATAAAGACCGCCCTGAGGAATGAGCAAAAGTGGCCTTCATGTACAGCTGGAATACTATAATAGTAAATATGATGTTCACAAATTGTATCATTAACAGTGATCTGTGCAGATAAACTGTCATTCAATTGCAAATGTTATTTAGCAAAAGTTCGGATGTAAAATACACTTTATCATTGTATACAAGCAAAACTTGTATGTATGGATGGAAATTTGTATTTGTTATGCACAATGTACCTTTTTTCTCCACTTTTGGTCATCAAAGCAGGCCTTTTTAGGTGATGCTGGTAGTCAATACAAGCTAAGTAGTTGCGTGCCTTATAAACAGGGTACCTGTAAGATAGTATAAAGCACATATAAGAAAAATTATCATCTGATTAAAAGCTAATAATATATGGGACCTGATTTGATAAATAACAAGTGCAACCTAAATTAACTGTTTTGTGTTCCATTGGTACCATAACAGATATTTAACTCACTACTCAGGTTGACACTCACTTAAATCCGGGATTCAGGTTAATATTCAATTCCCTCCAGGATTCAGACAGGTGTTTAAACACATATGTAGTGCTAAACCCACTGAGCATTATACTAAACATCAAAAATAAACTTACGTGTAGGCAAACCGCTTTGAGCAATACATCAGAATGTGGTCATGAAAACTTTCCAAATCCCCTGTGTGTCTGAAAGTACAAGTACACACATTAAAATATAATGAATATTAGTGTTTCCAGTATTTTTATTGATTTTATTAGCATGAATTCATTGTAAATTCAACAAAGTCTGAGGCGGAGTGGTCAAGGGGTAGAGCGCTTGACTTCTGATCCAAAGGTCGTGAGTTCGAGCCCTGCGATGAGCGGGGTTTGATCATGAACTTCACAATCCCTTAATTTGGTGCAAGTAATGGTTGGTAGCCAGGAAGCAGTCATCAAGAGTGACTAGTGTAAGTTGTAAGAAATTGTTTTACAATCAATGTAAAATAAATAAGTTTAAAGTACATCAATTCAATGAGTTAGTATGGTAAAAACATACCTGAAGTTGACATAAAAGCGCAAGCTGCGTTGTAGTCTAGTATCCATTGCAATCTTGGTCAAAGAAGAATGTGATGCATCGCCTGCTTCAAGCCATTTTTTCCCTCCATCTGGTTCATTTAGTGGTTCATGTTCACAAGCAGCTGCAATTGCATTGTCCCCCAAACACCATTCATGAACATCTACTACATGATGTAGAACACCTCTCCATCTAGCCTGTAACAGACAATACATTACCAGAACAGTTGTTAACAACTATAAACCACTTGCTGCAATATGGAAAAGTCATTATGTACTGATAATATAATATGTATATTATAAATATATTCATATTATCCAGTCAGGGTGCAATGATCAGTTGGCTATAATTGAATACCAAATGTCATGTAGAGTTGCAAACATGAATTTGAGAATGATATGGAACAGCATAATGGTTTACCAGATTATACAGCATTATTGACACCAAAGACATTCTCACCCACAAAAATATCATTTATTTCATAAAACATGAAATTTCATTGGTGACATTCTTCAATAGTAACATTATGTCATGAAAATTCAAGTGTTTACATTGGTACTTCAAGAAATATAATTATGGCTGTTGCATAGTTCAATTGAATTGTTTATCAATTTAGTCACAAATTATTATACAGAAAGTAAACACATAAAGTACTTTGGATCAACTATTCTGTGATGTTTGCATATTAGGAATTACATATTCTTACCAACATAGCATATTCGTTTCCATTAGCCTTTCTACTGCAATACCAGAAATGGTTAATAATGTCTGGAACCCATGGTCTTAGATCAGTATTCTTCTTTTCAGCTGCAGCCTGAAGATGAGAATACTAACATTAAGTTTTGAATAATATTATGAAATGGATTTTTTGAAACAGAATTTGAGAATGTCAGTTGAAATATTAATCCACATGAGAGATTGTGAAATGTAAAAAAGTTGTCATCATATAATGTTATACATAACTTTTCCTCAAATAATTTACAAAATAGAAAAAAATAGAATTACAAGCACATGATGTCTGGCTAAATCCCCATATTTGAAACATCAGATACTGTAATGGACTATTTTGAATCAATACAATTATGGTATCGTTACTTTTGACTAACATGGAGCCATAATGCAACCTACTTTGATAGCAGCAGAAAGATATGATCCAACTATTTCAATATGTACAATAGCGTCTCTATGATACCACCAGTAATATATACAATTTGAATGTTTTCAAGTAAATAATAACTCACTGCCCCCAATTTCTTGCCAAGATTTGTGGCTCCGTGCCAGGTATCAAATGAGTGAAATACATCTGGGTGCTCCTTGGCTGAAAATGTACAAATAAATTACTGAAATCTAAGTTCATATGTATTACATATCAACAGATTATGATGACCATAGACAGGTTATGAAAGTACATGTAACTGATATGACATATTTGCAGTGTCAGCCATCTAGCTGGTATTTCAATAACTGGTAATACAATAAGAGAAGACTCATAAACGTTTTTCCCCCACCACTCAATCAACATTACATCCAGTCATGGTGCAATGTATTTATTTACTAAATTTACAGATTGAATATCATTTACCTCAAGAATTGAAGATTTAAAATTTTCATAAGAAAATGCATACCAATGAAAGCTGCAACTGTGGTACTGGCATCTGTACATATTTCTTTAACAATGATTCCACTATCCTTCAGTGACTGAAGTGCTCGCTTCAATCCCTCTTTTTCCATGGAAGTAGACTTTAAGTCTGTCTCTCTTTTGTTTATTATTTCACATGCCACAATGTCTTTGGACTCATACTCGATCAATGTGTAGGTGCAGTATTGAGCACAATGTCCTGTAGAGTCCATACGGCCATCACCTAAAAAACAGTAAAATTCAGTTAGAAAATACTTCTGACCATAAGCTATCAATGACTGGACCACATTGGCAGTTCACAGTGAATGCTTAGCTCAGAGGTAGAAAGAATACTGATAGTAAATCTCTGTTCGAAGTTCCATTTAAAACATGGAATGATTATTGAGATATCTGCATGCAAAACTTAACTTAGTGGGCATCACTCCATTTATACTGGGTGAGCCAATTATTCTTCAATTAGTCAAGCTAATAAAGAAAAAATGCTAAGCTATATGTAGTAAATGTGGTTACCTGCCACAGTAATTGCTTGATCTATGTACTTCATTCTATTCTCCTGCATGAGTTTCCCAAACGATTCCTTTATAACAGGAACACAATGTTTGCTTTGGAGTTGGTAGTGAGTTGTTTTTGCTGTCAGTCCAAGTCCAAAAAACTTAAACATTAGTTTGACTTTGTCAAAATTGTTCCCACTACAAATTAATGCAGACGACAGCAAAACATCACCAGCCCAACGCTTCTTGATCCTTGGCTGTGAGGACCATTTCCTTACAGTATGTTGATTATTACATTTCTGAAAGTATAAGGAGAGAATCAGTAAATTTGTATTGCAATATATACATAAAAGAGAGTATAAAAAACAATTAACGAAAGCAAAACTATTATTTTACATGACAATGGCTGATATGGAGTGCACGATAAATATGTGTTAACATACATGATTGTATATCCATTGTATAATGTCATTACCCAAGAAATGCAGGCAGATGTACCAATCATCTTCATATTTGCCTCAACAACGCCACCACATGCTTTTCGGTTACAACATGTAGGAACTTTCAAACTTGCTAGTGACAGAAGTTCTGTTGCAAAGCATATAGCTTTCATTTCCCCAACCAGATCTCTTTCTGGTACGTCATCATTATCACTATCACTAGTATCTGACAGGGTATCAGCATCAGAAGAATCAGATACGCCAAGTATAGCATTCCCGATTTTTATTTCTGGCAGACAGTTTATACTTTCATCTTGGCTGTAAACAAATATGAGATGCCATGAAGAAAAGCAATACAATGAATGCAAAAAAAAACAATATTTGGTAGCTGACAATAATGACAATGTGAACAAATTCGACACTGTTTTCATTGATATACCAAACCACATACTTCAATATGTTATGGTAATATTGTTATTTTTGATGTACTGTTTCATTTTAACTGAATGCTGAAATGGAATACACTTCAATGAACTAAGCAACTACTTATATAATGACAAGTGAATAGGCAATTGTTCAACTTTATACACTCTAATCTGTCTGTGAAAACCACCCATGGGAAGGACAAAATGTGGTCTTAATTGACAAATGGTCTTTGTTCAGAGGTCAAATACAGTAGAATGTTTGTTTTGAGCTTAAATGATGGTCTTTACAGGCAAGTGGACTTTATTCAATGGTGGTCGCTTACACAGGCTAGACTGTAAATTGTAATACACAAACATAAAGTGACACAATGAAACTTTGTTGTAATGAGTTTCAAGCATTGAGTATTAACAAAACCAGGATACAGCATATTAACGTATACAAGTATTTACATAGCGAGCATAACATGAGTTTCAATAGACATTTTCACAAGGATTGTGATATAACAAGATCACTTTTTACCTAATTTTGACATACCGCCTCCCATGGTCGAGTGGTTAAGGCATCCACCTTGGGAGTGGGAGGTCGAAGGTTCGAATCCCGGTAGGGTCCGTTCTGATATGGCCAGTTGGTTAGCCGCCAGCTAGTTAAATAATGGTAACCGTGTGCCTATCTGCCTGGCATTAATTGATAGGAATCGGGAAGTTATGTGCTAGTGAAGTAGGTGTCTCATAAGTCAGAAATGGCTGGCCCTTTAATTGGGCTGCATAACATTCACTGCATTATATCATTCTTAGCATACATGTTTCATTACAAGGATGGTAGTCAAAAAAGCAATCTATGATAGCAATCACACTGATACTAGGTCTTTACAGATAGCTCAGTCTGTAGAGTCTCTGATTTGTGATCTGGCATTGAAGGCTCAAATCAAGGTGGTGCCACAACTACCTGAGTGTGGAAATCGTCATCTCTGCTTTTTTTCATGAGAGTACATGTACATTGTCAGCTATGTGCAGAGTCATGACCTGTTATAGATAGTAACACCAGAGACATGTTAAGTAACTGACCGCCTTGAATGACTTTACAGAAAATAGGATATTAAACCCCAAAAAACATAAAAATGTCACTAGAACTGCAATACCTTGCTGCCATGTCCAGCACAAATTCATCCCCATCTTCACTGCTACTGCTGCAATAATCATCTTCATACGCCTCTTCATCTTCACTTAGAGTTGGTTGGTAGCTTGAATCACGCATTTTAGATCCAATGCCCTCCTCAACTTCGTAGGATATACTGCAGATAAAAATACACATTTAAAAAAATTGAAATCCTGTATGAAAGCATTATAGACAGAATCATAGATCATTTACAACTACATCAACAGTGCGCATATTGGTGTGTAATTTGTATTAATTGAGTAGCAAATGTCCTTACTTAATAAAAGACCCTTCTGTAGCTTGTGCTTTTCGTCTGTATCTTTCTGTGAGGTTTACATCTTCAAACCCAGATATTTCCGATTGTGGTCTATATAAAAATAAAAGAGAACTTGTAGGTATGCAAAAAAATGTAAGGGCTTTGTAATACAATGGATATTACAATATAGATTTAAATAGGCCGTGACATATACAACAATATCATTTGT
The DNA here is from genome assembly GCA_032209605.1 of Mactromeris polynyma. Lineage (NCBI taxonomy): Eukaryota > Metazoa > Mollusca > Bivalvia > Venerida > Mactridae > Mactromeris > Mactromeris polynyma. The sequence continues at coordinate 32,401 of JASFXZ010000007.1, forward strand.
CAGTATCAGTGATTTTTGTTATTATGACAACGTTTAAAATCAAAAACAGAAATAAGTTTGACATATATCCTTAGCATCTGCATTAAATATCACTCCAACAGTAACCACAATAACGTATCAATATAATTATATTGCAAGATGCAACTATCAGTATCACTGACATAATGTCAGACTCAAGAGTGAATACTTTTAGATATTTGTCAAAATGGTACAAATACTAGATATATAAATATGAAGTATAAAGTTATAAGTGTCTGTGGCAAATTTGGAGTTAAAGGAACCATCAGATCTACAGGATCATGTGGATTTATCTTCACATTGGGATCTAGCTGTATTTAAGGATTAGTTGGATTCTTTACACAGTATATAAGGGCTTTTAAGGCATTGTCATTATGAACTTAATGAAGTAAGGAGTCACTCAGTCTGTTACACAACATTATTTATGATTATGCTGAATTCTATTATTGTAACACTCACTCATCTTGTCCAGATGCTGACACGTCTGATACTGCTGGATCAAAGGTTGAGACACCTGCTACTGAGTAAGAATCCACAGGTGTTGAATGAGCTACTGTACTTGCTTTTAATGGCGTAACATGGGATGGTTTCACATTTACAAATGCTGGTTGAACTTGAACATGGGTCGGTGTTGATTGACTTGCACGAGTGTGATCCCTAAATACCAGAAAATATCACTTATCATTGACATATACAACTGCATATAAACAAATATAATCACTAAATCAGAGACATATTTTATACGTCCCTGATAGAAAAAGTATGGAACGTTACAAACTTACACATTAATATTTGACAGTACCAGTGTATCAACTAAAATTATTAGTAGGCTACTATATCCATACTATTAGTCTATTGTATATATATCTTGATAAATTATAATGTAGCTCTGACACTGCACATGTGAAGTATTAAATAAATTCGCAGAGTACTTAATTCTATGCTAACAAACAAAAAGGATATATATAAATGCTTTTGGATAACTAAAACTCGCGTACAAGACGTCTATCATGACACTTGCAATCAATGTTACTCGGGTTGTGTAATTACCCCTTGGGAGCCCCTTACATTTGACAACATAATAACATCGAGTTTCATGCGTAAAACTGGAAATCCATTGAATAGATGTAATCAAATTAGATTTATCCGTTAAGTTATGTCATGTAGTAATGAAAACAAGTAGGATAAAGAGATTATATGTTTTAACAAAATCGTAAGTTTTTAAAAAACAACTTCATGAACTTGCCATAAATCAAGCAGCATTTTCGTCACTTCTCCGTTCGTTTTGGCATTGATTTCGCTCTTAATGGCATTCCAGCGATTCCAACAACCTTCCGACACTCGGATCACATGCGTTGACTCAGCATATCGCTTTCTACAGGCTATTTTAGTCCCTTTCTTCTGTTGTTCCGTCTTTCGAATTAACCGCGGTTTGTCAGCCATATTGCTCGATCTGTTATGATTTCTTTCAAATTCGCGCATGCGCTGTGCGACTCGAAGGTAATATTTGCATATGAACTTGACGTACACGTCAAGTTAGTGATACCCTGATGTTTTTCCCTTTTTTTACTGGAAAACGATCGATTTACTCAAAATTTTCGACAGATTTGATGAACTTATACATAACTGACATAGATTAAACGTTTTTATTTTTTGGTATAGAAATTTTAGCGCAATTATGGTATGTAGCTTTAATATTTCCTCAGATTAAACAACACTGCACGTAAATAGACAATACAATGCACATTTGGTTGACTTCCTACTTAATTGATAACTAATAATTGAATATACTTGACCATCAAGACATTGAGTGGTGAATATTATTTTCTGATGTATATTTATAGAGAGAGACACTCGTTGGTTACGACAAGCGGAGAGCGAATCGCCAATTGCATTCTTTGCAACACTGGGTAGTCACTTCAATCCGACTGGGTTTAACCAAACATTCGTCTTTGAGCAAATCGACACAAACGTTGGAGGAGCATACGACAAGAATGTTGGTCTATTCACAGTGCCCTTTTCTGGCATCTTCGTCTTCTCAACAACTCTCGTATCGAGATCAGTGCGCATGCGTCTTTCTTTAAAAACGATCATCCAATGTTTGTCAAGTGCAACAATTATCTTGGAATTGCAGAAAGATGATGATGCCACAGTTCGTAATGGTGCTGATGGAGGTGTGTCATATTATGGTGCGAACCACAGCTTGTTCTCCGGTTTTCTTCTCCATGAAAGCTTTTCAAATCATGGAAAAATTATCGGGAACTAAAATTCATAATTATGTTGAGAATTACATAACATCCGAGATGTGTGTGTGTGTCATGTTTTCATGTTCCACCCAAACTATTTCAGCCTTACGAATACGGTGTCTACTTGTAGAAGATAAAGCACAAACACTTCATAACATGAACTAACTAAATTTAGATAAATTTTATAGCTATATTACAGTTCAGATTTTTTTCATAAAATATTTTTCAGTATCACCAAAACACTATAAGCGGAAAACGTCGAGTTTGTAAAATATGTTCACTGAATAGTGCAATACTTTCATATACACTCGTTGAAAGTTACAATACTCAGATGCAATCATTTGAGATATATAAAGAAGCATATAATGTTTTTGCTTCTAGTTTGAACTATAACGAATTATAAGGATATTCTCTATCTACAAGTTAGAAGTTATTTCAACATCTGGCAGAAAATACAAGGTTAAAGAGAAGAACATTAAGTAATATTTATAATGTTTTATTTGGCGTAACAAAGCGGAGTAGGCCCTTCCTTACAGCTTTTAATGGGTGTACATTCATTTCGTAGTTATGTTACTCGTGGTCAAATACTTTATAGACATTCTAAGTCAATATTGCAAGTAGGATATGTTACAACAGTTCGGTTTTCGAGAAAAATAATTTGACCAACTGGTATATTGTAGTATAGTTCTGACACACATTAGGCCATTGTTAGATGCTAACACGGACATATTTGAAATATTTCCGGGTTGGGAAGATTATCTTCTTCCGTGACAATCACTACGATCATGTCCTCCACATGTGGAGAAGTTGTCAGTTGCATGCGGAAGAGCGTTGTAGTACTGGTCGATAATTATTTCCAGAAAACTACGGCCGCCAAATGAGTGGTGATACATGTATATCGTTGAAAAACGGCGTAAAACCCGATGAAAACCAAAAAAGTTCCGAACTACCAAGGAAATTAGGAGAAAAGTTTCAAACACATTTTAAAAACATTTCAAACCGTTGATGATATTGTTTTGAAAATAAATTTATTAAATATGTTGCTGAAATGTTTAACAAAAGTTGTAAACTGTTCATGAAAGTCTGCAAAATACTGAAAATATGCAGACATACTTTCAAAAAAGAACGAAACAGGAATTTATCATAATAAGACCACATAAGAAATAGGTATACGTATAATGGTAAATATATCATGGCAGTAGACTTCAAAATATTTCTTATCCCATTAAACGCATCCTCGATACCCAGGCTATTCATAACATACATGATACCCTGTGAAAACTGACTGTAAAAATCTCGTACTCATGAATAATAAATTAGGTGAAATCCAGCCGCTTGATTGGCCGCATGGCACACACCTCGTGCGATACGGAAATAACCGAGGAGTTACGGATACAATCGCGGTTCTGAGCGATCCAATGAGATCGTTGCTTTCCAATTGCACATATTGTAAAATGGTCGCTGCCATTTTGTCGAATTTGTTGATAGCTGTTCACAAAGGAGATTCATTTTTTGTAATCGTCCATTTCGTTGGTCGAGAAATCCTAATGAATGAGTTTCGCTAGTCAATTTGCCCAGAGTATCGTATGTTTTGAATAGCCTGGGTACCGAGGATGATTATACCTTTTATTTGGAATTGTTGGTGAAGAGATTTGAAAGGATTCTTGATAGTTAAACCAGCACTTGAAAAATGAACAGAAAAAGTTTACAATCATCGTTCACGTGATTACAATCAGTTTCTAGAATTAAAAATTGCAAGCAATTCATCAAGAAAATGCATACCATAACCAAACATTTATTTAATTTGGCCTGAGTATCTAGATACAATGTATTCAATTTCATAGAATTACAAATGTTAAATGATGTCTTGTACATATATTTCAAGAAGAGTTATTGTTCTTGTTTATGTATTTCAGGAAGAGTTACTGTTCTTGTATTGTATTTCAGGAAGAGTTACTGTTCTTGTATATGTATTTCAGGAAGAGTTACTGTTCTTGTATAGTATTTCAGGAAGAGTTATTGTTCTTGTTTATGTATTTCAGGAAGAGTTACTGTTCTTGTATTGTATTTCAGGAAGAGATACCGTTCTTGTATATGTATTTCAGGAAGAGATACCGTTCTTGTATATGTATTTCATGAAGAGATACTGGTCTTGTATATGTATTTCAGGAAGAGATACCGTTCTTGTATATGCATTTCAGGGAGAGATACCGTTCTTGTTGATGTATTTCAGAAAGAGTTACTGTTCTTGTATATGCATTTCAGGAAGAGATACCGTTCTTGTTTATGTATTTCAGGAAGAGTTACTGTTCTTGTATATGTATTTCAGGAGGAGTTACTGTTCTTGTATATGTATTTCAGGAGGAGTTACTGTTCTTGTATATGCATTTCAGGAAGAGATACCGTTCTTGTATATGTATTTCAGGAATAGTTACTGTTCCTGTACATGTATTTCAGGAAGAGTTATCGTTCTTGTATATGTATTTCATGAAGAGTTACTGTTCTTTTATATGTAATTCAGAAAGAGTTACTGTTCTTGTATATGTAATTCAGAAAGAGTTACTGGATCTGTACAGGGAAACATTGTCCTATGAATATGGCATGCCTTGTACCAATATAATCCTTCCTACAGTATGTTAATGGAAAATTCAACTGATTGAAGTGGCATTACTCTGTAATTATTAGTGCAAAATTGTTCAATATCAATTGGGTGCATTATGTTGTTGCCACACACAAACTTGGTCAGTTTCACGATATCTCACACAATATGTATTGACAAAAGAACAGATTCCGAGGGGTAAAATGGGATCTCAATGACTCACCCTAGATTAGTATGTGGTCAGTAAAAACATACGTATATTACTCACATACGTAGATTACCTCTCAAACAATAAGCTTAGATCATATCGAGGGGTGAAAGCGAAACTGGTCTAAGTGCATTTCAGTAAATTGTTCAGGACACAATTTGTAATGTTGATTTACTGGATGTATAATCAAAATTACTCTTGTTTTACATTCAATGTTGAATATTTGGAGAAAAAGCAGAAAAAAAGATTTTATGTGGGAAAATGCACTTGGACCGTTTTCGCGCTCAATATTTGACCAAAATTGTAACATTTGTTGAATGCGAAAAAAGTCCAAGTGACAAAATTGTTTTAAAAAATACAGAATATTGATAATCTTGCACCACAATTTAGTTTCTTTTTTATTGTATAATTAAAGTTTAGTGATTTAAATACAAAATATTAAAATTATATTCACTTAGTCTTTTTTGCACTTAATTAACGAGTGAAAATAACAAAATAAGTATGTATCATAGACCAATGATGATATTTAGATTCTTCCCAAATATATTATTTAGTACTAAATAACTATTTATGGTTAACAGAAAGCATAATAGTTTCATTTAAGGCAATTTTAAGTATATTGGACATGTAAGGGGCTTATAGTCAACAAGTTAAACACTCGTAAGTTAATAAAAAATGTATCATTATTCTTGTATTTCATCTAAAAAGTATCCAATTCATGAATTATGAACTTTATAAAGTACCTTGGTTTTTTATGAACTAGAAAAGATTCTACCATTGATTTAAACTACATGTTTAAGGCCTTTTGGTGCAATTATATGTTAACTACTTCTCTTTCATACTTTTATGAGGGACATTGAAACCTTACTTTTTATAAGTTTATAAATACATATTTTTTAATAATTCCTCCATCAATATATTGTTATAAATGACAGTGGTTTATAACTACTTCATAATCATATCGACTCAGAATCCCTTGATAGGCTTATCAGTAACCTGAATATATGTATATCTAACAAACTACATATTTTGTACATTATCACAATGAAGGGTTTATTAATTCATTGATCAAATAATGAACAAAGCTTACACAACAATTTTTTTAAACATTGTAAGACATATAAATCTCGTTCTTTCCAGTGGGTTGATAAATTTAGTACAAGTAGTAAATGATTCAGTTTTTAAGGGTATCTCCCTTAGTATGAACTTTACATTTGTGCATAATGGGTTATGAATTAAATAAAAATATTCTACATTTTCATGAAATCTGAAAATAAAGACACAAATGTCCTTGTTTTGATGGAGTCCTTTTCATTTGGAACAATGATAAAGAGGTTGAGTATGTGTTTCACTCAACTCACTTTCAAGTTTTTATATAATTCTGGTATGCTGTATTTGTTTATATGCTTGATGTAGGGGCAGTGTTAGTCCAGCCACGGACGTCACATCTCTATACTGTCGCTGTATGGCGAAGCGTGTAAAAGTCGGAGTACAGAGACACGTATGCGGGGCTAGGGCAGTGTCAACTCGCGCTGCTTTAGTTCTTTTATAATAAATTTATAGGAATTATTAGTTATTTTCATCAAAGACATTTGACCAAGCTGATGGGTTAGATTGGTGTAAATATTTTCAGGGATATTGACACATACATATTTTATAGGGCTGCAACGATACAGGTTTCTAAGTTCGGTTTTGATTACTACCCTTTCAGTTATTCGGCTCGGTTACATAAATACATGAACAATTACTATCTATAGCAATGTCTGTTGCTCTCTGAGCACCTGAGAACAAAGTGAGCTATTGTGGTTGGCTTGGCTTTTTTATCAGTGATCTGTCTGTCATCAACAGTCAACTTGTTAACACTTTATAGGTTACAACTTTGGACCGATCTTGGAGAAATCCCATCAGAATTAATGTTTTGCTTAAAAACATATTGGCTTAAGTTTTAACATGATTTGTCCAAAAACAAAATAATCTACTCCTGTAATGTGTGACAATGCAAATGTGCCTATTGTAAAAGTTCCCAACTACAGCAAAGTGACATGATGACATCAGTACATCAATGGCATACTCTTACTAAACAATCTTTATGTTGTAATTGGTTACTTTTTGTTTGAGGTCGAACTTTATATAGATGAGATGTCAGCATCGCTGAACTAAACTTGTCAAATAAATGTTTCAATGATGTAACTTTCCTTTTGACCAGCAACTTGCGCATGGCATATCAGATCTTGGACTGTCCTGAATAATTCACTTGCAAGCCAAACTGTTTTGTCAGTTTATACATTGTCCTATTACAGCTTAACTAACTTACAAATGCCTTCTTCTCTTACTTATGTTTTGCTCACCTTCTGATAATCAAGGCATTTTGAGAAAATTTTGGATAACTTATAAAGTGGTACAATTGTGTTGGTAAATGTATTCATACATGCCATGCATTGGTACATGTTTATTTGATGGAATTAAGCGAGAATAAATACAATTGAATTTTAACCTGTCCAAGTTTTAGCAATGCGAATTGAAATGGCTGTCAAGGACATGCAGCCATTTTTCATTTTTAAAGCAGGCATATATTCAAAGGAATTTACCTGACATTGATAAAAATACTGTATTTAACTATATTCACACTTTAGTCTTGTTTTTGCTGTAGACAAAACCACATTTTTATTCAATCTTAATGAAACTTAGTCACCATGTATGTTTCTATGAAATTTAGGTTAAGATTGGTAACCTTGGGCAGAAATTAGGTCATCAGTCCAAATCAAAGTAAAACCTTGTTAATGCTTGTAGAGGTCACATTTTCAACCTGGTTAACGTGTAACTTGGTAAAAAACTTTGTCTTTATGAAATCTAGGTCAAGTTCAAAACTGGGTAAAACATGTTCAGCCAAATGTCAGTGTACTCAGGTGCAGGCTTTCCGGAAGCTTCTGACAAAAAGTAGGGCTCCACTTACCTCTGAAAAGTTGAGACTGTATCAACTTACACATATAGTATTTTACCAGTAGTCAATAGTCTTCAGTTGGCCTTGGCTGTGTACTCAAGGATTAAATCTTTGAACACCAGTCACAGCCAGAACCAAGCTGAAGCTAACTATCCACTGGTAAACTGTATGAAAAGCCAATGTTTAAAAAAACTAGAAAAATATTGTTTAAAGCAAGTAAAGTCGTTCCAACTTAATCAACATTCACCTTGAAACGAATTCTAAAAACAAGATACACCCACTATGCAATTAATATATCTGAAAACAGTTACTTGTTTACTTTACTGTTAAGAAATGCTTTTACAGAAATAACATGTCATTGGTGCAGCTTATGTAGATTTGCACAAAGCTTAGATCTATTTTTAAAAATATAAATAATAATGATTTATATATTTAAGTTCCAAGTTGTAATCATAATAGTTATCATTAAAATTGTATTAATTATAAAACATCTATAAATACCATTTCTTGTAGGATTTTTTATTTACTCAAAATGACTTCTAAGTGTTCTCACAACTCTTAAAATGCAATTTGATGTCATTTGCTCATCTTATTCAACACATTTTATCTCCAGAAAAGTACACCACAAGGAAACAGTAGAACTTTAAAACAGACAATAGAAAAAAATACATTTCTTTAGCTTATAATGGTTATCTATCTCTCATGTTATAGTACTTATATGATAGAACATTACAGTTGTCTGCAACTTTATATCACAGTTATGTTAAAAATTGATAAAATACAATTCATTACAAAATGCTTGAATATAATCTTTTGAACATTGATATGTAAGTTCAATACATGTTGAAATTTTACATTATGTACTTGACATGATAATTTGTTAAAAGGTCCTCATCCATAAATTACTGTTGTGTGATATTACCTAGTATTCTATACAATTCATTATTTGTCATTTTGACTGTTCCACTAACTTTGATTAATTAGGGATGAGGGAGAGAATCAGTTTTTAAATGTGATGACAATATTAACATATAGTTAATAACTTATAAAATACTGCCATAATTCAGGAACTATTCTCAGTACATGAAATACACATGTGATGCACACTGTGCTCTGAGAAATTACAGCTTACTCAATCTTATGTGGGAGCAATGAAATGAAACTGTTGTTTTGAGAAGGAATGATATCATTCAAATACAAACAGACTAAGTCAATGCTACAGATCATGTCCTATTGTTAGTATTTATGTCCTGAAAATCTCATTATAATTGTTATAATGATATCACCTCAATGACATTATATCTTCAGTTAATGACAACATGACATAAGATGTCTCAATCATATTAATATCAATATTAATGATTAATAATACATGTGAACAATATCTATGTACACAATTAAGACAGAAAATGTCAAAACTGAAAATGGTCTAAGTGAATTTTTTTTCAATAATTTGCAAACCGTTACCAAAATTTTGAATGCGAAAATGGTCTAAGTGAATAAAAAATTGTTTATTTTAAATAAAATGGTTTAAAAAACACATGCATTTATACTTAAATTAATAACATCAATAAAATAGTTTATTAATGCAGAAAAAATACTGTTTGAAAAATAAGTGTCACTTAAACCACAGAATTCTAAGTTCAAAAATTAATGCGAAAACAGTCTAAGTGCAAAATTTTGCACTTAGACTGTTATCGCATTCAAAAATTATTGCATTTCACTTAGACCGTTTGGACATTTTTACAATATTATCTAAAATTGATAATTTATGGATACAATCTTTTCACAGAAGATGGGTATTAGTGTGTTGAATTGTTTTATGCAAAAAAGTGACTTTCTGAAAAAATGTCACTTAGACCAGTTTCGCTTTCACCCCTCGATATATAACTATACTATACTATATGCTCAGTGAACATAATTATGAGAAAATCTTTAAAACTACACAAAAACGGAAACAAACCCTCGACACACTTAAACACAATTCAGAATGTCTAACGAACTGTTGCAAAATAAAGTAAAGTTTATATTCAAGGGTTCGTTTAATAGTTTGTTGGTGGACTGGTGTGAATGTATCATTAAACTACATTTATCAAGTATAAACAATGAAGCAAAGTTCTAATGGTCAACAACTAATCACCCGGCTCTATTAACAGACAATGCCTCCCCACACAGACCACAGGGAAACAACAGTCTACAAAACAGACGAGGTGTAAGTGGAAACATGTATGAGCATATGGAATATTTAGGTGGACAGCAAGAAGGAAAATGTTTAATGGAATGAATAAATCATAGAACAAGCCATGAAAACCAGTAATCATAGATGGAACACATCTACATAGATATAATAATCACACAGCGATTTAAAGCCATGGAACTGTCAGTAAAACTACTTGCGGTTTGCATCGATTTAACAGCTACCTAACGCCACACTAAACCGCTATATGGTCATTGATTTCCAACATATACACATACATTGATTAAGTAAGCAGTAACTAATCATTAAAAGGAACTGATACACTGTATACATCCAGTACGTGGAAACAAACAGCCTTATACTGACCTTGCTCTTGGTAACATACAATAACATATACACTGTATACATCCAGTGTGTGGAAACAAACAGCCTTATACTGACATTGTTCTCTGTAACATACAATAACATATACACTGTATACATCCAGTACGTGGAAACAAACATCCTATACTGACCTTGCTCTCTGTAACATACAATAACAGATACACTGTATACATCCAGTACGTGGAAACAAACAGCCTTATACTGACCTTGTTCTCTGTAACATACAATAACAGATACACTGTATACATCCAGTACGTGGAAACAAACAGCCTATACTAACCTTGCTCTCTGTAACATACAATAACATATACACTGTATACATCCAGTACGTGGAAACAAGCAGCCTTATACTGACCTTGTTCTCTGTAACATACAATAACATATACATTGTATACATCCAGTACGTGGAAACAAGCAGCCTTATACTGACCTTGCTCTCTGTAACATACAATAACAGATACACTGTATACATCCAGTACGTGGAAACAAGCAGCCTTATACTGACCTTGTTCTCTGTAACATACAATAACATATACACTGTATACATCCAGTACGTGGAAACAAGCAGCCTTATACTGACATTGTTCTCTGTATCATACAATAACATATACACTGTATACATCCAGTACGTGGAAACAAGCAGCCTTATACTGACCTTGCTCTCTGTAACATACAATAACAGATACACTGTATACATCCAGTACGTGGAAACAAACAGCCTTATACTAAATGCCGGGAAAGCGAAAAAAGGACAAATACTCACCTGCGAATAACCAGCGACAGCCTAAACGTGAAGCTAAAATGGATTCTTCACAAACAGCTACCCATACCTCGAGTTCTAGCCAGGAAATATTACCAACTCAATGCAATACTAATCAACAAGTCTAGCACAATTGAACAATTTTGCATATCCGTATGCTCCGTATCCTGGACTCCAGTTTATCCAGAATCCTGCATCTCCAGTATTACCATCCGGTCAGCAACCGACCTTTCTCGCCGATGTCTCATCAAAACTTGAGTTTATTATGTCTAAAGTATCCAAAATTGAATCAATCGAAACGACAATGGCAAATCCGACCGTTATTGAAAATCAACAACCCAACATTTTATCCCGACTTAGCAAGCTGGAATCATCAGTTTATGACCATACAAGTACTATTGATGAAACTATGAAATATCTGTGTGAAATTGAGCAAAGTCAAGTGTTTATTACTGTAGAATATGATAAGATGAAGACCATTGTTGACCAAAACAAGCACGATCTACACAAAATACAGGGTGAAATAAAAGTTTTGACCACTACTAATGCTGATTTGAAAGCTGTAAACACAAGCCTAAATGATGATATCGTTGATTTAAAATGCCGGTCAATGTGTGATAACATGGTGTTTTGATGCATTACTGAGGGCACTTCTGTATTTACCCCTGCTGTTTACCCAACTGATAGAACAATCAGTGATCAATCAACAGAGCCAACATCTGCTTCGGAGCATGATCTATCTCAACCGTTGAATGCCCAACCAACAGTGCCCATTTCTTATGCACCAAGAGAAGACTGTGTGCACAATTTAGCAATACAGACTCTAATGCTGCTCTTATATCTATAAAAATGAAACAGGTTCTTTTAAACAGATTGAGCAAGGCATTCTAAAATACTCTAAATTTGGCAATATTGCAATTATTGGTGATTTATATTCTACATGTATGTTACAATGTGTTTGTACTACCCTACGGTTAGTCTATCAATATATTTGATAGACTGAATCAATTATTGGTGATTTATATTCTATATGTATGTTACAATGTGTTTGTACTACCCTACGGTTAGTCCATCAATATATTTGATAGACTGAATCAATTATTGGTGATTTATATTCTACATGTATGTTACAATGTGTTTGTACTACCCTACGGTTAGTCCATCAATATATTTGATAGACTGAATCAATTATTGGTGATTTATATTCTATATGTATGTTACAATGTGTTTGTACTACCCTACGGTTAGTCCATCAATATATTTGATAGACTGAATCAATTATTGGTGATTTATATTCTACATGTATGTTACAATGTGTTTGTACTACCCTACGGTTAGTCCATCAATATATTTGATAGACTGAATCAATTATTGGTGATTTATATTATACATGTATGTTACAATGTGTTTGTACTACCCTACGGTTAGTCCATCAATATATTTGATAGACTGAATCAATTATTGGTGATTTATATTCTACATGTATGTTACAATGTGTTTGTACTACCCTACGGTTAGTTCATCAATATATTTGATAGACTGAATCAATTATTGGTGATTTATATGTATGTTACAATGTGTTCGTATACGGTTAGTCCATCAATATATTTGATAGACTGAATCAATTATTGGTGATTTATATTCTATATGTATGTTACAATGTGTTTGTACTACCCTACGGTCAGTCCATCAATATATTTGATAGACTGAATCAAATAATTATGTCATTAAAACCAAACCACAGTGAGACCTCGCATAAAGGCCACTTTTTGTATAGGACCGTATTAACAAGACGAACATACTTCAGAACCAGTATTGTTTCACTTTACAGGTGATAGATACAGCGCAGGGTGTTGTATACGTTTTGTAATAATTTAGTCATAAGCGGAGAGAAACAATGCAATCACAGTAAAAGAAAGGTTGATGAACTATAAACGGTACAAACATGTCAGTACTTGTTTCTGAAATACAGCGATCAACAAGATAAGACAACTCATGCAGTCTTACCATTTTTCAAGTTAGACAGACTAATTACTTCCCGTGCACTACGAGGACTTCGAGAACTCGTGGAGAGCATGTGAATCATGTTAATAAAGTAAACTACCACAACTTGGACAAACATTTCATTCATTTATAACGCGATAAACTGACCTGTCTACAAGTACAATGTTCTCTTACATATATTTGTGATTTCTTCGTAGATTCTATTTAGGAAGAATCCAAACTTTATAAATTGTACGGTTTGTATTGATGCTTTCATGTCTTGATGCCAAGGTGATTGATTATAAACCGAAACCAAATATAAACATTTATTGTATATCAACAAATTTCAAAGTATGACTCCAATTCGTTATCTCTTTCATTATCTTGATTACCTAAATACCGACTATAGGGGTGCCAGCATCCAAGCATACATTTAATTTAGGAATCTGTATAAAGCAGACGGCCATACAATCAAGACACATGACCATGTCTAGGATACATCCGTTCATTATTGAAAATATGATTTAAACAACCTTCTCACCCTATACCCAATATAATGGATAAATCGATAACGAAAGACTATTGAATTGGATTTATAATTAAATATAGAAATCGAGAAAAAAGCCGTTACTGCTCTCTTAATTTCCTGGTAAAAGGGGGTGCACTATGTTGTGATTATACTATGTGTACAATCAGATGGACACACAGACTGAACAGTCGTGGTAGTATAGCTACATACATATAGAATATTACTGAACAGTCGCGGTAGTATAGCTACATACATATAGAATATTACTGAACAGTCGCGGTAGTATAGCTACATACATATAGAATATTACTGAACAGTCGCGGTAGTATAGCTACATACATATAGAATATTACTGAACAGTCGCGGTAGTATAGCTACATACATATAGAATATTACTGAACAGTCGCGGTAGTATAGCTACATACATATAGAATATTACTGAACAGTCGCGGTAGTATAGCTACATACATATAGAATATTACTGAACAGTCGTGGTAGTATAGCTACATACATATAGAATATTACTGAACAGTCGTGGTAGTATAGCTACATACATATATATATTACTGAACAGTCGCGGTAGTATAGCTACATACCTATATAATATTACTGAACAGTCGTGGTAGTATAGCTACATACATATATAATATTACTAATAATGCAGTGTTTGGAAACACATATAATTATAAATACTACCCATATTTGGACTCGATTTATATTCATGTTTAGCTTCGGTTTTACAGACATCAAATAACAAATCAAGTCCTTTGATCGCCATGTAGATTTGCCTCGTCAGTACAAGGGACGCAACTCGTTTTCTTTCCCATCATTTAATAAAACGGTTGTGTCCCTTTAATCACACCGAAGAAAGCTCTTGTTTTACTTAATTAACAATATGAGTCGCACATAGTGGTTCCCTTGCCTACGCACGGCATTACTCTGCAATATGTGGACAATGTGAGTCGCACATAGTGGTTCCATTGCATACGCACGGTATTACTCTGCAGTATGTGGACAATGTGAGTCGCACATAGTGGTTCCATTGCATACGCACGGTATTACTCTGCAATATGTGGACAATGTGAGTCGCACATAGTGGTTCCATTGCATACGCACGGTATTACTCTGCAGTATGTGGACAATGTGAGTCGCACATAGTGGTTCCCTTGCATACGCACGGTATTACTCTGCAATATGTGGACATAGTGAGTCACACATAGTGGTACCCTTGCATACGCACGGTATTACTCTGCAATATGTGGACAATGTGAGTCGCACATAGTGGTTCCATTGCATACGCACGGTATTACTCTGCAATATGTGGACAATGTGAGTCGCACATAGTGGTTCCATTGCATACGCACGGTATTACTCTGCAATATGTGGACAATGTGAGTCGCACATAGTGGTTCCCTTGCATACGCACGGTATTACTCTGCAATATGTGGACAATGTGAGTCGCACATAGTGGTTCCCTTGCATACGCACGGTATTACTCTGCAATATGTGGACAATGTTAGTCACCATAGTGGTACCCTTGCATACGCACGGTATTACTCTGCAAGGGCCTAAAGTACATAATGTGGCGAAATGCTGCAAAATGTCCTGATGAAAGAGACTTGTAGCAAATTTGATTGTAATGTCATACATGTAATATAATTGTTATAATGTTATATGCGGGAAATGCTGCGAAATGTAGCAAACTTCGTTCAACTAAAGAGCAAAATGTAGAGAATTTTAACAAAAACCTGAAGTACGTAAAGTGGTGAAAAGTAGTACATGTTACAATTTAAGGGCAAACTGTGGAGATATTTGTCAAATTTCAGAATTGTATCTCAAGTTACATAACGTAAGGTCAGTGTTTTAAAAGTAACAACAGTAAATAAAAGTTATGAAGTACATGACCATGCAGTGTCCGGTCGTTTCTACTACACGTTTGTCATTTAACAAAGGAACAATAAGTTCACTATATGTTTACAATCACCATTGGAAACCGAACCCTGCTTGGGTCTGATGTACGTGATCACCGATTTAGATGTCCTTATGAAGTGTCTGGTATGTCTGTAAGAAGATTAGGATTTTCAGGATCTACCTCAACTGTTTTTCCTTCTTCTACTGTGAAATCGCCATGTCTTGATGCAACGTCCCTAGTGGCAAATCTGAGTTCAGAATCAAAGCACTGCGATAACAAATGGGAACGGTCACTATATTGGTGGGAGGAATGTTTGGCTATCACTTCAAAATAAAACCGTTAAGTCTTACACACACGAACAAGGTAGTTCTAAACTTGTAATGTCTCTCACTCTATTTTAAATGTATTTTACACGTTTTGTGATTGCTCGAACGATTACTGTGTCATAACGCATACTTGTTGGCGAGGTAAATTTATAAAACATATTCTCCCTGTCGAGACTGGACTACTGCTAGGATATTATAGCGGTCTGGTTGTAACATAACTCTATTTGCACTAATGCGGTGAACTCAAGCGACCTCACCTGGTCCAGATGGAATGTAGGAGGTACGCATCATGTTATAATATGGCAGCATGTCCCGGATTTATATCCAGGATTTCTAATCACTTTGATCGTTGCATATCAGCCACTTTTATAGTTGAAATCGAAACTAGTCTATCTGCATATACAGAAAGCAGCAGATAGAAGTGTTTCATCACCACCTCTCGTCATTGAACGGGTACAGTTTCGAAGCCTGTCCAATTTAAAAAGGGATTGTCCACAGAATCCTATTTAGAATGGCCTATTTCACCTTTAAAACATGGAAATAACATGCTTCATTTTCAGGATACAGGCAAAAGTCTGACACAAATAGTGAAATGTTCACCACTTTTATTAAGTGTTCATCAAAAAATAGCCCTTGAACAGTAAAATGTTCCGTCGCCGGAACAGTCTGAACATCAAATGTTCCGTTGACGGTACAAAAAATAACTATAAAAGTATATTCGAAAAAATGAAATGTTCCGTCGCCGGAACAATCTCAAATTTGGAGGCAGAAGTCAAATGTTCCGTCGCCGGAACAAAATTCAACTATGAAATTACATTCTATAAAACAAAATGTTCCGTCAACGGAACAAACAGACATATCCAACTAAATATATAATAAATAAATACAGCAATGAAATGTTCCGTCGCCGGAACAATTTGAAATTTCTAAGTGCAAAATCAAATGTTCCGTCGCCGGAACAAAATTGAGAAGTGCATCCAATAAAAGAAATGTTCCGTCGCCGGAACAATGTGAAATTTCTATGTACAAACAGACATATCCAACTAAATATATGATAAATAAATACAGCAATGATAAGCAAAATTGAGAAGTACATCCAATAAAAGAAATGTTCCGTCGCCGGAACAATTTGAAATTTCTATGTACAAACAGACATATCCAACTAAATATATGATAAATAAATACAGCAACGATAAGCAAAATTGAGAAGTACATCCAATAAAATAAATGTTCCGTCGCCGGAACAATTTGAAATTTCTATGTGAAAAGTCAAATGTTCCGTCGCCGGAACAAAATTGAAAAGAACATCCAATAAAATAAATGTTCCGTCGCCGGAACGATTTGAAATGTACAAGTGTTAAGTCAAATTTCAGTCGCCGGAACAATATTAGTGAAATGTACATCAAATAAAAGAAATGTTCTGTCGCCGGAACAATTTGAAATTTCTATGCAAAGTCAAATAATCCGTCGCCGGAACAATCTAAAATTTGGAGGCGAAAGTCAAATGTTCTGTTGACGGTACAATATAATACAAACTAAATTATATAATAAATAAATACATGAATGAAACGAACCGTCAACAGAACAATTTGCAATTTTTAAGTGCAAAGTCAAATATTCTGTTGACGGAACAAAATAATACAAGCTAATATATATAAAATAAATAAATACATGAATGAAATGTACCGTCAACGAAACAATTTGAAATGCCGCAGTGCAAAGTCAAATATTCCGTTGACAGCACAAAATTGTAAAGTACATACACTTACATAAATGTACCATCAACTGAACAATCCGAAATATCTTAGAAGCGAAGAATAATTGTTCCCGTTATAAAATGTTTGTCACTAGAGTTTGACATAAAACAGTGTAAAAATGACCCATCTCCAATGACTCCACCTTTAGTGGCTTAGGTTTGAACCTGACTTGATTCATTTGCATAAAATCAAATAAAGTACCTCTGAGAAAAATTTCCAACAACTGTTTTTTTTAAAGTTATGCAATGTATTTAATAAGAATACAAATTTCTCTCTGACCAAGCCTGGTGAAAATTGGACACAGAATTCTACAGTTATTAATCAGTCAAGACCAAATTTTAGGTTCTCTTATTAAAGGGCAATAACTCTTGAGTGACGAATGCGATATTGCTGGTTATCGATCTCGTCCAAGATATTATATCTACACATTCTGGCCAAGTCTGGTGAAGATTAGACAAAGAATTCTTAAGTTCTTTGAACGGACATATAACAAGTAAATTCTATAAAACTAATGTACATTTAACAGAACAATCCGAAATATATTAGTAGCGAAAAATATATGTTCCATTGATTGTACAATATTATACATATAAACAGTACAAAACCAATGAACCCTCAGATGTACAATCTTAAATACCTGACTGAAAAGTCTTACGTTCTGTTGCGATACAAAATAATACATGTACATAAAAAGAACAAAGTATTGAACAAAAGAAGGTCAACTAGAAATGCCTAAGCGCATAGTTACATGTTCCCTTGACAGTAAAAAATTAAAGATACAATTTTAAAATAGTATAAAACAAACTTACTGTCAAGGGAACAACAATAAATGCCTAAGCGCAAAGTCACAAGTTTCATTGGCCATACAAAATCATATGTATAAAATGGAAACTAGCTGGTTGTTTTTTAATAAAAACATATGACTCCCAGATGGCAGTTTGTATTACTGATACAGAATAAAATATCAAGCAAACAAGAAAGATAGTCTTTGACCAGTTCACCATGCACTGTATATATATAAAAACATCGAAGGGCCATAACTCAGTGAAAAATTATCTGAGAACGAAAGGACAAGGATGCACAACTACACTTGCTGTTGATCAATCCTGTGAAGTGTGGCTGAAATCCAACCAGCATTATGGCTGTCCAAATCTTTTCACCCATGCATTTTTCACTTTGCATGCTCCATCCTCATACATGACATTCATTTCTCCTGAAATAGACATTCAGAAAAATGTTATACACCCGCAACCAGGAATAAATAAATAAAGAATCCTTATTACTTTGATTCAATTTTCCTTAATAGTTCATGTCTCTCATGCTAAAGAGGTTACTTTGTTGCCTAGGGAATGGGAGGTCAAAGGTTCAAATCCCATCTTTTTATATAGGGTTGATACTGTAAGAAATACACACTCATTTTTCATGAGAATGAAAATACAGGACAAAATACTGAATTTTAAAATAATTTGTGTCTCTCACTGTGATAAACATTCTTTTGAAATGTTGCAAAATTTGTTGTAGTATACATTGATCAACAATGTTGTAAATGTAAAGATGAAAACTTTTGTACTAAACAATAATTTTACTAATTATTAATTACTGGGTTAAGAACTTGTGATTATATATTACCACTTTTATAAATTTTTAGTACAGTTGCTGGCAACCATTCTGTTTTCCCATTTTCATACTGCCAAAAAGCCTCCACCTTTTCACCAACTAAGAAATGCCCCTGGAGAGAAAGAAACATTTATTGAAAATCAAGTATCATGACAGATGTTATAATTTGATAATATCTCACTCATTTATTGCAGCATGTTTCTTGCTAGTTTTTGACCATGCTAATCATTCTATGACATGATAATTTTTAAAAAGACAGCCAAAATAATACTGGTTTACAGTAGACACTGAATGTTCTTACTCATTGCAATAATTAGCAATTAATTCATAGTTCATAATGTACTGAGAATATATCAAAATCCATTTAGTATTCATTTAGTACTATTCTAACCCATTTCACCATATTGTATAAAATCATGTTTTGATGAACACAAAAAATCGGTCAATGGCGCTACCGTGATTCGAAGGCACATAACCTGGGAAATATTTAAAAGAAATAATACCTCTTCATGTCCAATTTTTTGTTTTTTCCGTGATTGTAATTCTTCTTCTGGTTCTTCTGGAAAAACAGATAAATTGGATACGATGATGGTTCTGTTGTCTTAAATACAACTATGGTAGACAAGTTACTTTGTTTCACAGGAATAAGGTATTGGTTTGAATCTGAACTTGTTATGATGATCCTACATCCTATATGACTATGTATCAGAAAAGGTATGGTACCTAACTTGATGCAATACAATGTACATCCTAAATTATCATATAACCTAAATTATCATATAACCTATCATATTGGTATTAGAAGAGTAGAAATTACAACCACTCTTGAAATTACGATATACATCAACTTAAGAGTGAAACAAGGTACAATGACATAAGGCATATGCCATCAAAATAAAAGTGAATAATGTTTTACAGTGATCATGAAATTGTTGGTGAATAAATCAGTTAACATGACAAAACGCTGGCTATTCAGTGTTCTAAAGAGCTGGTAAGATAAATCAATACTTGCAACATTATTTATTATTTAAATACCTGTTTTCTTTAATGTGTTAATTTCCTCCTTCATCCGTTCATTTTCCTTCTGCAATTGATTTCTTTCTTCCTCAACAACTTTAAACTTAGCCAACAAAGCATTGTACTTTTCCTATAAAAAAGCAAACAGAATAATGAATTGTATGTATATATCTAGAGAAATGAACAACCTTAAAATTGTGCATTGAATTTGTTTTAGATTGTCCAGGATACATTGTTAAACATTTTATTCATTACTTTTAGTTCCTTCCTCATTCCTAAATTACATCTGTGATGCGATGGCTTTGTTCTTGCTGTATTTTATCAGTAAAACAATCCTGAATTTCATCCTGGGCCATACAATATATTCATACAGGCCTTTATTAAGTGTGTAAAGCTTTATATTGTACCAGTATCCAAACATATTGGATGGCAGGTATAGGAGCAATAATTGAAATAACATATCAAGCTCAAACTATCAACTATGTAAGATATTGAACGTACTTCTGACATTGTTCGGCTTATACATATCACCTATCAGGGTTGAACTTGAATAACATGTATTCTAATTAGTCAAACTACATTACTAAAATTAATTAATTTAATGTCATTCAAACTACATGTGTACACCTAAATCCATGAAAAATACAATATACATTATAATAATAAATCAATAAGTGATTTCGTTTCTTACCAAAAAACATTCCTCAGCATTGTTATTGGCTGTGTGTGGTTCATCATCATGTGGTGTATCTTCATCTTTTTGCTTTCTGAACATATAAAAATAAGATATGCAGTTCGAC
Source organism: Mactromeris polynyma (assembly GCA_032209605.1). Lineage (NCBI taxonomy): Eukaryota > Metazoa > Mollusca > Bivalvia > Venerida > Mactridae > Mactromeris > Mactromeris polynyma. The sequence goes on from JASFXZ010000007.1 coordinate 53,695, forward strand.
CTTAAATAGCTCATAGTAGGTGTCCTTCAATATGAAATGCCCAGTAGATTACAAACACCATTGAACACTTCGAATATAAAATGTTTAGTAACATAATGAATTTATACAGGATATTTACTACAAAATTGAAATTATTTGAACCGTGGGACAAATAAATAGGAAATATCTTAGTTCAAATGTTATAAACATAGTTTTTCAGAATATCTCAATAAACACTACTTCATTTTATTAATGTTCAATAACATACATTGTACAATTAAAGACTACTTGTAGATTGTATACATTTAAAACTAAAGTATGCAAATATAACAATCTGTAACAGTAAAGTTTACTCACATTTTATTTCTGAAGGCTGTCAGACCTTCATCAATCAAACATTGCAGACAACTGGCAATCTTTGTGTCATCCTTCAGCTTAATGAGTCCTCTAAAAAGCCTCTCTTGTCACATTAAGCGTTGCAGCAGCTGCTTCAAGCAGTGTATAGAGGTCATGGTTGAAGTTTGCCATCTTTAGATGGGTATGGTAGCTAGCCTGTAATCTCCTTGTGCTCTGTAAGAAAGAAGTGTTTAATTAATGCTTTATCAATTAAATTATGCTTCAATTTACAAACACATGTCTTGTTGTTGAAATGCCATTTATCTAGACAATATATAGACATAGTTGTGTTATTTTCATTTTCTTTCTAATGAATAATGTATTATCCTTCAGAATAAATAGTTCAGTATGTTTTGTTTCTATTTCTTGAATTATAAAGAACTAAATGACTGCCATCAGATTAAGTCCAAGTCAAGGACATAGTTTAATCAGGAAAAATATTCAGTAAAAACAAAACATGGTAAAAAAAATCAAACTATTACATAGAATCAATGTAATCATAATATCAGGGTATCAATTTCGCCAGTATTTTACATTTTGAAAATACATGAAAACCTCTCAATGACATTTGTAGAAAGGTACTGAGGAACTTATTCCCCAATCCATGCTGGTACAAACAAAGCATTATTAATACTTAACTGAACAAAATATGTTCATGATACAACCATTTAAAATGTTTTTGTCACAAAATTATGGGAGTTTAGCCTGAAGGAAATTTAAAATAGTACATTATGTACAGAAATGAAAACGACAGAAGTATACCTCTTCCATCATCGACACATTGATAGTTTCTATTGAAAGTTACATACTTGAACCCTAAAAACAGCAGCTATAGTTGCCTTCCACAGCTGCAACCCTTGCTTGTCCATCACCACAGGACGAACCTGTCGCATGAGCCTAACTTTGTCCATATAAGTTAGGCTCTTTTGACGTTCTTCAACTGTGGTGTTATGTTGCCATCCCAACATCAAGGCAGCGCAGCGTGACAATGGTTCATACAGGTGCACTTTAACGGTGGCTGTGCTGTCTATGATTCCACGTGAAACCAAATTCTGTAAGGCTTCGCGGGAATGATTTCCTCCTAACGTTTCTACACGAGCAGAACCTAAGGAAGAAATTATTTCATGAATTATTTCAAAACTTAAAAATAGTTTTCACATTTCTGAAATTCAGTATCATGCATATATCTCTTTTCTATCAAATACCATTTAAACAGATTTGAATGAATGGATTGACAGTACATTTATATTTAAATAAATGAAACTTTCACTAGCAATATAATCAATGATGATTATGTAAATAATCAGTCAATACCAAAAAATGATAATCATATTTTCAAGAGTCTAACCTTAAACATTAGGTAGTTTCCTGATGTTTGTCTAATACTGATAAAGCCTAGATGACAAAATTATTACCTTTAGGATTTAGACTGCTCAAGTTGCAGTTGGCTGACACCATGCCCATTAAAATAACTATCTGGGAAAGCCCCTAGCTCCAAATGAGGCAGCCAGTTCTGTTACATGTGCCATATCTAGTACTCGTGTTAGTCTAGTTTCGTTAGGAGGAGTCAAGTTCGAGACATGCACGTCATATATACCTACAATAAAATATGAAAATGTTGTCATTTATATTATTTCTTGAAACTCAGCCTAAAGATTTGAATAAAGTCAAAGTCATAAAGTTATGTGACTGGTCAAAATAAAATGATAATAATATAGCAGTAAAACCATTAAAAAAGCTGCATCAATGCTAGTTAAATATGTCATTTAAGGAAATTATCGCAATATAAAGTAGCCATTTTCAGACAATGTGGAGTATTGAACGAGGGGGCTATTAGTAAGTTTACCCTTATTCATTCACATAAGTTCGATAAACAATTCGTAAAATAACTTGTACAATTAGAGAAAGTGACTGCCATCCCCTTAGCAGCCTTAGTGTTTGATGAATTGGCAAATTGCCCAATGTTATTAATGGAATACTTCAACCATTGAAGGTCTGCTTACCTAAACTGTAATTTGAGAAGAAAATTTATTTGGTTTTAAATGGTTTTGTTTTAATTAGACCTACCGATCTAATTTTTCATTCAATCTATGCTCTTTGAACAATTCTTATAGAAGTGGATGCCAAAATGTTCTGACCATCTAAATAAGAGTTATAACTTAGTATTAAAATGTTTCTGATAATAATTAAAACTTACCAAGATATCGCTCCTTTATTTCTTGATCACATGCACCTAAAATAAAATTGTCAAAATCAAATGGTAGTCAATAAAGGCTACAAAGGAGTTCATACATTAAATACAATACAACTGTTCAACACTTCACAGAAATTCAATTATATCATTTGATGGCCATCACAATCCCATCTAAATTTACTGCATATGAACATAATAATTATTAGGTAGATGCACAAAAATTGCTTTTAATAAAATAACAAGTCATCAATATTGCAATACTTACAAATTGTTATTTATAATATGATGCTCTTATTTTGCTTCCCTTATGTTATAGATCTACTGCATTCTTATAAATCAGTGGTAAAAGAAAATGAACAGTCCAGAATAAAAGGCAATCCTCCACTCCCTAAAGCTATAACATCTGAAGTGGGGATATATATTAGTTGTAGAAGCTTGACAAGCTTTTAGTTTAAATGTAAAGGACAGAGAGAGTGAAAGCAACCTGCAGAGCTAGTTTTGTAACACAATATCTGACTAAACTACTGTTATCTGGAGTGTATGCATGTGCAAATTCTGCTTCAAAATACACACTAAAGGTTGCATCTGACTCATCTGATAATTCCCTACACTTTGCTAGATGACTTACAATCATATCATTGTATGATCAGAGGGAGTTAAATGTATCAGCCAATTAAATTTCATCCTTAAAACAATACTGGAATAGACTTTATCGATGTTTACATTGTAACAATACAACATGCTTGCTTAGATACATAAATGTATTACCATTTCCAGAAATGGGTACTTGAACTTCTAGGCATTCAACTTCTGACTGATCACCGCTGTCTGAAATAACGATAAAGAAATATGTATCAAAAATAGAGACAACAAGGACAAACTACTTTTTCAATTCATATAGAGACATGAAAATGCTGATAGCCTGGTTTTGTTTTATTATGGTTGAGAATTAAGGTTTCATTACATTTTGGAAAGATGATCTAGTTGTATATCTAGGACGGGTTACATCAATGTCAAGCAAATTTACCAAAACATATGTGTCTATGAATGAAAAGAATATCTGGTTTCCTGACAACCAAATACAATGTAAAGCAGATATTCCATACATAATTATTATTATGTTATTTTAAAAAAGACAAGTCAAGTCACTGAATCATTAACCATGAATGTTGATTCTTGTAGTAACTCAAGTGTTTATAATACATTCAATAAAATATTCATGTAGGGTGTACCGGTATGTTACTATTTTTATTACCAGTGATTTTGAAAAAATATGACTTTTATAAAATATTTATATGGAAGAAATGGAACACAATTTATAACTGAATATTTAACAGAAATAAGTAATGATAGGCATCTTTATTGATCCTACCAATAAAGGAGTCTTCACTCTGGAAACTATCACACGTAGATTCAACTTCAAGACTGTTATGCACTGTAAACAAATATTAAATGATAGCATTGTAACAACAATTTTCACTTAAATGCCTTGCAAATCAAAATTCTCAACTGTGGAATTGCTGATTATGACTTAATGCATGGATTCTTAATATCAATTGTTGTTATGTTACATTGTATGCTGTGTGAAACTCATCCAATGTGTTGTAACATTTTTACAAATACATCAAGTTATACAGATATTTAATATTATTCCATATATGCTTATTTGTGCATTTCTAATCTGTTTAGTATACTTATTTATTTTTGCACGACATAATACTGACACAGTATATAAAAACAAGATTTATATGTCTCCAACTTACTGTAAGTTTAATATTCTCCTATATTTTGGTAATACTAACTAACACTGGGGTTCCGCGCTGAAACTCAAGGATCATTTGATAATTTTGGACTGGATTTTACCATTTTAAATAGCCAGATTACCTATAATTTAGTGAAAATTTGTTCCTTCAGTCAAAATCCTGAGGATCAGTTTGTGGCTTCTTGGCAATTCCAGGGTTCAAAGGGACAACTACAGGGTCAAATGGAACCCATATATTTCTCTTAGTTAAATCATATGTAAAGACATAATGGCGCTGATTAAATAAAATATATTCACCTAAGCTCGACCACTTCTCAATGAAAGCTGTCCTAGTTCCCTTGTTCACCTCAGTGCAGTCATTGAAGTTCAACTTCAAACAGGTGTCTTCAATCCGTACCTAAAATGAATGAAAAAATGTCAAGATATTCACCTTGTAAGGGTGCATACAGTTAAAACCATAATCTACATATAATATATACCTCAAATAGTTTGAGGACCTTACAAAGTTTAAGTAGAGGACTGCAAGTCTTCCCTCAAAGATTAATCTGAATGAAATATAATAGGTGTTATGACTGCATTTCAAAATATCACATCACCTGAACCTCATGACAAGTACATAAGACCAATATTTTGCGGCATCCCTAGTTTCTAAATTGCTATATAATATTTCAAAATTCATAAATTAAAATATATCAACAAAACATGTTTTTCATCTAAAATTGTTTGCCCCATTCAATCAATGATCTTGAAACATGTCTGTGACTTGCAAAGCAAAGGGGTTGGTTATAATATCAAAATAATTACATATTTGCATTTTGAGTTCATTCTTGGTTATATGCTAAATAAATGTCAAGATATTCACCTTGTAAGGGTGCATACAGTTAAAACCATAATCTACATACAAAATATATACCTCAAATAGTTTGAGGACCTTACAAAGTTTAAGTAGAGGACTGCAAGTCTTCCCTCAAAGATTAATCTGAATGAAATATAATAGGTGTTATGACTGCATTTCAAAATATCACATCACCTGAACCTCATGACAAGTACATAAGACCAATATTTTGCGGCATCCCTAGTTTCTAAATTGCTATATAATATTTCAAAATTCATAAATTAAAATATATCAACAAAACATGTTTTTCATCTAAAATTGTTTGCCCCATTCAATCAATGATCTTGAAACATGTCTGTGACTTGCAAAGCAAAGGGGTTGGTTATAATATCAAAATAATTACATATTTGCATTTTGAGTTCATTCTTGGTTATATGCTAAATAAATGTCAAGATATTCACCTTGTAAGGGTGCATACAGTTAAAACCGTAATCTACATATAATATATACCTCAAATAGTTTGAGGACCTTACAAAGTTTAAGTAGAGGACTGCAAGTCTTCCCTCAAAGATTAATCTGAATGAAATATAATAGGTGTTATGACTGCATTTCAAAATATCACATCACCTGAACCTCATGACAAGTACATAAGACCAATATTTTGCGGCATCCCTAGTTTCTAAATTGCTATATAATATTTCAAAATTCATAAATTAAAATATATCAACAAAACATGTTTTTCATCTAAAATTGTTTGCCCCATTCAATCAATGATCTTGAAACATGTCTGTGACTTGCAAAGCAAAGGGGTTGGTTATAATATCAAAATAATTACATATTTGCATTTTGAGTTCATTCTTGGTTATATGCTAAATAAATGTTCAAAGAAGACCTACCAGAACGATAAAATCTTTATAGTATTACTCATATAATGATTGAACAATTACATGTATTAGGACTGTCCACTTTGGGATACAGATGGGTTACAAGAGGTGATTTAATCTAACAAAACAAAATTATAAATTTATCACATCGACCAGGTTGAAAATAATGACATATTTGTTTGCATAGGGTCTAGAAGGACTAGATGTCATAACAAGAAATTGTTCAATAAAAGAGCTTGCACTGAAACAATGCGGAATTCATATAGCTTCAGGATGATAGATATCTGGAATCATTTACCAGAAACAGTAGTTAATGCACCCACAATGAACTGCTTCAAGACAACAGTGAACACTTATAGTTATGGGGAATCTCAAACAAGTTTGATGCTATCTGTTATAAATGATGTAACCAACTTTACCAAGGTAGAAGTGTGTTCAAACTGTATAATGTAAAGAGTTTTAAAGTACAAATTGCCAGATGTCTTTATCAATATTGTTCTGAATCTGATGAAGGATTATCAATATTGTAATTGTTTAACTTCAATAAGTTAAATAATGATTTGTAATGCAAACTTATTAATATAGATCTACTGAAAATAGAAAAAATAAACGGTTTTTGGTCTCTAAATCTACATTCATGACCTAGTATACATACATGTATGCAAAATTGCAGAATGGGGGTTGTCAAATAATTCCATCGTAAACGTTCCACATATCAAGATATTGATTTGAATCGTACTGCATTATAACCCGTAAAGAAACACCTTCTAGAAAATGCCCATTTATAGAACTCTTACTATCGGCTTCAATCCAAAAGTTTCCAAGTTCGAGAAACGAGCCATGTTTTTCCATTTTCTGATAGATGGATGCTATAGGACAACTGATTCGAGCAGGTGGGCGGTATCTATGAATATTAATTAGGCTGGTGGGTGGAAAAGCCGGTATCCGGACCTGGAATCGTTGCTTTTGGACAACTAATTCGAGTAGGTGGGCATCACTGATTAAGATTATGCAGTAATATGAGCGTAATATCGGCCCTGAATTCATAGCACTACATATTTGTGATTTCAGTTAAATATAATAATAGATACAGTCAGTGTAAGTGACCTAATGAGCAGAAAATTTGGGGACAACCCGTATATGTTGGTACTTCTACATACCGTTCGTCTGTCTATGGGTGACCTGTAGTGTAGAATACTAGAGGACAATGGGTTCATGTAGGTGACGGCCCCGGACCCTCCGTCTGTCTATATATACATGTAGAATACTAGAGGACAACTGGTCCAGATAGGTGACGACACGGACCCTCCGTCTGTCTATCTATACAGTGTATGGGTGACCTGTGGTGTATAATACTAGAGGACAACGGGTTCAGGTAGGTGACGGCAAGTACCCTCCGTCTGTCTATATATACAGTATATGGGTGACCTTAGTGTAGAATACTAGAGGACAACTGGTTCAGGTAGGTGACGGCCCGTACCCTCCGTCTGTCTATATATACAGTGTATGGGTGACCTGTAGTGTAGAATACTAGAGGACAACTGGTTCAGGTAGGTGACGGCCCGGACCCTCCGTCTGTCTATATATACAGTGCATGGGTGACCTGTGGTGTAGAATACTAGAGGACAACGGGTTCAGGTAGGTGACGGCCCGGACCCTCCGTCTGTCTATATATACAGTGCATGGGTGACCTGTAGTGTAGAATACTAGAGGACAACGGGTTCAGGTAGGTGACGGCCCGGACCCTCCGTCTGTCTATATATACAGTATAGAATACTAGAGGACAACGGGTTCAGGTAGGTGACGGCCCGGACCCTCCGTCTGTCTATATATACAGTGCATGGGTGACCTGTAGTGTAGAATACTAGAGGACAACGGGTTCAGGTAGGTGACGGCCCGTACCCTCCGTCTGTCTATAAATACAGTATAGAATACTAGAGGACAATGGGTTCAGGTAGGTGACGGCCCGGACCCTCCGTCTGTCTATATATACAGTATAGAATACTAGAGGACAACGGGTTCAGGTAGGTGACGGCCCGGACCCTCCGTCTGTCTATATATACAGTATATAATACTAGAGGACAACGGGTTCAGGTAGGTGACGGCCCGGACCATCCGTCTGTCTATATATACAGTGCATGGGTGACCTGTAGTGTAGAATACTAGAGGACAACGGGTTCAGGTAGGTGACGGCCCGGACCCTCCGTCTGTCTATATATACAGTGTATGGGTGACCTGTAGTGTAGAATACTAGAGGACAACTGGTTCAGGTAGGTGACGACACGGACCCTCCGTCTGTCTATCTATACAGTGTATGGGTGACCTGTGGTGTATAATACTAGAGGACAACGGGTTCAGGTAGGTGACGGCACGTACCCTCCGTCTGTCTATATATACAGTATATGGGTGACCTGTAGTGTAGAATACTAGAGGACAACGGGTTCAGGTAGGTGACGGCCCGGACCATCCGTCTGTCTATATATACAGTGTATGGATGACCTGTAGTGTAGAATACTAGAGGACAACGGGTTCAGGTAGGTGACGGCCCGGACCCTCCGTCTGTCTATATATACAGTGTATGGGTGACCTGTAGTGTAGAATACTAGAGGACAACTGGTTCAGGTAGGTGACGACACGGACCCTCCGTCTGTCTATCTATACAGTGTATGGGTGACCTGTGGTGTATAATACTAGAGGACAACGGGTTCAGGTAGGTGACGGCACGTACCCTCCGTCTGTCTATATATACAGTATATGGGTGACCTGTAGTGTAGAATACTAGAGGACAACGGGTTCAGGTAGGTGACGGCCCGGACCATCCGTCTGTCTATATATACAGTGTATGGATGACCTGTAGTGTAGAATACTAGAGGACAACGGGTTCAGGTAGGTGACGGCCCGGACCCTCCGTCTGTCTATATATACAGTGCATGGGTGACCTGTAGTGTAGAATACTAGAGGACAACGGGTTTAGGTAGGTGACGGCACGTACCCTCTGTCTGTCTATATATACAGTGTATGGCTGATTTGTAGTGTAGAATACTAGAGGACAACTGGTTCAGGTAGGTGACGACACGGACCCTCCGTCTGTCTATCTATACAGTGTATGGGTGACCTGTGGTGTATAATACTAGAGGACAACGGGTTCAGGTAGGTGACGGCACGTACCCTCCGTCTGTCTATATATACAGTATAGAATACTAGAGGACAACGGGTTCAGGTAGGTGACGGCCCGGACCCTCCGTCTGTCTATATATACATGTAGAATACTAGAGGACAACTGGTTCAGATAGGTGACGACACGGACCCTCCGTCTGTCTATATATACAGTGTATGGGTGACCTGTAGTGTAGAATACTAGAGGACAACTGGTTCAGGTAGGTGACGGCCCGGACCCTCCGTCTGTCTATATATACAGTGTATGGGTGACCTGTAGTGTAGAATACTAGAGGACAACTGGTTCAGGTAGGTGACGGCACGTACCCTCCGTCTGTCTATATATACAGTGTATGGGTGACCTGTAGTGTAGAATACTAGAGGACAACAGGTTCAGGTAGTTGACGGCACGGACCCTCCGTCTGTCTATCCAACCACCCCCTAAATCTGGTGAAAAAAAGCTCCCGACTTTTCCAGACGCAGCCATATATATTAGCTCGTGCAGACGGACAAACTGTCTGATTTTTCTAAAATTGCCATGAATGTGTAAAACGAAGTTGTGACAACAATTGTATGCACAATTCCTGACCCTAAACCGGAAATAAGGTCCTAGCGACACCCGAATACACTGAAAACTGTCTATTTTCGGTCCCCGAGGTGGTACAAAAGTTCGAGCTCGGACCACTGTAGAGTTAGAACCCAGTACTTGTGTACTATATGGAATCGATAGATATTGAATCAAACTTTATAAGCATGTTAATTATATTCGTGAAATACGGTAATTTGTAGAGATATTGACTGTGAAAGTATTCAAGAATTTCCGTATAAACTCGATTTGGACCGAAAACTATATAAAAATTTGGCCTGGAAAATTGGCATAACTTGGTAAAAGAAAAACTACATGTTCTATAATAAGTACTTAGGAAGTCCAACATCATATAGCTAATACGAAAGCAAATGCCATTTTCTTTGAGAAAATGTGGTCTCCAAGACCAACAACTAAAACTCATCAAAGAGCAGTACTACCTTTCTAAGGTTTGAACACGACATGATCTGTTTCAGCAAAATATTCTTGACATAGCAGGTCACTCAGAAATGTCATAGACAGACAGACTGGACCAGGACCTACCTCAACCAGTTTCCCTCCTGGTCTCTCTTATGCAGGTCACTCAGACACTACATGGGAGACAGACAGACTGGACCAGGACCTACCTCAACCAGTTTTCCTCCTGGTCTCTCTTATCCAGGTCACTCAGACACTACATGGGAAGACACACATACAGACTGGACCATGACCTACCTCAACCAGTTATCCTCCCAGTCTCACTTACACAGGTCACTCAGACACAACATGGACAGACATACAGACTGGACCATGACCTACCTCAACCAGTTGTCCTCCCGGATAACTTACACAAGTCACTCAGACACAACATGGGCATCTATACAGACTGGACCATGACCTACCTCAACCAGTTGTCCTCCCGGATCACTTACACAGGTCACTCAGACACTACATGGGCATCTATACAGACTGGACCATGACCTACCTCAACCAGTTGTCCTCCCGGATCACTTACACAAGTCACTCAGACACTACATGGCCATCTATACAGACTGGACCATGACCTACCTCAACCAGTTGTCCTCCCGGATCACTTACACAAGTCACTCAGACACTACATGGCCATCTATACAGACTGGACCATGACCTACCTCAACCAGTTGTCGTCCCGGATCACTTACACAAGTCCCTCAGACACAACATGGGCATCTATACAGACTGGACCATGACCTACCTCAACCAGTTGTCCTCCCGGATCACTTACACAGGTCACTTAGACACTACATGGGCATCTATACAGACTGGACCATGACCTACCTCAACCAGTTGTCCTCCCAGATCACTTACACAGGTCACTCAGACACTACATGGCCATCTATACAGACTGGACCATGACCTACCTCAACCAGTTGTCCTCCCAGATCACTTACACAGGTCACTCAGACACTACATGGGCATCTAAACAGACTGGACCATGACCTACCTCAACCAGTTGTCCTCCCGGATTACTTACACAGGTCACTCAGACACTACATGGGTATCTATACAGACTGGACCATGACCTACCTCAACCAGTTGTCCTCCCGGATCACTTACACAGGTCACTCAGACACTACATGACCATCTATACAGACTGGACCATGACCTACCTCAACCAGTTGTCCTCCCAGATCACTTACACAGGTCACTCAGACACTACATGGGTATCTATACAGACTGGACCATGACCTACCTCAACCAGTTGTCCTCCCGGATCACTTACACAGGTCACTCAGACACTACATGGGCATCTATACAGACTGGACCATGACCTACCTCAACCAGTTGTCCTCCCGGATTACTTACACAAGTCACTCAGACACTACATGGGCATCTATACAGACTGGACCATGACCTACCTCAACCAGTTGTCCTCCCGGATTACTTAAACAGGTCACTCAGACACTACATGGGCATCCATACAGACTGGACCATGACCTACCTCAACCAGTTGTCCTCCCAGATCACTCAGACACAACATGGACAGACATACAGACTGGACCATGACCTACCTCAACCAGTTGTCCTCCCGGATCACTTACACAGGTCACTCAGACACTACATGGGCATCTATACAGACTGGACCATGACCTACCTCAACCAGTTGTCCTCCCAGATCACTCAGACACAACATGGACAGACATACAGACTGGACCATGACCTACCTCAACCAGTTGTCCTCCCGGATCACTTACACAGGTCACTCAGACACAACATAGACAGACATACAGACTGGACCATGACCTACCTCAACCAGTTGTCCTCCCAGATCACTTACACAGGTCACTCAGACACTACATGGGAAGACACACATACAGACTGGACCATGACCTACCTCAACCAGTTATCCTCCCAGTCTCACTTACACAGGTCACTCAGACACAACATGGACAGACATACAGACTGGACCATGACCTACCTCAACCAGTTATCCTCCCAGTCTCACTTACACAGGTCACTCAGACACAACATAGACAGACATACAGACTGGACCATGACCTACCTCAACCAGTTATCCTCCCAGTCTCACTTACACAGGTCACTCAGACACAACATAGACAGACATACAGACTGGACCATGACCTACCTCAACCAGTTGTCCTCCCGGATCACTTACACAAGTCACTCAGACACAACATGGGCATCTATACAGACTGGACCATGACCTACCTCAACCAGTTGTCCTCCCGGATCACTTACACAGGTCACTCAGACACTACATGGGCATCTATACAGACTGGACCATGACCTACCTCAACCAGTTGTCCTCCCGGATCACTTACACAGGTCACTCAGACACAACATAGACAGACATACAGACTGGACCATGACCTACCTCAACCAGTTGTCCTCCCAGATCACTTACACAGGTCACTCAGACACAACATGGACATACATACAAACTGGACCATGACCTACCTCAGCCAGTTGTCCTCCCGGATCACTTACACAGGTCAATCAGACACAACATAGACAGACATACAGACTGGACCATGACCTACCTCAACCAGTTGTCCTCCCAGATCACTTACACAGGTCACTCAGACACAACATGGACATACATACAAACTGGACCATGACCTACCTCAGCCAGTTGTCCTCCCGGATCACTTACACAGGTCAATCAGACACTACATGGGCATCCATACGGACTGGAACATGACTTGACTCCCTCAACTTGTCCTCCTAGTCACGCATACATTGGCCACTCGTACACTGCATGCACCATGAGACAATCAGTTTGCCTGCTGAAAATGATTTTAATTTTAGTAATTTTTACGCGGCAATACGATGTACGACATCCAATACATTATGGCTACTTCTTGAGCTTTTTCAATTACCTGGTTTGGTTACATGTTTAGTTTTGACCTTCACAAATCTTGTCGAAGACTTTATCTCATGATCAAAGATGTATTTCTGGTACTTTGAAACGGTATCATCGCCGGAGAAATAGCAAGTGTCCACCATTTTGATTTTATAAAGGCGGTAAAATGACGTAGACCAAAATGGCAGCGAAACTCCGCCTACTGTCCCGCCCCCTACAAATACCGGTTGTCCTTTAGAATTAATCTTTCTGATAGGAACGGTGCACGTAACAAAATGGCATTGTATAAACAACAATGGATGATATAAAACCCGTACCGTCCGATGGGTAATCGCCATGAGTGACAAATAACAAATCATTATATATGTTGGACATTATGCAAAATAACTACCTTTTTAACTACGTTAATATACATTATTTAATGTAGAGTGCATATCAGCACTATAAGAAAATATAATTAAATTACTGAATAATGTGGGTATCTATAATAATATGGGATTCGTAGAGTAACTCAGGTCAAGAGTGACTAACAATTGAGTGAATATGGACATTAAGTTATACCATGACAGGCCCCCATGATGGCATAGCTGCCTCTAATATACACAGCGTAATGTACAAATATCTACAATGACATGTCAACAATGTGCTATCTTAAAAAGGGGTTCAGCAGTATTAAAATAAGTTACTGACTAGCAATTTTCAAGAAAACCTTTTAGGGACCAACTTTTTTGACATGCTAAATTCTAAGTAGACTACAGGTCTCCATCGGTATCAGGACAACTTGACCCGTGCACAATTCGACACCCGTTAAAAAACTTCATTTTTACAATTAATTTATATTTATGCTTTAATTATCATGAAATACAGAATACTTAGTGCAAATTCCATGTCATTATTTTACGAAGATGTAAATCAGACGATTTTCTTTTCAATGGTGTGCAAATGTTAATCGTTAGTTGAAATCATGTATCACATAATGGTGTCATTGCTCAATACTGACTTGCCTAAAAGTATGTAAAATATACTATAAATTGAAATACAATTCAACAAACAAACAAAAGCTTTGAATTGAATTAGATGACTAATTATGTAGAAGTCATCTGATTTTTAAAGACAGCCAAATACATCAATGTCTATTTACAGAGAAAATTATAGAATGTATATTTGTATAATACTAAGTAAAAATTTAGTCACAAAATGGTTGATCACGCTCACCGAGAATATCTAAAGATAATTTTCAAAATAAGCTCGATAAAAGAGCGATCAGACGAGAGGAATAATGACTATTATCAACTCTGACAATATATTTCAGTCCAGAAATGATATCTAGGACCAATGTGATATGGTTTACGTGTCATAGATGAATCTATTTAAACACATGATTATAACATTTACTAACAAAATGTTCATAACAGATAGATCTAGCTCTTACCTTCAAATATAGCAGGCTATCTCTCAGCGCCTTCAATCCCTTCACAGTTTCTTTTTCAATGCCATTGATGACAAGTATAATAGTCGTCGCAGAATAAACTAAGTTCCACTCCATTACTAACGGGTGTCTCTATTTATCAAAAGTACTTTTTAGACTTTCAGCAGCGTAGTCGTTAATGACATATGCCAAAAATGCGAATGTCCGGAGTGACGTAAGCATACATTATATGCTCAGCAGTCGACGCGACAAGGACGATTTCATTGGTCGAGATTTGATTAAGGATTTCAGCAAATGATTGGACGGGTATTTTCCGACTCCAGAACAGTGTACAATATATGCAAATCAACCAATTAAGAGAACTTGACACATTTTGTTTGAAGGAGATTTTGTATAAGTTTATATATAGTGTTGTTTATACCCTGTCATTTTTCAACGCTTTGAGACTCGCATTTTCTTTTCCGACCGCATCTTTTTCGAGTTTGATTAAGAAAGGAGAGTTCAACAATGTGTATTTTCGAAATGATCCTAACTTTGGTAAGTTTTTAATATATTTTACATACCCTCATATCACGATGGATTAGACCATTAAGTGAACATACCTATATTCATATACTCAGTACATTTAAACACGTACTGTTTGGTACCTGTGATATGTCTTTTAAATGTTAATTTTAGCTTTAAACTCATTTTGATTGAAATTATAAAATTATCGTTTAACATTGCGAAAAATGAAACAATATCAGGTTAAGTTATTTTCATCCTTAGGTAAGTTCTGGACAATTGAGAAATCTAAAAGTTTGCGTTTTTAAATGTACCGAGTATATATTTCACTGTAAATAATTAAAACACGTGTTAATCAAACTTTACTATATTTCTTAGTTATGAATGGTTCAGATGTACGTTATAAGTATTAGATCATTTCATGTTTTTGTTGTAATATGTTGTTTCAGTAGCCGTCAGGAGCTATTATTCAGTCTAAAATGCATAAAAAGCATACAGACATAGGTCCTTCCTGTTGACAAATTATCCCCTATTCAATTTTACAATGGCAATAAAAATCCCTTTTTTTTGCAAATATGGATAAATTCCCCCCAGTAAAATGCATCTACCTCTCAGAATGTAACAGAGTGGCTTTGTATTAATTGCTATACAATTCTTTTTTTGCATGATTAAGTATTACAATTTTTATTATTTTATGATACGGCAATTTGGAATAAGTTATATATATGAAAACATAAAATTTGTGACTATATTTTGACTAAAGTTGACATTATGCGAAAAATACTTCTGTATTCGCAGCATTAGCATGAACATAGCCAGATTGACAGTCATCCTGTGCCAAACACTGCCTCCTGCTCCGTACACTGTCTACTGCTCCGTACACTGTCTCCTGCTCCGTACACTCTCTCCTGCTCCGTACACTGCCTTCTGCTCCGTACACTGTCTCCTGCTCCGTACACTGTCTCCTGCTCCGTACACTCTCTCCTGCTCCGTACACTGCCTTCTGCTCCGTACACTGTCTCCTGCTCCGTACACTTCCTTCTGCTCCGTACACTGCCTCCAGCTCTGTACACTGTCTCCTACTCCGTATACTGTCGTCTGCTCCGTACACTGTCTTCTGCTCCGTACACTGCCTTCTGCTCCGTACACTCTCTTCTGCTCCGTACACTGACTCCTGCTCCGTACACGGTCTCCTGCTCCGTACATTGCCTCCTGCTCCGTACACCGCCTCCTGCTCCGAACACTGACTCCTGCTCCGTACACTGACTCCTGCTCCGTACACTGACTCCTGCTCCGTACACTGTCGTCTGCTCCGTACACTGTCTTCTGCTCCGTACACTGCCTTCTGCTCCGTACACTCTCTTCTGCTCCGTACACTGACTCCTGCTCCGTACACGGTCTCCTGCTCCGTACATTGCCTCCTGCTCCGTACACCGCCTCCTGCTCCGAACACTGACTCCTGCTCCGTACACTGACTCCTGCTCCGTACACCGACTCCTGCTCCGTACACTGTCTCCTACTCCGTATACTGTCGTCTGCTCCGTACACTGTCTTCTGCTCCGTACACCGCCTCCTGCTCCGAACACTGACTCCTGCTCCGTACACTGCCTCCTGCTCCGTACACTGCCTCCTGCTCCGTACACTGCCTCCTGCTCCGTACACTACCTCCTGTCAGTACACTGCCTCCTGCTCCGTACACCGCCTCCTGCTCCGAACACTGCCTCCTGCTCCGTACACTGACTATTGCTCCGTACACCGCCTCCTGCTCCGAACACTGCCTCCTGTCAGTACACTGCCTCCTGCTCGGTACACCGCCTCCTGCTCCGAACACCGCCTCCTGCTCCGTACACTGCCTCCTGCTCCGTACACTGCCTCCTGCTCCGTACACTACCTCCTGTCAGTACACTGCCTCCTGCTCCGTACACTGCCTCCTGCTCCGTACACTGCCTCCTGCTCCGTACACTACCTCCTGCTCCGTACACTGCCTCCTGCTCCGTACACTACCTCCTGTCAGAACACTGCCTCCTGCTCCGTACACTGCCTCCTGCTCCGTACACTGCCTCCTGCTCCGTACACTGCCTCCTGCTCCGTACACTGCCTCCTGCTCCGTACACTGACTCCTGCTCCGTACACTGTCTCCTGCTCCGTACACTGCTACATGCTAAATACACTGCCTCCTGCTCCGTGCACTGCCTGCTGCTCCGTACACTACCTCCTGTCAGTACACTGCCTCCTGCTCCGTACACTGTCTCCTGCTCCGTACACTGACGGTAATCTACAACGAGAGCGAAATAATTTGTTAATACATGTTGATAATGTATTCAAACAAAAATGTTATCCCAAATATATCTGAATGTTTTAGCTTCCATTGATTCAACAATGCGAGTTGTAATTATTGTGTTCATTATTTTAAAATAAATGTTTATAGAATTGTCCTTTCATATACCAATGTTGATTATAAACCAAACATATGAAACTCATATAATGGAGCATTCATTAATAATAAGTGACGTCCGTTGTAAGTATAAATAACTGGAATGTTTGAATAGCAATGCTCTCACATTTCAAATTGTTAATTCGAATAATACGTGGTTTCGAATAACCCAGTTCAATTCGACGTGCATATAGAAGAAGACGATACATCGGGACCTGATATATATTTCGGATACAAATTCAACTTCATAAATCCGCGATTTCACCTTCATGAATTCACGAATTCAATTTCACGAAATCAATTAAACGAATTCACGATTTCATGATTTTAACTTCATGAAGCTGAATTTGAAATTTCTTAAAGCCGAAATATAACCATCAGACTTTCGTACATTGCAGATCATGTTCACATCATGACGAGACTACTGTAAATATAACCATCAGACTATCGTACATGGCAGATCATGTTCACATCATGACGCGACTACTGTACATATAACCATCAGACTTTCGTACATTGCAGATCATGTTCACATCATGACGAGACTACTGTAAATATAACCATCAGACTTTCGTACATTGCAGATCATGTTCACATCATGACGCGACTACTGTACATATAACCATCAGACTTTCGTACATTGCAGATCATGTTCACATCATGACGAGACTACTGTAAATATAACCATCAGACTTTCGTACATTGCAGATCATGTTCACATCATGACGCGACTACTGTAAATACAAATGCATTTATCCCTACAAATATATAATATAACATCGAATGGCATCGCAGTGGTTGTCGCATTCCACCATATATCTAACAATTACATTGTAATACTTGTAGACAATACCCTGTACTCCAGTAGCGCACAAATATAATAACCATTACGTGCGTGTTTAACATATACAATAGACATTAAATAAATACAAAATCACTTAAAACTGATAAAACACCGGTTAACTACCAGAACCACATCAACATGAATGCGCGATCATTATCCAAGTTATTTGATGACTGTACCACAGTAAGTGTTATACCAAGTGAATTAATTCCGTGGGAAATTGACATCTGGGAACAATTGACTTAGATATACAGTGCAACCTCTCCATAGGAACATCGCCATAGCAACCTCTCTATAACAGCCTCTCCATAACAACATATCTATAGCAACCTCTCCATAGCAACCTCTCCATAGCAACCTCTCCATAACAACATCTCCATAGCAACCTCTCTATAGCAACCTCTCCATATCAACCTCTCAATAGCAACCTCTCCATTGCAACCTCTCCATAACAACACCTCCATAGCAACATCTCCTTAGCAACATCTCCATAGCAACCATTTCGGAGCAACACTTTTTGTGAGAACTATGTGACTGTTGTACAAAGGTTTCCGCTCTAGAGAGGTTGAAGTGATAGTTGATTCTTACAAAGGGTAAAGATATTGTTGTTGAAGAAATGTTAATGCTCAAGGGCGGACCGCACTGGAGAGGTGAATCTACGGAATCCGGTTAGTGCCACAATGAATGTCACGTTTGGACTGCGACACACGGCATACGAAGCGACACACAACACGAACACACAACATCCGAACGCGACACTCGATGCGACACACGAAATGCGAAGCGACGCTAGATATGACTTAGGACATGCGATGCGACGAAGGAGGAGTATCGAAGTGTATCATATTTAAAATGGAACCATCGGTATGTCGTGTTGTATAGCATCACATTGCAGCATATCGAATCATATCCTACTGTCTAGC
This sequence comes from Mactromeris polynyma, assembly GCA_032209605.1. NCBI lineage: Eukaryota > Metazoa > Mollusca > Bivalvia > Venerida > Mactridae > Mactromeris > Mactromeris polynyma. The sequence goes on from JASFXZ010000007.1 coordinate 72,964, forward strand.
GTCGAACTGCGGAATATCTAATAGTATTGTATTGTTTAGCGTCGCGTTGAGGAGTATCGAAGCGTATTGTATCGTCTAGCGTCGCGTTGTGGAGTATCGTAGCGTATTGTATTGTTTAGCGTCGCGTTGAGGAGTATCGAAGCGTATTGTATCGTCTAGCGTCGCGTTGTGGAGTATCGAAGCGTATTGTATTGTCTAGCGTCGCGTTGTGGAGTATCGAAGCGTATTGTATTGTCTAGCGTCGCGTTGTGGAGTATCGTAGCGTATTGTATTGTTTAGCGTCGCGTTGTGGAGTATCGTAGCGTATTGTATTGTTTAGCGTCGCGTTGTGGAGTATCGTAGCGTATTGTATTGTCTAGCGTCGCGTTGTGGAGTATCGTAGCGTATTGTATTGTTTAGCGTCGCGTTGTGGAGTATCGTAGCGTATTGTATTGTTTAGCGTCGCGTTGTGGAGTATCGTAGCGTATTGTATTGTTTAGCGTCGCGTTGTGGAGTATCGAAGCGTATTGTATTGTCTAGCGTCGCGTTGTGGAGTATCGTAGCGTATTGTATTGTCTAGCGTCGCGTTGTGGAGTATCGAAGCGTATTGTATTGTTTAGCGTCGCGTTGTGGAGTATCGTAGCGTATTGTATTGTTTAGCGTCGCGTTGTGGAGTATCGAAGCGTATTGTATTGTCTAGCGTCGCGTTGTGGAGTATCGTAGCGTATTGTTTTGTCTAGCGTCGCGTTGTGGAGTATCGAAGCGTATTGTTTTGTCTAGCGTCGCGTTGTGGAGTATCGAAGCGTATTGTTTTGTCTAGCGTCGCGTTGTGGAGTATCGAAGCGTATTGTTTTGTCTAGCGTCGCGTTGTGGAGTATCGAAGCGTATTGTTTTGTCTAGCGTCGCGTTGTGGAGTATCGAAGCGTATTGTATTGTCTAGTGTCGCGTTGTGGAGTATCGAAGCGTATTGTTTTGTCTAGCGTCGCGTTGTGGAGTATCGAAGCGTATTGTTTTGTCTAGCGTCGCGTTGTGGAGTATCGAAGCGTATTGTTTTGTCTAGCGTCGCGTTGTGGAGTATCGAAGCGTATTGTTTTGTCTAGCGTCGCGTTGTGGAGTATCGTAGCGTATTGTATTGTCTAGCGTCGCGTTGTGGAGTATCGAAGCGTATTGTATTGTTTAGGGTCGCGTTGTGGAGTATCGAAGCGTATTGTTTTGTCTAGCGTCGCGTTGTGGAGTATCGAAGCGTATTGTATCGTCTAGCGTCGCGTTGTGGAGTATCGAAGCGTATTGTATTGTCTAGTGTCGCGTTGTGGAGTATTGAAGCGTATTGTTTTGTCTAGTGTCGCCTTGAGGATTATCGAAGCGTATTGTATCGTCTAGCGTCGCGTTGTGGAGTATCGAAGCGTATTGTTTTGTCTAGCGTCGCCTTGAGGATTATCGAAGCGTATTGTATCGTCTAGCGTCGCGTTGTGGAGTATCGAAGCGTATTGTTTTGTCAAGCGTCGCGTTGTGGAGTATCGAAGCGTATTGTTTTGTCTAGTGTCGCGTTGTGGAGTATATAAGTGTATTGTTTTGTCTAGCGTCGCGTTGTGGAGTATCGAAGCGTATTGTTTTGTCTAGTGTCGCGTTGTGGAGTATAGAAGCGTATTGTATTGTCTAGCGTCGCGTTGTGGAGTATATAAGCGTATTGTATTGTCTAGCGTCGCGTTGAGGAGTATCGAAGCGTATTGTATTGTCTAGCGTCGCGTTGTGGAGTATCGAAGCGTATTGTATTGTCTAGCGTTGCGTTGTGGAGTATCGAATCGTATTGTTTTGTCTAGTGTCGCGTTGTGGAGTATCGAAGCGTATTGTTTTGTCTAGCGACGCGTTGTGGAGTATCGAAGCGTATTGTTTTGTCTAGTGACGCGTTGTGGAGTATCGAAGCGTATTGTTTTGTCTAGTGTCGCGTTGTGGAGTATAGAAGCGTATTGTATTGTCTAGCGTCGCGTTGTGGAGTATATAAGCGTATTGTATTGTCTAGCGTCGCGTAGAGGAGTATCGAAGCGTATTGTATCGTCTAGCGTCGCGTTGTGGAGTATCGAATCGTATTGTTTTGTCTAGCGTCGCGTTGTGGAGTATCGAAGCGTATTGTTTTGTCTAGTGACGCGTTGTGGAGTATCGAATCGTATTGTTTTGTCTAGTGTCGCGTTGTGGAGTATCGAAGCGTATTGTTTTGTCTAGTGACGCGTTGTGGAGTATCGAATCGTATTGTTTTGTCTAGCGTCGCGTTGTGGAGTATCGAAGCGTATTGTTTTGTCTAGTGACGCGTTGTGGAGTATCGAAACGTATTGTATTGTCTAGCGTCGCGTTGTGGAGTATCGAATCGTATTGTTTTGTCTAGCGTCGCGTTGTGGAGTATCGAATCGTATTGTTTTGTCTAGCGTCGCGTTGTGGAGTATCGAAGCGTATTGTTTTGTCTAGTGTCGCGTTGTGGAGTTTCGAAGCGTATTGTATTGTCTAGCGTCGCGTTGTGAAGTATATAAGCGTATTGTTTTGTCTAGCGTCGCGTTGTGGAGTATCGAAGCGTATTGTATTGTCTAGTGTCGCGTTGTGGAGTATCGAAGCGTATTGTTTTGTCTAGCGTCGCGTTGTGGAGTATCGAAGCGTATTGTTTTGTCTAGCGTCGCGTTGTGGAGTATCGAAGCGTATTGTTTTGTCTAGCGTCGCGTTGTGGAGTATCGAAGCGTATTGTTTTGTCTAGTGTCGCGTTGTGGAGTATCGAAGCGTATTGTTTTGTCTAGCGTCGCGTTGAGGAGTATCGAAGCGTATTGTATTGTCTAGCGTCGCGTTGTGGAGTATCGTAGCGTATTGTATTGTTTAGCGTCGCGTTGTGGAGTATCGAAGCGTATTGTATTGTCTAGCGTCGCGTTGTGGAGTATCGTAGCGTATTGTATTGTCTAGCGTCGCGTTGTGGAGTATCGAAGCGTATTGTATTGTTTAGCGTCGCGTTGTGGAGTATCGTAGCGTATTGTATTGTTTAGCGTCGCGTTGTGGAGTATCGAAGCGTATTGTATTGTCTAGCGTCGCGTTGTGGAGTATCGTAGCGTATTGTTTTGTCTAGCGTCGCGTTGTGGAGTATCGAAGCGTATTGTTTTGTCTAGCGTCGCGTTGTGGAGTATCGAAGCGTATTGTTTTGTCTAGCGTCGCGTTGTGGAGTATCGAAGCGTATTGTTTTGTCTAGCGTCGCGTTGTGGAGTATCGAAGCGTATTGTTTTGTCTAGCGTCGCGTTGTGGAGTATCGAAGCGTATTGTATTGTCTAGTGTCGCGTTGTGGAGTATCGAAGCGTATTGTTTTGTCTAGCGTCGCGTTGTGGAGTATCGAAGCGTATTGTTTTGTCTAGCGTCGCGTTGTGGAGTATCGAAGCGTATTGTTTTGTCTAGCGTCGCGTTGTGGAGTATCGAAGCGTATTGTTTTGTCTAGCGTCGCGTTGTGGAGTATCGTAGCGTATTGTATTGTCTAGCGTCGCGTTGTGGAGTATCGAAGCGTATTGTATTGTTTAGGGTCGCGTTGTGGAGTATCGAAGCGTATTGTTTTGTCTAGCGTCGCGTTGTGGAGTATCGAAGCGTATTGTATCGTCTAGCGTCGCGTTGTGGAGTATCGAAGCGTATTGTATTGTCTAGTGTCGCGTTGTGGAGTATTGAAGCGTATTGTTTTGTCTAGTGTCGCCTTGAGGATTATCGAAGCGTATTGTATCGTCTAGCGTCGCGTTGTGGAGTATCGAAGCGTATTGTTTTGTCTAGCGTCGCCTTGAGGATTATCGAAGCGTATTGTATCGTCTAGCGTCGCGTTGTGGAGTATCGAAGCGTATTGTTTTGTCAAGCGTCGCGTTGTGGAGTATCGAAGCGTATTGTTTTGTCTAGTGTCTCGTTGTGGAGTATATAAGTGTATTGTTTTGTCTAGCGTCGCGTTGTGGAGTATCGAAGCGTATTGTTTTGTCTAGTGTCGCGTTGTGGAGTATAGAAGCGTATTGTATTGTCTAGCGTCGCGTTGTGGAGTATATAAGCGTATTGTATTGTCTAGCGTCGCGTTGAGGAGTATCGAAGCGTATTGTATTGTCTAGCGTCGCGTTGTGGAGTATCGAAGCGTATTGTATTGTCTAGCGTTGCGTTGTGGAGTATCGAATCGTATTGTTTTGTCTAGTGTCGCGTTGTGGAGTATCGAAGCGTATTGTTTTGTCTAGCGACGCGTTGTGGAGTATCGAAGCGTATTGTTTTGTCTAGTGACGCGTTGTGGAGTATCGAAGCGTATTGTTTTGTCTAGTGTCGCGTTGTGGAGTATAGAAGCGTATTGTATTGTCTAGCGTCGCGTTGTGGAGTATATAAGCGTATTGTATTGTCTAGCGTCGCGTAGAGGAGTATCGAAGCGTATTGTATCGTCTAGCGTCGCGTTGTGGAGTATCGAATCGTATTGTTTTGTCTAGCGTCGCGTTGTGGAGTATCGAAGCGTATTGTTTTGTCTAGTGACGCGTTGTGGAGTATCGAATCGTATTGTTTTGTCTAGTGTCGCGTTGTGGAGTATCGAAGCGTATTGTTTTGTCTAGTGACGCGTTGTGGAGTATCGAATCGTATTGTTTTGTCTAGCGTCGCGTTGTGGAGTATCGAAGCGTATTGTTTTGTCTAGTGACGCGTTGTGGAGTATCGAAACGTATTGTATTGTCTAGCGTCGCGTTGTGGAGTATCGAATCGTATTGTTTTGTCTAGCGTCGCGTTGTGGAGTATCGAATCGTATTGTTTTGTCTAGCGTCGCGTTGTGGAGTATCGAAGCGTATTGTTTTGTCTAGTGTCGCGTTGTGGAGTTTCGAAGCGTATTGTATTGTCTAGCGTCGCGTTGTGAAGTATATAAGCGTATTGTTTTGTCTAGCGTCGCGTTGTGGAGTATCGAAGCGTATTGTATTGTCTAGTGTCGCGTTGTGGAGTATCGAAGCGTATTGTTTTGTCTAGCGTCGCGTTGTGGAGTATCGAAGCGTATTGTTTTGTCTAGCGTCGCGTTGTGGAGTATCGAAGCGTATTGTTTTGTCTAGCGTCGCGTTGTGGAGTATCGAAGCGTATTGTTTTGTCTAGTGTCGCGTTGTGGAGTATCGAAGCGTATTGTTTTGTCTAGCGTCGCGTTGAGGAGTATCGAAGCGTATTGTATTGTCTAGCGTCGCGTTGTGGAGTATCGTAGCGTATTGTATTGTCTAGCGTCGCGTTGTGGAGTATCGAAGCGTATTGTATTGTTTAGCGTCGCGTTGTGGAGTATCGAAGCGTATTGTTTTGTCTAGCGTCGCGTTGTGGAGTATCGAAGCGTATTGTATCGTCTAGCGTCGCGTTGTGGAGTATCGAAGCGTATTGTATTGTCTAGTGTCGCGTTGTGGAGTATCGAAGCGTATTGTTTTGTCTAGTGTCGCGTTGTGGAGTATAGAAGCGTATTGTATTGTCTAGCGTCGCGTTGTGGAGTATATAAGCGTATTGTATTGTCTAGCGTCGCGTTGAGGAGTATCGAAGCGTATTGTATTGTCTAGCGTCGCGTTGTGGAGTATCGAAGCGTATTGTATTGTCTAGCGTTGCGTTGTGGAGTATCGAATCGTATTGTTTTGTCTAGTGTCGCGTTGTGGAGTATCGAAGCGTATTGTTTTGTCTAGCGACGCGTTGTGGAGTATCGAAGCGTATTGTTTTGTCTAGTGACGCGTTGTGGAGTATCGAAGCGTATTGTTTTGTCTAGTGTCGCGTTGTGGAGTATAGAAGCGTATTGTATTGTCTAGCGTCGCGTTGTGGAGTATATAAGCGTATTGTATTGTCTAGCGTCGCGTAGAGGAGTATCGAAGCGTATTGTATCGTCTAGCGTCGCGTTGTGGAGTATCGAATCGTATTGTTTTGTCTAGCGTCGCGTTGTGAAGTATCGAAGCGTATTGTTTTGTCTAGCGTCGCGTTGTGGAGTATCGAAGCGTATTGTTTTGTCTAGCGTCGCGTTGTGGAGTATCGAATCGTATTGTTTTGTCTAGCGTCGCGTTGTGGAGTATCGAAGCGTATTGTTTTGTCTAGTGTCGCGTTGTGGAGTTTCGAAGCGTATTGTATTGTCTAGCGTCGCGTTGTGAAGTATATAAGCGTATTGTATTGTCTAGGGTCGCGTTAAGGAGTATCGAAGCGTATTGTATTGTCTAGCGTCGCGTTGTGGAGTATCGAAGCGTATTGTTTTGTCTAGCGTCGCGTTGTGGAGTATATAAGCGTATTGTTTTGTCTAGCGTCGCGTTGTGGAGTATATAAGCGTATTGTATTGTTTAGCGTCGCGTTGTGGAGTATCGAAGCGTATTATATTGTCTAGCGTCGCGTTGTGGAGTATCGTAGCGTATTGTTTTGTCTAGCGTCGCGTTGTGGAGTATCGAAGCGTATTGTATCGTCTAGCGTCGCGTTGTGGAGTATCGAAGCGTATTGTTTTGTCTAGCGTCGCGTTGTGGAGTATCGAAGCGTATTATATTGTCTAGCGTCGCGTTGTGGAGTATCGAAGCGTATTGTTTTGTCTAGCGTCGCGTTGAGGAGTATCGAAGCGTATTGTATCGTCTAGCGTCGCGTTGTGGAGTATCGAAGCGTATTGTTTTGTCTAGCGTCGCGTTGTGAAGTATCGAAGCGTATTGTATTGTCTAGCGTCGCGTTGTGGAGTATCGAAGCGTATTGTTTTGTCTAGCGTCGCGTTGTGGAGTATATAAGCGTATTGTATTGTCTAGCGTCGCGTTGTGGAGTATATAAGCGTATTGTATTGTCTAGCGTCGCGTTGTGGAGTATATAAGCGTATTGTATTGTCTAGCGTCGCGTTGTGGAGTATATAAGCGTATTGGTTTGTCTAGCGTCGCGTTGTGGAGTATATAAGCGTATTGTTTTGTCTAGCGTCGCGTTGAGGAGTATCGAAGCGTATTGGTTTGTCTAGCGTCGCGTTAAGGAGTATCGAAGCGTATTGTTTTGTCTAGCGTCGCGTTGTGGAGTATATAAGCGTATTGTATTGTCTAGCGTCGCGTTGAGGAGTATCGAAGCGTATTGTATTGTCTAGCGTCGCGTTGAGGAGTATCGAAGCGTATTGTATTGTCTAGCGTCGCGTTTAGGAGTATCGAAGCGTATTGTATTGTCTAGCGTCGCGTTGTGGAGTATCGAAGCGTATTGTATTGTCTAGCGTCGCGTTGAGGAGTATCGAAGCGTATTGTATCGTCTAGCGTCGCGTTGAGGAGTATCGAAGCGTATTGTATTGTCTAGCGTCGCGTTGAGGAGTATCGAAGCGTATTGGTTTGTCTAGCGTCGCGTTAAGGAGTATCGAAGCGTATTGTATTGTCTAGCGTCGCGTTGTGGAGTATATAAGCGTATTGTATCGTCTAGCGTCGCGTTGTGGAGTATCGAAGTGTATTGTATTGTCTAGCGTCGCGTTGTGGAGTATATAAACGTATTGTATCGTCTAGCGTCGCGTTGTGGAGTAGCTAAGCGTATTGGTTTGTCTAGCGTCGCGTTGAGGAGTATCGAAGCGTATTGTTTTGTGTAGCGTCGCGTTGTGGAGTATAGAAGCGTATTGTATTGTCTTGCGTCGCGTTGAGGAGTATCGAAGCGTATTGTATTGTCTAGCGACGCGTTGTGGAGTATAGAAGCGTATTGTATTGTCTAGTGTCGCGTTGTGGAGTATCGAAGCGTATTGGTTTGTCTAGCGTCGCGTTGTGGAGTATCGAAGCGTATTATAGCGTCTAGCGTCGCGTTGTGGATTATCTAAGCGTATTGGTTTGTTTAGTGTCGCGTTGTGGAGTATCGAAGCGTATTATAGCGTCTAGCGTCGCGTTGTGGATTATCTAAGCGTATTGTATTGTCTAGTGTCGCGTTGTGGAGTATCGAAGCGTATTGGTTTGTCTAGCGTCGCGTTGTGGAGTATCGAAGCGTATTATAGCGTCTAGCGTCGCGTTGTGGATTATCGAAGCGTATTGGTTTGTTTAGTGTCGCGTTGTGGAGTATCGAAGCGTATTGGTTTGTCTAGCGTCGCGTTGTGGAGTATCGAAGCGTATTGTATCGTCTAGCGTCGCGTTGTGGAGTATCGAAGCGTATTGTATTGTTTAGTGTCGCGTTGTGGAGTATCGAAGCGTATTATATCGTCTAGCGTCGCCTTGAGGATTATCGAAGCGTATTATATTGTCTAGCGTTGCACAGCGGCTTGTCGCATTGTATAGTACCATCTCGCACCTCGGCGAATCGAATAGTATCTTACTGTATTGTACCACCATAAAGTCCTGATGCCCTTATTAGGATTCCGTAATAAAACAAAAAAAAGGTTCGAGGCTTTGATGTCAGCAAATTAAATTGAGCTCGACTGCGACGGGCAATTATCGAGTACATCTATTTAAATGGTACATTAATGTTTATGATATACATGCTGCATATTATCGACATTATGCTGAACAATAGCTATACATAGTTTATGGTATACATGCTGCATCTTGTCTACATTATGCTGAACAATAGCTATACATGTATATAGTGTAGGGTATACATGTTGCATATTGTCTACATTATGCTGAACAATAGCTATACATGTATATAGCTTATGGTATACATGTTGCATATGGTCTACATTATGCTGAACAATAGCTATACATGTATATAGCTTATGGTATACATGTTGCATATTGTCTACATTATGCTGAACAATAGCTATACATGTATATAGCTTATGGTATGCATGTTGCATATTGTCTATATTAATTAAATGAACAATTGAATGGACTCATTCAAGGATTAGCTTTAAATGTAACGTATATTTAACATTTTTTGTAAAATCCGCACTTGCATTTTTAAATATGATTGACATAATTTCGCCTGCTCAATTAAACATTTTATCAAATATATTTCATTGTGCAAAGCGCTCGTTAATCCCGTGATTTATTTGATCCATGATGCACGTGAATCTCGTGTTTTTCCTGTAAGTGAACTTGCACTTAAATTGACAAATATAAAATATCTGGCGATTGACACGTGGAAAGATGATAACATTAAACCGTTTATGACGTCATTGAGGCATTTTTGCTATTGATCTCATTAGTACGTTTAACAATTATTTATACACATGGAAGGTCCTGATACGTTTACGTAAGAGCTGTTAGTACAGTATAAGAAATAATAAACATGTACCTGTTTTACTAGTGATATGAAATACAATGGACAGGAATTAAATCACGAGTGCACGATTAGTTTTTAAATAATTCGCATCCCAACCACTAAATTTGTTTTATTCACTAATATATTACAGATACCTGCTTATTATTCTGATTTGTATTCTAAACCATCACAATTCTGTTCAATTCATTACGCGCTTAGTGTTTATGTAAAATGACTGTTGACGTCATATCAGTAAATTATCGGTGAATTATGTACAGGGAAAGCCCTTAATGCGCTTATTAAGTAATGTCGTAAGAGGGTTAGAATCACTTTCATCATCTCACCTGTTTGCTGATATTTCACCCACAATCTTGTAATGTTAGAGGTGAAACAATGTAACAGACAGGACACCCGTCTCAACGACACACCAGCTTGAATAAGTCCAACATATTCTTGGCATATCAAAGACGAAATGACTCTTTTAATGATAACATTCTGTAATAACAACCAATGGACAATTAAATGATACACGTGGTTACCCGATAATCCGCACGATTTCCACGTGCAGCATGATTTCCGGTTTTCGTCTGAAAGGCACGTGCTCTTTCATGCGAGACGAAATTTTGACTTGATCAGTGCATTCATAATTGATTCTTTGTAGAGACAATTTATCAATGTAGAATATTTGCACAAATATGAAAACAAAATATACATGTACGCCAAAATCAGTGTTGCGTTTGCAGTTTGCTTCAGTATCTTTTATTAATTGGTAAAATTCAATGCAATAAATCATGACATCATACTTGTCGTGTACCTAGTCACTACTCTCTTTACAATTGTCAGATATAATTTGCTCGTTGCTGAAATGGGTTGATCAGGATACTTTTATTTTTCGGCATACCTTTGCTATTTGCATATCAGTGTTGTGTAAACCAATCAAATCTTACGTTAACCACTTAACCAACTTCTCTTCAACCGAACAATGTTTGTAACCTTGACGCGGATTGGATAACTTTACAAATGTAATACGGTGGTCAGCTTTCTTTACATATTCACCTCGATTTGGGATATAATTCTATTTTTCTATGAGGACAGAATGGCCGTATGTGAAAATAATTTTGAGGTCGAATCGTACATTTTTTTCATAATACTTCCCGAATGCTATTTATAATTTGCAGACTGAAAAAAATATAATTGCCATATGCATTACCGGTGCCGTAATCAATACGAGGGATTAAAACACTTTTCTTAATCCAGCGCTAATTCTGCGCGTAAGTCAGTTTAATTTGTGGGTTTGGAAAGTGGACAGGCAGTGTTTTGGAACACATATGTACTCTAATGTTATTGATAAACAATAAATATCTTGAACAAAGATGGTCGATGCAATTTGAAGGTAAAGATTTGTTGTGCAACATAAAAATGCCGAGATGTTATGATTGCTGGTCACTCCAGATCCAAAATGGATTTCGGTAAATTCACCGAAATTCAGTGGATTTCGGTAAAGTAACGTACCCTTTATCGAAATGTTACAGTTCAATAATTCAAAACTCCCTTGACCTATCATCCTCAAACTTGGTCCACACATTCACCTTGTGTCATAGGCATACATAAATATTATGAGCTTTCCTATTTTCTGTCGCAGTAAACACTGTATGCAAAATAAATATGGTTTAAATAAGTTATAACTTCTTGGTTGTTAAATATGTACCAATTATTAGTTGATAAATACGTAATTATATTGATAAGAATAATAACAAATAAATAGTAAACTAAACATATAAAAACAAATTACACAAATACCATAATACCCAACTTTAGGCCTATATATATATTCCTATAGAGTCTTGTGGCCTTTTTCTTTATATTAACATCTAACCTAGAAAACCACGTGATGGCCTAAATTGAATGCTTCAACGCATTCAATATTTAATTGTACCGTCCTACGGACACACAATTGCTACTCATGTTTATGAATAAATAATTAATGTCTTCGACATAATTGTTTCAGGTTAGTTGTTTTAGTTTCATTTATTACCCTGCATATATATATGTGTGTATTTCATATATTTTCATAATGAACTGTATTCAATGTATTAATCAATGTTATTGTGTTCGCCACGTGTAGCACTTATTATCACGTGTTGTTTAATGAATGCTGTTCAGATTTATGTTAATTAAGTTTATATTTATGTAAATGGCATTCAATATTTAATTGTACCGTCCTACGGACACACAATTGCTACTCATGTTTATGAATAAATAATTAATGTCTTCGACATAATTGTTTCAGAGTCTATTTATCCAGAAGGCCCTGACCCACGACTATATATGATTTCAAGTTGTCAGCGTTGCTGAAATTGTATTTGCTACTGAGCTACCCGTGACAACTGGCACCCAACGTATATTTTGGAGTTGACGCTCTAAGAGTGCACTTATAGTGAATGTGTGTGATAGTGTGTGTGTTTTTTTTATCACGTGTACACGGACATTATTTTGGCCACAAGAATAAGTTTCCATCGTATGAGCTCTACACATCGTCATGGGATCGTTTTCAACACAAGACGTCGTTGGATTACAATAACAAACTTGGATTGTGAAAACTCTGTGTTTTGATTGTGCTTTATCAGTGTTTATAGTGTTTAAATAAGTTCATTTTGTTATAATATTTATGTATATGGATTAGGAAAGAGGTAAGCCATTTATTAGATATATATAGATATTAACTTGTATTGTTTTTGTGCATTATTGAAATTTTTGGTGACATAAATAAAGTAGGGTTTAAATTCTTGATGCTGTGTTAAACTTTTTAGTCTAAAAGGGGAATAAGCTATTTCAATTAGAACTAAGTTTAAATTTAAACAGTGGATGTGGTGTTATTATTTTTTATTTTTGTCACTTATTTTGCCTTTAAATACCATTTTTCAAAACAAACACTGTAAACTAATACATTTTGCATTCAGTCTGGCAGTTGAATTTTTCAGGTTGTTCATTTTTCATGTGTTTACATTAATTCAATCTAACGGGTATATAGTTTTTGTTTAGGAAGGGTTATTTCTCAAAATTAAATGTGTTGAGTATTATTCTGGAAATATTTAGAAAAAAAAAAAAACCTCTGCTTTGTGAACATATTATTATGTGTTGTATACAAGTTCAGTTTTCATGTGTTTACATAAATTCAATCTAATGGGTATTTAGTTTTGTTTAGGAAGGGTTATTGTTCAAAACGAAATCATCTGAACTTGTGCATTAATTTGGAATAGTCTAGAAAAAAAAAACCTTTCTGTTTTTTGAACACGTTGTTTTTTATGTATAAAAAAAAGATTACTGTAACCACACGTGGCGAGGTCTAACAGTCTTTAACAATTGTCACTCCTTGTTCCCATAAGTCCATATATGTACCAAATAAGAACCCAATAATTCTAAAGAGCAGCAATAGCTCAGTGGTTAACGAGGTTGATTAGTAATAGTATAAACGCTGGTTCGCTCCTTGAGAGTAGTTGTATTTTTATTTGTTTATAGTGCACTAATAATAATATGTATTAATCAAATGTATTGAAATTGTAACAAATTGAGGTTAATAATTGTAGAAAAAAGACGACAGAAATAGTTTATAAATACGGTAATTAGGAATACTGCATTAAAAAAAAAAAAAAAAAAAAAAAAAAAAAAAAAACTATCTAAAATAATATAACATTATAAGACAGTTAGGCACAGAATAATTATTCGTTGTAATTGTATTATGGTAAAAGGTTGTAAACTTGAGAAAAAGCAAACAAATAAGACAAGTATAAATATATAATATTGGTTTGTGAATTCTGATTGCGTAGAGTATATTTTTTTTCGATTCCGGTACGCGGAAAGGAAGCGCAATAACGATTAAATTGAAATATAAAATCGGAAAAAAACGCGTTCGCGTTTGGTTATTGGGTTTTGTTGAAGGAGTCGGAGCACAGCAGCATTAAACAGGAGGTACAGATAATTTCAGGTAATTATTTATTTGACAACATTATTGACCCATGACCTTGTAAATTATTGACTAAACGCATTGCAAACATATATAAGTTACAAATACTGTTATAGCCGAGAGGTTAGAGCGTTCACTTTGAGAGTGGAAGGACCGAGGATCGAAACCAACTATAGGCACACTTTTTTCCAATCAAATATTTATTGCTTTATAAGTATAAATTGTCTTCATGCCAAAGCATTAATTACCATCACCCTTAATTGGTGTAATTAATGACACTGGATTACTAGCACGTTGCCAAGGGGAGTTAATTTGAGTGGAGAAACTCCAGTACGGTCCGTATAGAGTTGTTTGTTCATCCATAGATAAGTTTAAAAGCCAGTACGGTCCGTACTATACTGATTCACCCGTACTTGACCGGATGGGTGGTTATAAAATCCAGTTAGGTGTCCGTTTTGACGGTCAGTCACTTTTAAAAGTTTCCTTACTGTAACTTGTCCTGTGTTACCAGATGTTATATTGACATTAATTATGTATATTGTTATATACTGTTTTAACATTGTATATGTAATTTTCTATTGAATGGTCACATATTTGAATGGAATGTGAGTTATTAATGATAGTTTGTGTTGTATTCTTTTGTATAAGAATACCTAATTTGATTGAATTTTGATTGAAAAGCTTTGTATACATTTGATTGTATTGGTGTGTTTTGTTTTCTAGTTGATCACATTATAATTTGAATCGGTTGAGCAGAGAGTAGTGTTGTTGTTGGCATTTGGTTTTGTGTGGTACAGTTATAGTGATTGAATTTGTAGAGGGGAGTATTTTGTAATTGGTTATAGTAGTAGAGTTTCAAAGTAGTATATTGTAAAACGATTGAGTAATAGTTACAATTAGTTGATTATGGCTGAGTATTTATCAGAACGAGAAATTCGTCTTCGACACAGAGAACATACTAAATTGGAAGAAGAGAGAAAGAGAGTGGCTGAATTGGAAAGGTGTATTTTAGAACAGGAACGGGAATTGATAAGTCAAAGAGAGCTTATTCATAGGCGGGATGATCAGAGAGTACATGATTATGCTGAAAACCAATCAAATGATTTAGTTGATTTTCAAGAGGAAGATATAGACGGATCGTATCAAACCATAGATGGAAATGGTTTTGATAAAAGTGAAATATTTCAAACTTCTACTCAGAGGGTTTTGGAAGAAAGTGATGTGAGTAAAGAAATATCAAGACTAGATTCAATGCTAGCAGACTTGAGAGATGAGAATAAGTTTGAAGATACTCCAAGAAAGGAGTTTGCAAATGAAAGAAGAGTGAGTTTCGGTAGAGATACTGAGTATGCGGATCCTGATAAAGGCAGGAAAAGTGAGTTGAGATATGATAGAATATCTCCATCTAGCGAGAGAGATACCAGGATAAAGGGAAACAGGACATTGCATAATAATGATGTAGAGAAAAAAGGGAAACAAAATGAGGAGTTTTTAATGAGACAGTTAGACATGGAGAGGAAACGGAGACTAGAATTAGAACAGGAAATGAAATGGCAGGAGGAAAAGATAAGAATGAATTTCGAGGATATGTATGATAGAAAATTGAAAGAAGAGATGTTGAAGAAGAGTGATATGCTAGAGAGAAGCATAAAGCAAGAAAGACATAAAGAAATGAACAGGATAGGTAATAAAGATCTTGAAGAAGAAATTAGGGAACGGATAGCTCTGTTGAGAGACAGTGAACGGTCACAAGGACAGGAAAGAGAAATATTACATGAGCGAAGAGAACATCATCAACCTGACAATCACTCATACAGCAAATATTTAGGGAAACCCAAAATTCCAAATTTTGATGGAACTCAATTTGATGAGTGGAAGCTGGAGATAAACAGTTTGATAGACGCTGGTATATACCACAGCCATCAGCTTACTCAGGCAGTGAGAAATTCCATCTTAGGAAAAGCGAGACAGGTTTTGCTGACGATAAAACCAAGCTCTACGACATGTGAAATTTTAAAAAAGATGGAAGACATTTATGGAAATATCAAAAGTGGGGACTCAATCATCCACGACTTTTACTCCGCAAAACAGTCATCCACCGAATTGTGTTCAGAGTGGGGGATAAGGATAGAAACTTTATTTCAGAAAGCTGTGGAAAGAGGAGAAATAGAGGAGAGTAGGAGAGATAGGAAACTGAAGGAGAGATTTTGGCGGGGTTTGTACGCAGACAAGATCAAATCCGCCACGCGAATGTACTATGATTCGCAGGATTCCTTTGATAAATTACGAAAGAAAGCGAGAATTGAGGAGATGGAGATTGACACAGAAACATTGCAAAAACAGAGTAAAGACATTGAAGAAACAGAAATGACGAAGACAAGTCTTCCAATGATACATTCGACAAACAGCACATGGTCGAAGTTGGATGAAATTCTAAACAGAATGAACCAGTTGGAAATTGAAATGAAGGACATAAAGGAGGCACAATTCAATCAGCAGAAGACAGGCGGCACTTATAATCCAAACACTAAAGTAAACCAAGGCAATTGGAAAGGCAACAACAAGCAAGTACCAAAATCTAACCAACCGTTAAACTAAACAGTGTCTTCGTCGCAGGGCAGACTGAAGACGCGGAAACTGGCCCTATCAATAGAAACATCATGGAAAGAATTTTAGGACACAGCAACGAAGCAGATATTTTTGTAGAAGGAAGGAAAACTAAAGCTTTAATAGACACTGGTTCTATGGTGACCACAGTTTCAAATACTTTTGTAACATCTTTAGGATTATACCCAAAACCAATTCAACATTTCGATCTGGAAGTAACCTGTGCTGGAGGTGAAAAGCTTCCTTACATAGGCTTTGTAGAGCTGGAAATACGGGTGGATCAATTAAGTATGGAACCACTTTTTGCCGTTGCATTAGTTGTAAAGGATACTGATTACAACAAATCAGTTCCTGTGTTACTTGGAACCAATTTCATAAGAGATGCTAAACATGAATCAGCAAACGAGAAATTGATTCCAAATGCTTGGTCTTTAGCATTTAATGCTCTATGTGAGCAAAGCGTTGGTGTTGTTAAGTCAACTAAACGTATCACGCTAAGACCAATGGAAACGGCAACAGTAATTGGCTTTGTCAGGAAAACACACAATGTATCTTCTGCTGTCACAGAACCGTTTGAGGAAGACAGTAGAAATGTTGTAATGGTATGTCCGAGAGTGGTTTCTTTAGATAAACCTGGTAAGAATGCCCGAATCCCAGTTAAGATTTGCAATATATCGGCGAAGATTTTGACGATTCCCTCGAAAGCAAGTATTTGTCAGCTACAAGAGGTGAAAGTAGTCAGGGAAGCACCAATTGCTCATCCAAGATATTCAACGTTGATCAGCCAGCAACAAGCAGTTCCTGAACAAGAGAAGAACTATAAGGAAGATACAACAGAAAAAACTTACGGTGTTGATTTAGAAGATACAGATTTGACTGAAGAACAGAAACAGAAAGTCTACAAACTTTTTCAGAAATTTGAAACCATATTTCCAAAAACTAAATTAGATCTTGGACACACGTCAGTTGTTAAACACAACATAGAAGTAACTGATGAAAAACCGTTCAAAGAACCTTGTAGAAGAATCCCCCCTTCTTTATATCAGGAAGTTAGAAGTCATCTCCAAGAAATGATTGACCTAGGTGCTGTCAGAGAGTCAAAGAGTCCATGGTCATCCAACGTTGTTGTAGTTAGAAAAAAGGATGGAACCATCCGTCTATGTATTGACTTTCGTAACTTGAATTCTCGGACAAAGAAAGACGCATACGCTATTCCACGTGTAGAAGACACGCTTCACATGCTGTCAGGCGCCAAATATTTTTCAAAACTTGACCTTAAGTCTGGTTATTGGCAAGTGGAACTAGAGGAGGAGGATAAAGAGAAGACAGCCTTTCAAGTTCCAGGTCTTGGATTCTATGAGTGCAATCGTATGCCATTTGGTCTATGTAACGCACCGGCTACCTTCCAAAGACTTATGGAGCGCTGCATGGGTGACCTGAACTTGAAAGATTGTGTTATCTATTTAGACGACATTATCATTTTCAGTGAGGATATTGACACGCATCTTGACCGCCTCCATACTGTTTTCCAACGTTTAGCAGAATACAATCTCAAAGTCAAACCATCCAAATGTGAATTCTTCAAGAAAGAAACTATTTACCTTGGACATATTGTTTCCGCCGATGGCGTGAAAGTAGATCCTTCCAAAACTGATGTTGTTAGGAATTGGCCTATTCCTAAGTCAGTGAAAGATGTTAGGAAATTTCTTGGCTTTGCTGGGTATTATAGGCGTTTCATAAAAGGATTTGCTTCAATCGCAAGACCCTTAAATGACCTTCTAATAGGCCATCCGACCAAACAGAATAAACCTGCAAAGTTCAAGAAAACTCCATTTAAATGGGATCAGGCTGAACAAGACGCATTTGACAACATAAAAGAACAACTTACTAATCCACCAGTATTGGGATATGCTGATTACACAAAGCCATTTTCCGTTCATGTAGATGCTTCCACAGTTGGTCTTGGTGCAGTGTTGTACCAACGACAAGATGACAAAGACAGGGTGATTGCTTTTGCTAGCCGTAGCTTAAAGCAAAGCGAAAGAAATTATCCGGCTCACAAACTGGAATTTCTTGCCCTCAAGTGGTCCGTCACTGAAAAGTTTCATGACTACTTGTATGGGTCTAAATTTTTGGTAGTGACAGATAATAATCCCCTAACGTATGTCAACACCACTGCGAAGTTAGACGCAACAGGTCATCGATGGCTTGCTGCGTTAGGAAACTACAACTTCGAACTTAAATACAAGAAGGGATGCACTCATTTGGACGCAGACGGACTAAGTCGTGTGGTTACCAGGGAAGTAATACAGGCGATAAGTCAAGCTATGACTGTTGAAAACACCCCACTCATTGAGACTATTTGTCCAGAGGCTCCACCTGCGCAACCAGATTTGAATGTTCCACAGGAACTGTTGCGAACACATAGTCTTTCTTCAAAAGACTGGTGCACTGCGCAGAAGCAAGATCGCACTATATCACAGATAGCGGAACACCTGCAACACGGCTCAATACCGGCTAAGCCGATGGACCGTAAACTTTCTGCTTATCTGAGAGAATGGCACCATTTAGTCAGCATTCAAGGTGTAGTCTATAGAAAGACAATAGTCTGTGGCGAGGAAAAGTTGCAATTAATGTTGCCGGAAAGCCTAAGGAAGGATGTGTTTCATGCTTTGCATTATGACCTTGGTCATCAGGGAAGAGATAGAACTACCTCTCTCTTTAAGGAAAGGTTTTATTGGCCAGGAATGGACACTTTCATTGCTGATTCAGTCAGACATTGTGATCGTTGTATTCGACGAAAGTCACGTCCTACCACTGCCGAACTGGTACCAATTCAGTCAATGGCACCAATGGAAACTGTTTGTGTAGACTTTCTATCCCTAGAAGTTTCAAAGGGAGGTTTTGAAAACATCCTTGTACTTACCGACCATTTTAGTAGGTATGCACAAGCCTTCCCAACACGTAATCAGACTGCCAAAACTACTGCACGTGTGTTGTTCGATAATTTTGTGGTACACTATGGATTTCCAGCCAGAATCCATAGTGACCAAGGCCCAAATTTCGAATCGGCTATGATAAAAGAACTTTGTTCTCTGGCGGGAGTTGTAAAGTCTAGGACGACCCCTTATCATCCTATGGGAAACGGGATGGTCGAGCGGTTCAACCAGACGTTACTAAAGATGCTTGGGACTCTAGAGGATCATCAGAAAACGGACTGGAAATCTTACGTCCCTGGTCTTGTGCATGCCTATAATGCCACACGTCATGAGAGTACGGGCTTTTCCCCGTACTTTCTGATGTTTGGTAGGCATCCTAGACTAGCCATTGATGCTTTTCTTGGGTTACCGACAGACAGCATGACTGCTGGCTTACAGTCTGAGTACGTTGGTAAGTTGCAAGACCGCCTCCGTTTTGCATACTCTAAGGCCAGGGAAATTGCGGCTAAAACTTCATTAGCCAACAAAGCCTATTACGACGAAAAGGCAAGAAGCTCGATTCTGTTGCCAGGTGACAGAGTGTTAGTAAAGAACGTGAGATTGAGAGGGAAGCACAAATTGGCAGACAAATGGGAGCATCACCCTTATATCATTGTGAACCAGCCCAACGAGGACATACCAGTGTATAAGGTAAAACTAGAGGGTTCAAGACACAGACACACAAGGACACTGCACCGGAACCTCATTCTTCCCTTCATGTCAATTATGGATGATAATGATGATGCCGGGGAAGTGAGGCCGTATATTATACCAATGAAGAGGACATCAAATGAACCAGGGTTATCACCACCATCACGGCCAGCTAGAAGCAGGACACAACCCAAGTGGATGCAGGGTGGAGAGTATAGTTTGTGAGTTTCAAGTATGAGTCATTTTGTATGTGGTGTTGTTGTATATTTGATATTTTATACCAATAAAAGTGACTTACTAGTGCTATGCACGGTGTGTTTATTTATTTAAACTAGTGAATTGTTTTTTTTTATCTAAATCATACTGAGCAATGCGTCTTGGAAATAAGCGCATTTTGCGGTATGTTACACTACAACTATTAACCATGATGTAGTACAAAACTATATTTTTCATTAATGTTACTAAGTAACTATGGTTTGACTTGAGTGTGTATATCATTTGTAGATGTTCAATAAACATGTTGTTTTTTCTTGTACTTAATACTAAAATGTCGGGACGACATTTTTTATTCTCAGCAGGGGGAGAGTGTCATAGGCATACATAAATATTATGAGCTTTCCTATTTTCTGTCGCAGTAAACACTGTATGCAAAATAAATATGGTTTAAATAAGTTATAACTTCTTGGTTGTTAAATATGTACCAATTATTAGTTGATAAATACGTAATTATATTGATAAGAATAATAACAAATAAATAGTAAACTAAACATATAAAAACAAATTACACAAATACCATAATACCCAACTTTAGGCCTATATATATATTCCTATAGAGTCTTGTGGCCTTTTTCTTTATATTAACATCTAACCTAGAAAACCACGTGATGGCCTAAATTGAATGCTTCAACGCATTCAATATTTAATTGTACCGTCCTACGGACACACAATTGCTACTCATGTTTATGAATAAATAATTAATGTCTTCGACATAATTGTTTCAGGTTAGTTGTTTTAGTTTCATTTATTACCCTGCATATATATATGTGTGTATTTCATATATTTTCATAATGAACTGTATTCAATGTATTAATCAATGTTATTGTGTTCGCCACGTGTAGCACTTATTATCACGTGTTGTTTAATGAATGCTGTTCAGATTTATGTTAATTAAGTTTATATTTATGTAAATGGCATTCAATATTTAATTGTACCGTCCTACGGACACACAATTGCTACTCATGTTTATGAATAAATAATTAATGTCTTCGACATAATTGTTTCAGAGTCTATTTATCCAGAAGGCCCTGACCCACGACTATATATGATTTCAAGTTGTCAGCGTTGCTGAAATTGTATTTGCTACTGAGCTACCCGTGACACTTGGGTAGCAGAGGAAACCTACTAATTTTGGGGTCAAGGTCATATGGGATATAATGTTTTACAAACATGTCTTGTTACTTTCAGTTCACGGTGGCGGGACATCATGGCACATATGGGGCGATGTTCGGCATCCTGCGATAGTGGAATTCAACGTTGGGAACGTACGTGAAAACATCCACCACCCAGTCTGTTTGGTGACCATTGCTTTGGTGACAGCACTGAACATACACTGTGCAATCTTGAGCCGTGTCACGGTACGCACTTAACAGTATTATTACAACATGATTGCAATTAGTAATTGGTCCAAATATTTTTTACTTGTTATTTTTTGTTCAGTATTTTAACTCGATGCTCAGAACACCTCTCTGACTTTCTTTAGGTCTGACCTCTCTGACTTTCTTTAGGTCTGACCTCTCTGACTTTCTTTAGGTCTGACCTCTCTGACTTTCTTTAGGTCTGACCTCTCTGACTTTCTTTAGGTCTGACCTCTCTGACTTTCTTTAGGTCTGACCTCTCTGACTTCCTTTAGGTCTGACCTCTCTGACTTCCTTTAGGTCTGACCTCTCTAACTTTCTTTAGGTCTGACCTCTCTGACTTTCTTTAGGTCTGACCTCTCTGACTTTCTTTAGGTCTGACCTCTCTGACTTTCTTTAGGTCTGACCTCTCTGACTTTCTTTAGGTCTGACCTCTCTGACTTTCTTTAGGTCTGACCTCTCTGACTTTCTTTAGGTCTGACCTCTCTGACTTTCTTTAGAACCAATGACATTCTTATTACTGAGGTTTCACTGCAACATTTTTGTAAATTAATCCTTTAATTGCCCATTCAGATATTGTTTTATTAACAACATAAAACCGGTGTGTATACATTTACCCGCGTACAGTAAAACCTCAATAATAAGACCGTCATTTGGACCCTTGAAAACTGGTCTTCTTATTGATGTGATCTCAATATCGAAGTTGAATAAAGAGCAAAACAGTGAACATGGACTTGGAAATTGTGTTTGAGAAGGTCTTATTGAGGTGGTCTTTAAGTGAGGTTTTACTGTATTTGATAGTTTTACTTGTTTTCAGTTATTAGCTTAAAGAAATTGGCAAATGCTTTTCGGGATAAACTTGTTCTATATTAGTTGACCCTTTGTGAACACGGGGCCAGCGCTGTAATAGAGGCTTGTCCTTGAGGTTTCACAGAGACAGTTTTGTAAATGATTCCATTCATTGTTCAATGTGGCATTGTTATATTAACGGAATAAAACCAATGTCCATGTAAATACGGAATAATTGGTATCATCCGAAATAAATATCAATTTCCGATGTATCTTCATTTGCTCATCGAATTGAAATTAACTATGTATTATTCGAAATAAATATCAATTTCCGATGTATCTTCATTTGCTCATCGAATTGAAATTAACTATGTATCATCCGAAATAAATATCAATTTCCGATGTATCTTCATTTGCTCATCGAATTGAAATTAACTATGTATTATTCGAAATAAATATCAATTTCCGATGTATCTTCATTTGCTCATCGAATTGAAATTAACTATGTATTATTCGAAATAAATTATGGACCCGATGGATTCGAATGAACGAGGTCCGACTGTATTGAAGTTCTTTTTGTATTTATGATTTCAAGTGCTAGTTCTAGTTTCGATCAGTTTCCCTTTGTTACGCTCTAATAGGGACTTAATTTCGTTTTCTTTCTATTCACAGATCATTGTCATATCTCGCCTTGCGGATAAGTACGGCTAAAACATGGTGAGAAACGGGGAACAAAAAACTACAGGACGCGGATAAGTACGGATAGGTACGGCGTACTACGTTGAACTACGGTTTACTGCGGTTGACAACTTGTCAAGCGCGTGGACGGGTCTGCGGTGAATTACGTTTAAGTACGGGCAGCCTCGGATAACTACCTTCAACTACGGATCAATACGTATGACTACGTTTTAGTACGTATAACTACAGATGACTAAGTTTCAACATTGTTGGACCAAAGTCACGCCCAAATGGCCGCGGAGCGCTCGAACTTTTGTGCATGTTCAAAAGTTGAAGATTTGGGATAGGTCTTGAGTACGTTTTGACCAAGTGTTGGTACGGATTGATACGGATTACTACGTTTCTATCCGTGGCTAGACGTAGCTACCCGTGTGTGTGACTGGTATATATAAAACACGTTACAATAAGATACAAAATACACAGGATCGTTTAAAACACACAATACAATGGTAACTGATGTAGATTATTTTTCTTAGAGATAGAAATATGGACTTTACGAATCTTGGTGATTCTGTGTTCCATGGCAATCAAACACATGTAAAGAAAGTATACGCTACAAAAAACGTACGACAAACATTATTTTAACTCTCAGTATGAACAACATAATAATACATAAAGTTACTAATAACTAATGTATTGACATATACATATGAGCGTTTTTATTATTATGTAAATAGCACGCGATTCACACGATATCAATATACACTATGGGGCCGTTTTATCAACGTGTTTTGCGTCTTACGTCGTTTTTTTTGTAGCAACGACATCTTTACAAAACGGCCCTCATGTTTTAACTGCTAAAGTACTTTCCAATACTTTTAAGCACCTCAAATGGATATAGCAACATGTATATAAATGTGTGCATGCATTATGATGGACTTTTAGCATGATCTCATACTGACTACCTATATGTATCAGGCTTAACCGTCAGCGCTCATTTTACCTAGGATTCATCCACATGTCAAAGTGAAAGTGCTTTGTTGACGTCACATTCCGCGTGCGCGTTCTTAAAGGTTGTAAACAAGAGTAGATCTACTTGATTTGTTCTTTTTGATATCTTAGATATGCTTGAAAGGTGGAACCCATCTGAATACTACCTAGAAAGTTACAATTTCTTACGCAACATCTTAAATTCAAGGTTTAAAGTTGCCAACGTCGTTGACAAAAACTAAACGTAACTAAGTTTGTCGGTAAGTACGTTTGTGAATTATACGTAAATCGATTTGGGTTATTCTAAGACAAAGTCAAAGTCGGACTCAAAGTATAAGATAACTATTTGTGAATAAGATCCCAGTAGTAACTAAAATATGACTGAGTTCGTTCCGCAGGTAAAAACCCATTCTTAGTGACTTCCGGATTACATTTGTTAACGTTATTGACAGGCGCTATAGACTCCGCCTACCAATAGTGCCAGTTGTACATGTATGTACTATAATAGTATCGAAATTTACTAGGCTTCTGGAGGGGTGGACAATGTAATTAATGTATAAGTCGGTCGAATTGTATCATCTTCTTTCAAATGTTAAAACAGGAATATATCGCCGAATTCGCCATTCGCAATTTTATCGCCACTTTGATCACATATTTATTCGCAAGTTGGCTCGGATGGCTATCGACAGCGTGGATAGTACCTTTATAAGACTTGCTATTTTAAGACCCATTTGGAGCTCCTTTTAGAGAAATTCTCTGGCATGCATGCGGTAATTTTTATGAATGAATTCCATCGTAGCGTGAACTGCGCAATAGACGGCGAGCTATTTTCATGAATGAAATCGTACTAACATCAGCGAATGAATTTCATTGTATCGAAATGAAAATATTATACATGTATAAACCAATGTATTATAAAGGATTAGAAATTCTAAAAAACTAATGTATTGCTCAGTTTGCTTGTCATGTATATTTTATGCATCTTTATTCTGCAATGTCAAGTGGCCTGTGCTGAACTACTAACTCCCCGAATAGTTAACTGCGTAAAGTTCCAAAGTTAGTGTTTATGTCTTAAGTCGCATTCGTTCGATATAGAAACGAATTTGTTTAACAAGGGAGATAATTCTGTAATCAAATTCTAACATAGCCGAACTGGTTATCTCCCTTATTTACATATAAAATATAACTTGTATTGTTGTTTTGACTGCTTTAAATAGCGACTTTAGAAAAGTAAATACGTGATGTTTTGTAATGAGAATCGCCATTTAATTTCTAGATAATTACATAACTACTCTAATTATTCGATATTATAAGACCACCTTACAAATAAGACCACCTTACAAATAAAACCACCTCACAAATAAGACCACTTCACAAATAAGACCACCTTACAAATAAAACCACCTCACAAATAAGACCACCTCACAAATAAGACCACCTCACAAATAAGACCACCTCACAAATAAGACCACCTCACAAATAAGACCAACTCACAAATAATACCAACTCACAAATAAGACCACCTCACAAATAAGACCACCTCACAAATAAGACCACCTCACAAATAATACAACATCACAAATAAGACCAACTCACAAATAATACCAACTCAGAAATAATACAACATCACAAATAAGCCCACCTCACAAATAATACCAACTCACAAATAAGACCATCTCACAAATAAGACCATCTCAGAAATAATACAACATCACAAATAAGCCCACCTCACAAATAAGACCACCTCACAAATAATACCATCTCACAAATAAGACCATCTCACAAATAAGACCATCTCAGAAATAATACAACATCACAAAAAAGCCCACCTCACAAATAAGACCACCTCACAAATAATACCATCTCACAAATAAGACCAACTCACAAATAAGACCATCTCAGAAATAATACAACATCACAAATAAGCCCACCTCACAAATAATACCACCTCACAAATAATACAACATCACAAATAATACCATCTCACAAATAATACAACATCACAAATAAGACCATCTCACAAATAATACCACCTCACAAATAATACAACACTACAAATAAGACCACCTCACAAATAAGACCACCTCACAAATAAGACCATCTCACAAATAATACAACACTACAAATAAGACCACATCACAAATAATACCACCTCACAAATAAGACCACCTCACAAATAATACAACATCACAAATAAGACCACATCACAAATAATACCACACTACAAATAAGACCACATCACATATAATACCACATCACAAATAAGACCACCTCACAAATAATACCAACTCAGAAATAATACAACATCACAAATAAGCCCACCTCACAAATAATACCAACTCACAAATAAGACCATCTCACAAATAAGACCATCTCACAAATAATACAACATCACAAATAAGCCCACCTCACAAATAAGACCACCTCACAAATAAGACCATCTCACAAATAAGACCATCTCAGAAATAATACAACATCACAAATAAGCCCACCTCACAAATAAGACCATCTCAGAAATAATACAACATCACAAATAAGCCCACCTCACAAATAAGACCATCTCAGAAATAATACAACATCACAAATAAGCCCACCTCACAAATAATACCAACTCACAAATAATACAACATCACAAATAAGACCATCTCACAAATAAGACCAACTCACAAATAAGACCATCTCAGAAATAATACAACATCACAAATAAGCCCACCTCACAAATAATACCAACATCACAAATAAGACCATCTCACAAATAATACCATCTCACAAATAAGACCATCTCACAAATAATACAACATCACAAATAAGACCAACTCACAAATAATACCACCTCACAAATAAGACCATCTTACAAATAATACAACCTCACAAATAAGACCACCTCACAAATAATACCACCTCACAAAAAAGACCACCTCACAAATAAGACCACCTCACAAATAATACAACATCACAAATAAGACCATCTCACAAATAATACAACATCACAAATAAGACCACCTCACAAATAATACCACCTCACAAATAAGACCACCTCACAAATAATACCACCTCACATATAATACCACCTCACAAATAATACCACCTCACAAATAATACAACATCACAAATAAGACCATCTAACAAATAATACAACCTCACAAATAAGACCACCTCACAAATAATACCACCTCACAAATACGACCAACTCACAAATAAGACCAACTCACAAATAAGACCAACTCACAAATAAGACCAACTCACAAATAAGACCAACTCACAAATAGGACCAACACACAAATAAGACCAACTCACAAATAATACCACCACACAAATAATACTACCTCACAAATAAGACCAACTCACAAATAAGACCAACTCACAAATAATACCACCTCACAAATAAGACCAACTCACAAATAATACCACCTCACAAATAAGACCAACTCACAAATAATACCACCTCACAAATAAGACCAACTCACAAATAATACCACCTCACAAATAAGACCAACTCACAAATAAGACCAACTCACAAATAAGACCAACTCACAAATAAGACCAACTCACAAATAAGACCACCTCACAAATAAGACCACCACACAAATAAGACCATCACACAAATAATACCACCACATAAATAAGACCAACACACAAATAATACCAACTCACAAATAATACAACATCACAAATAAGACCATCTCACAAATAAGACCAACTCACAAATAAGACCATCTCAGAAATAATACAACATCACAAATAAGCCCACCTCACAAATAATACCAACATCACAAATAAGACCATCTCACAAATAATACCATCTCACAAATAAGACCATCTCACAAATAATACAACATCACAAATAAGACCAACTCACAAATAATACCACCTCACAAATAAGACCATCTTACAAATAATACAACCTCACAAATAAGACCACCTCACAAATAATACCACCTCACAAAAAAGACCACCTCACAAATAAGACCACCTCACAAATAATACAACATCACAAATAAGACCATCTCACAAATAATACAACATCACAAATAAGACCACCTCACAAATAATACCACCTCACAAATAAGACCACCTCACAAATAATACCACCTCACAAATAATACCACCTCACAAATAATACCACCTCACAAATAATACAACATCACAAATAAGACCATCTAACAAATAATACAACCTCACAAATAAGACCACCTCACAAATAATACCACCTCACAAATACGACCAACTCACAAATAATACCAACTCACAAATAAGACCAACTCACAAATAAGACCAACTCACAAATAAGACCAACTCACAAATAGGACCAACACACAAATAAGACCAACTCACAAATAATACCACCACACAAATAATACTACCTCACAAATAAGACCAACTCACAAATAAGACCAACTCACAAATAATACCACCTCACAAATAAGACCAACTCACAAATAATACCACCTCACAAATAAGACCAACTCACAAATAATACCACCTCACAAATAAGACCAACTCACAAATAATACCACCTCACAAATAAGACCAACTCACAAATAAGACCAACTCACAAATAAGACCAACTCACAAATAAGACCAACTCACAAATAAGACCACCTCACAAATAAGACCACCACACAAATAAGACCATCACACAAATAATACCACCACACAAATAAGACCAACACACAAATAAGACCACCTCACAAATAATACCACCACACAAATAAGACCATCACACAAATAATACCACCTCACAAATACGACCAACTCACAAATAAGACCAACTCACAAATAAGACCAACACACAAATAAGACCAACTCACAAATAATACCACCACACAAATAAGACCATCACACAAATAATACCACCACACAAATAAGACCAACACACAAATAAGACCACCTCACAAATAATACCACCACACAAATAAGACCATCACACAAATAATACCACCTCACAAATACGACCAACTCACAAATAAGACCAACTCACAAATAAGACCAACTCACAAATAAGACCAACTCACAAATAAGACCACCTCACTAATAAGACCACCTCACAAATAAGACGAGTAATTCTTTCATCTAAGACTGTCACCCGGTAAATCTGGGTTCGATTCCCGAGTTGGGCAGCTAGTTCTTCCGCGACATTGGCTTCATGTGAAAAGCTGGCAGATGCTTGCTGAAGAGAAAGTTAGTACTGGTTGATACTCAATTCCAGGAAAACTGGTTAAGTCAACTGACCGCCGCAAACAAACAAATACCGTCTCAATAACTTTGTCTAATCCAAATATTCAACACCCCTCCTTGCGGCGTCGTATACTTATTACGTGATCGCTCAACGAGAACGGCGATTGAACACGAAGAGAATGGCTAAATTATTGAGTACCATATAAAACAGAAATTACATTTCGCAATCCGATGCCATATTGTGTCATTGTTACAGCTTGTTTGTTTGCCTCTATCCGCATCCAATGCTATGTTTGGTTTTCGGTGTTTCTTATGTACATACGCAAGTACGGAGGTTTTCATCTGAATGAAATTATTGGCAGATTGCACGAAATCGAGGGGCTCGAACCCACGACCTTCGGATGACGAGTCAGACGCTCTACCCCTCGACCACTGCGCCTCCACGAGATCAGTTAGTGTGACGGTCGAATGGCACGAAGGTAACTGCCGGCAGGTGAATTTGTCGTAAACTCGTCTGCCAAAATGATAGAACGCGTTAGATGCTCTATGGTAAGTACATGTATGATATATTATCAGCTCACGATAAATTGGCCGACCCAAAAATGGCAACGTAAATAAACAAAGATGGCTTTTAGATCGTTGCTTACTATTTAAATGAATATACATGTATCATAATAACAAGTGCCAGTGGTTGAGTAGATAAATGCAAAAGCAATTAGAAACAATTCTTGCTATAGATTATCTTTGGTGTAGGCTTGACTCCTGGCTGTACGCTTTTATATGGTTTCACTTTACGCAAATTTAAAACGGTTAGTGTCCGTGATTGTCAGGGAAATCATCGAAGGTAAGCGCTAAAACATAGGTTGTTGCCGTCTCGATGTTAACGCAAATCGACGAGGGTTTTGATAGTGCGTATTGTTATGTATTTCGGAGGAGAACATCGCCGATACTTTACGTTCTCACTTATATTAAGTGTCATCTGAACGATAGATTATTCATGCTTTGGGTTCGGTGTATTTCATAGTTATATGACTTGATGTTTGAAGTGTGATTTTAGCCGTGGAAAGAGTTCAGGTACTCCTTGCATCATATATACG
The DNA here is from genome assembly GCA_032209605.1 of Mactromeris polynyma. Lineage (NCBI taxonomy): Eukaryota > Metazoa > Mollusca > Bivalvia > Venerida > Mactridae > Mactromeris > Mactromeris polynyma. The sequence continues at coordinate 102,644 of JASFXZ010000007.1, forward strand.
TATACGATAAATGGGATATCTAAGGGGAGAGAACTCGTGACAATCTCATGTGATTTAAACCAAGGTCATGTAACTGATTCAAGATAAGCAAACAATAACACTGCTGTAGAGTATAGATCAAAGACAAGCATACGGGCGTAGCTGTACTTTTCATCGTGGATTTATCCAGATAAAAGGGGTGTGTATTTGCCAATCAATATAACTACAGATTTACAACGTTATGGGTGCATGTATACATATACCTGGGTGTAATAAACGACTTGTTCTTTTTTGTATTTGCGTTTATGTATCGTCGCCACCGGTTTCCCATATGGGCAACGCCTCCAGAAGAATGTTAGTCATATTAGATAGTGCATGATACAGGAGATGCCCCCGTTCCAGAAGCACCCCTGGTTCTTTTACGTGCTCGATGTAAAGCATCATACACGGGACCTCGGTTTTTAAAGTCTCGCCCGAAAGACTGTTAGAACTGTCAGTGATGGAGCGGGGAATCGAACCTGCGATCCCTGGATTACAAAAGAGAGAGAATACGTATCTACAGGAAACGCCACATACATAAGACACGCATAGGGAGCCGTTCTGTCATTTCATTGGCTGAAAATGTAGGTTGCATTCTAAAGATGTGTAGAATGCAACCTACATTTTCAGCCAATGAAATGACAGAACGGCTCCCGTTATGTACTAGATCTACGCTTATTCATTAAGAATTTCGACTTTTCGCGGGTTTTTTAAGCTCCGCCTACTGCGAATCTGTGTGAGCGTTATTATATTTGGAAATTTACTATTCTTGTCCGTTATAGCTTTTATCTGAAATTTGCATGCGTATCGGCCAATCAAAATGTAGGTTACATTCTAAGTCAGTTAGTAGATATTAAGTATAATCTTACAGGTTAATAAGAGGGCTAGTTCCAGAGCAAAAGTCAATGCCTACAAAGTCCAAAACATAATCCCTAAAGTCCAGCGCGTTACCACTGGACTACGGATCCGCTACAAATGTAGCGATATGTTCTGTTTTGTTCTGTTCTGATATATTTCACGCCTTCAACGATCAATATTTCACCCGGAAGCTATATTGTATAATATGTCATGGCGCGCGCTGTTTGATACCGATTATTATCCATCATTTAAATGCGAGTAAGATAGACAAATCGTTTTGTTATAATCACTTTTATTTATTCATAATTATTATTGTTATCAATACGTATAATGATCTTATATTCACTGGCTTTTATTAGTAGAGTTACTTCGGGATGAACAGAAGAACAAGTATTTAGGGAAGACATCATTTACGTCCCTTTGACATGGTTTAAGACGTGATGGACAGAAGAACAAGTATTTAGGGAAGACATCATTTACGTCCCTTTGACATGGTTTAAGACGTGATGGACAGAAGAACAAGTATTTAGGGAAGACATCATTTACGTCCCTTTGACATGGTTTAAGACGTGATGGACAGAAGAACAAGTATTTAGGGAAGACATCATTTACGTCCCTTTGACATGGTTTAAGACGTGATGGACAGAAGAACAAGTATTTTGGGAATAAATCATTTACGTCCCTTTGAAAAATGTCATAATTATTGTTCCATATAGTTTCAATAATTTTTAGTACATTGGTAACAGTTGGTATTTTTAGGTGTTTAGTATATATTCCGTCTGATAAGTAAATAGCCGCGTACGAATATGTCGTCTGTATCATGAACAATACCCCGGCTGTGAATTTTGTAAAATTTAATGCTGATAAAGCGCGAAAATTTTATTCTTATACATAATACAAACTTGTACACTAAAAAAGAAAACATTACCGTACGTATTAATTAAATAATTAACGATTCTACATCAATTATAAATCAAACTTTAAATTCTAAGAATAATTATAGTCTTTGTATTCATATGACAAATGCACGCACTTGACGCGTCAACCAAGCTAAAAGTACTATATTTACCTACCTTACATGTATGTCTGAGTATAAGTATGAACTCCCATACCTTACATGTATGTCTGAGTATAAGTATGAAATCCCCTACCTTACATGTATGTCTGAGTATAAGTATGAAAACCCCTACCTTACATGTATGTCTGAGTATAAGTATGAAATCCCCTACCTTACATGTATGTCTGAGTATAAGTATGAAATCCCCTACCTTACATGTATGTCTGAGTATAAGTATGAAATCCCCTACCTTACATGTATGTCTGAGTATAAGTATGAAATCCCCTACCTTACATGTATGTCTGAGTATAAGTACGAAATCCCCTACCTTACATGTATGTATGAGTATAAGTATGAAATCCCCTACCTTACATGTATGTCTGAGTATAAGTATGAAATCCCCTACCTTACATGTATGTCTGAGTATAAGTATGAAATTCCCTTACCTTACATGTATGTCTGAGTATAAGTATGAAATCCCCTACCTTACATGTATGTCTGAGTAAATGCATCAATATATTCAGAGATTTTTAAATTTAAGATTTTCAAATAAGCCATTCTGATTGATTGTAAGCACATATTCTTTAATGATTGTGTTTATAAACAAAGACAAACACAGTCATTGCCGTGTTATAACATTGCTTGATCAAAACCAAAATAATGACCAAGAAGTTACACCCATCCCCCTCCCAGTTCTGAACCCAAATCTCTATATCCACCTCTGAAATAATAGTATTATTTTATCATATTCATGTAGTACGTAGATTTCAAAGAATTCAAACCAGTCTATTCTGTTCAGACGATAATTTTTTACAATATGTTTTTAAAGTCGCGACTTATCAGAAGAATATGTAACTAACTCAGTAACTGTTGGCACCAGAAGTTCACAGCGGACCACTGATTCTAGAACACACAGACCAGACAGCAAATCATGACCATACATAAAGAACAAACAAAGGACCAATGAGGGCATACATGTGTGAATCTGACTGTTTTTCAAACGGAACCAAGGTCTCATAGATATCAAACTACTTTCCAGGTTAGGTGAAGATCAAATAAGATATGGAAGCTCTATTCACAAGCTTATGTATAGAAATGTTGTAATTTTCAATAGGCCATAACCCTGTCAAGCATGGACGGATCAGGCTGGTTTTCAAAAGGAACTGAACACTCATGGATATCTAACTACTGTATAAGTTTTGTAAACCTTAAATAATAAAGGAAGGCACTATTGTGTTCACAAGCTCACTTTTAGGATTATTTTCAATTTTTAAGTCATGCATGGGCGGATCTGGCGGATTTTCGAAAGTAACTGAGCTCTCGTGGATATCTAACAACTCCATAAGTTTGATCAAGATACAATACAAATTGACAACATTATCGTGTTCACAACCAATTGTGTTACGGACGAACGCACGGACGGACGCGGCCCCATCGCATAAGCTCTTCTGGCCTTTGAGCTAACCTATAAAGATAACGTTAACATAGAACACCGAATAATTATCGGAAAAGTCGATACGTTTTTTCGTGGACGGACTGAACATTGCTGAACATTTGTACTCGCTTATACTGTACGCAGCTTCCTAGAGCATTAAAGCATTTATACAGTTTTGTAGCCATTCATCATTTCATTTATCTACAATTGTATTTGAATATCATGTGAAAAAATGTGGAGTTTAGCATCTTTACGGAAAGGACAGTGAAATATAACTGTCATTAAGGTTCATGTAAAGAGTCAAAATGGCAGAGTTACACAAATATATAAAACTCCAAAATAACCTATTATATGCAATGGTAATGGATGAAATTAACACTAGGCAACAATAATAGGGTATTGGTCACATATACATGTAAATATTAACATAACACAGTGACATACCTTCCTTATGAACAGAAAAGTACCAACAATATAGAAAGTCATGGCAAAATATCAAGTTCATTTAACAAGTCTATAGTGACCAAATTAAAACAATAAATAGTAGCCTTTAGCTACCTTTGAGGTACTATTACTACCATAATACATAAATTAACTGTGTATACTTCACATTGCACATATTAAAAGTACCATGTTTACCAATGGAGGCCGCCATTTTGTATTTTTTCGAGCTGTCAAACTTTCAATTACTACTACTGCCAATCAAAAGCAGATATAATGCTATGAAATACATGTCATGAAATGAGATTATATATTGAAAGATTCACTTCAACTGACACTTACGTAATAGACGTGAATTCTTCACTATCGTGATATATTTCTAACCTCTTTCGATTTCATCTTCCAGTCATCGATCATGGTGCTGGCTTTATATTAATCCGCATATTCGCATTTAAAGAATAGCTTGTTTAGTGGGTTTTAATTTTACAATGCATTGTATAAATTAAAATATAAATAACATTTAGTAATTTAGAAATGAATACTTGCATTGAAATAAAGAAATTAACACTTTTATAGATGAGATATATTGCGAATATACTTCCGGCAAATTACAACTGACCAAAACTGAAGGCATGTGAAAACAACAATAAAGACATTTGTGGGAATAACCAAGAATTTACTGGTATTGTGAGTATTTATTCTGTTTTAAACCTTCATTTGCTCAATATGTGTGTAATTTATTATTCCGATCACATCAGCTGAATGCGTTTATCATACATTATTGTGACAGGTACTGGTACTCGGGTAAGCCGGATGTTTTTGTTTTGATAAATTTGATGCAAGGTTTTCAGTAAGGTGTTCGTGCAGCGACTTCCATGCGGTCGTAGTTAGATATTTGGAATGCCATGAAATATTTTCCATGCCCATATAAGTCATTTGGAGTGATTATATCACTGTTTATTTCCATGAAATTGAAATACAAAGTTGTATTTATCATTGTATGTGAATTAGGTGTGCTAATCACAGTGTAATTGTGAAAATTGAAATTGAATAGCTCAAGTGACAGTGGATTCATACCCTTTATTGAGATGAATAATTTTGTGTGACTTAAAATCTGTACTGTTTGTGTTTGTATATATTGCGTGTTGTAACTGTGATATTCCTATTATTTTGATCTTCGGATTGCCATGTAGTCAGACTCGTCCCATTGTATTTGCAGTACCCTTGTATTTGTGCTATTTTTATAGTTAGTAGTTACACTGCTAAGCACCGTGTCATTGGTGTTTTGAAATAAATAGTATTAGTGTTTTTGCTGTTGCATATTAAATTTACGACAATGAAAGTTCACTGGAAATCAATGAAACGTTTCGGTTTGGCACCCGGAAAACATTCCAAAATGAGGAAATTAAGGAATTGCAGCAAGCATAGTTGTAAAAGCATATCGCCTTTGAAATTGCGTATAACAAAAAATAAATCTAAAGTTGGAAAATCTATAAAAAGGAATTTACATGTGTTATACCCAATCATCACCTCTGAATATCATTGTAAGAAGTTAGATAGTTTGAAGATGGTGTTGCGACGTATTTGCAATGTTAATATGAATGGATATCGGTTAGTGAATCTAGACTGTTTAGAAAAACATATGAATCTTGTAATGAAGCATGTCATTGTATGTGATGCAGCCAAGCAACTTGTGCTTAAGGATAAACCAGTAGTAAAGATAGTGTCTGAGCTTAGAACACTGGGGTTGGCATCTGTTTTATCAGTTAGGTGTACAGGATGCAACACATCATTTGTTCTCGAAACAAGTCCAAAACTGACAAACTTGGATACAAACACCACCCAGAATTATGACATCAATGTTCGGGCAGTTTGGGGATCCATTGTTACTGGTAATGGTGCTTCACATTTGAAGGAAGTGATGGCAACATTGGATGCCCCAAGTTTATCGCAGCCTGCCTTCACCAAAATTGAGGCCCATATAGGATCATGGTGGGAACGCATGTCTCAAGATGAATTGCTTGCTGCAGGTAATTATATATTATTATCCATTTTGTATAATTTGTTGGTTAAATTCTATAAACTATTTCATAAGATTCTGTATTTTATATATAATGTATTTATAATTAATATATAATGGAACTGCTAGATAATGTTTGTTATATAGTAAAGCCTTTAGAAAGGAGTTTAGGTTATACTGTATACGTTCTTCATTTCATATTGGTTTAGACATTTTATATAAATTGAGTAGCATAATTGACTTAGTTTGAGACAGGATGGTCTATTTATATAATAGTCCCTAGCATGATTTGTTATATATATACAAATGGAATGGTATGTTGCTTTAGAGGATTAAGTTTTTTTTGTAATTGTATTACAGGTGCAGAAGAACGAAGACTTGCCATTGAAACCAATAGCTTCCATCAAGGTGTTCCTGCCATCACTGTCATTGCTGATGGAGGTTGGAGTAAGCGAAGCCACAAGCACTCATACAATGCTTTAGGTGGTGTTGCCATCATCATTGGACAAAGAACAGGAAGAATTTTGTATATTGGGATGAGGAACAAGTATTGTTACATTTGTTCACATGCAAAAAACACTCATCAACCAGTTATTGAACATGTGTGTTACAAAAACTGGGACTCTAACTCACAAGCCATGGAAGCCGATATAATATTGGAGGGTTTCCGTGAAGCAGAACCAATTCATGGATTGCGGTATATGTGGTTGGTTGGGGATGGGGATTCCTCAGTATATGCTAAAATTCATCAGGAGATACCAGTTTGGGGCAGTGAAGTTCAAAAACTGGAATGTGCAAATCATGCTTGTAAATGTCTCCGATCCAATCTAGAAAAGCTGGTTGATGCTAATCCCCACTATAAAGGAAAGAATAACTTAACAAAAGCAGTGCGAATCAGATTAGTAAGTGCTGTGAGGTGTGCCATCCGTATTAGATCAACAGATGAAGATAAGTCTTCAGCTTGCATGAAATTAGAAAGGGATATCAGAAACTCCGTCCATCACATCTTTGGGAATCATGACAACTGTTCAGACTTTTGTAAGGCTAAATCCAAACCATTTATTGAAAATACTCCCTGTAAACACAATACTATAACAGCTGAAGTAGATGAACCATCTGATGTATGCACAGCAACAACCTTAATGTGGCAAGAAGGAACATCTTTAAAAGAACAAGAACTGGCAAGATATTCTACAACACTGAATTATTCAGACCTTCAATCTGATATGTTGGTCGACATTTCCATTCTTCTGGACAGGGTTGCTAGTAAAAGCAAAAGACTTATTGATAACACAACTACAAATTTGGCTGAGTGTTGGATGCATATGCGTACAAAATTTGATGGTGGAAAAGTGTACAATTTGTGCAATCGTGGATCGTGGAATACGAGGTGTTATGGTGGTTGTCTCAGGATGAATCTTGGCCCACAGTGGTCCCCCATTGCATGGAAAGAAGCCACAGGTTCATCACCAGGATTTCACTTTGTGAAGTTATATAAAGAAAGATTGAAGCAACTGTCCTTATCCAATATTTCCAAAAGTAGACCACATGCACATGCAAATCGCTGGAGGAGAAAAGTAACAGTTTCTAGACAAAGCTCTACAAAATCTGCTAAGGCATCATATGGCAATGAGGCACTTCAGTGCGAAGATGATGTTACACAGGCTACTTTAAATGACAGAATGGATAAATATTTATCCAATCATATTAATATTTCTACTGAAAGACTTACTGCAATAAATTGTATGACTAAAACACAATCATATTCTCACGTTTGGTACGAGGAGAGGAAAAAAAGAATTACAGCCTCCAACTTTGGACAAGTTTTGAAGCGAAAACCTTCAATTGCTATAACAAAGTTTGTGCAGCAATTGTTGTATAAAAACTTTAAAGGAAATGAATATACCAGGTTTGGACTACAGCAAGAAAGAAACACTATTTATGAATATATTTTGAAAAAGGCAGAAGAAGGGACAAATGTGATAGTAGAAAGTAGTGGATTTATTATACATCCAGAACATAAGTTTTTAGGTGGGAGTCCAGATGGGATGATTTCTATAAATAATGAAAAGGCTGGTCTGGTTGAAGTCAAAAATGTTCTCAAAAATAAAAAAATGAACTTATTTCATGCTGCAAAAAATAGCTCAAATTTCTTTTTATTAAATGAAAATAACAAGTTGGTATTAAAGAGAAATCATAATTATTTCTACCAGTGCCAAGGTTTATTGCATGTTTGCAATCTTCCATGGATAGATTTTGTTGCTAGGACAACCGATCCCTATCAAATCCACATTGAACGAATTTATAAAGACAATATATTATGGGAATCATGGCTTCCAAAACTTCAGGCTTTTTATGATATGGTTTTATTGCCAGAGTTGGCAAGCCCAAGACATGGGAACATTCCTGGAATACGTGAACCTGGAAAATGGGTAGGTTAACACAAACAGTGCATATTCTCATTTATATTTGTGTTATGTTATTATTTGAAACAGTTTGGAGTTTAGTTTTCAACTATGAAACCAGTAATTGAGTATGGACACTAAAGTTTGGTATACCATCTTACATCGTGTAGCTTTTGTGCTTTACATTCAATTATATATGCTAAACAATGACATGATGTTTTATCATTTACATTTCAGTTTGAGGATGGTACAAAGTTGAGAAGAACACCCTGTCCCAGAACATCGACATCCAAAATAAAGCCACCTAAGGAAAAGGATACAGATAGTGTTGTTGCAGTTTCACTAGATAGGAATATTGCAAGGTATTTTATATTGGCACTAAATAACATTTGCTCTTCCTTTTATTTTATTTTAGTTGTTAATCATCTTATTGAACAGTAGTATTTTATGATAAATAGAAAAATACCATTAACACTCAATGTCATACAATAATTTTGCATTTTAAAGCTAGTATACTTTTGATATTGATAAAATATTAAATTAGATCTACTCCATTAGGCAATAATGATAGATAACTATTACAAATGCTGTTTTCAGTGTGAATTATATATAATTTATAATAAATACACTTTACAATATGAGCATGATCATTCTTATAATGCAACTAGTCACCGACTTCCACTTTCCAATATCTTCCTTTACAGAAGAGCAGCTTCTACAAGAATTAAGTTTCTTGGTAGGCAAATTAAACACAAGTGGAAAGTATCAGAACATTCTCACAAAACTGAGTGGTATACTGCTTGTGTTACTTCCCTACTATCTGGAGTAGATGGATGTTCCGAAGCTGTGTATGAAGTTTTGTATGACAATGACGAAGAAACATATGTAATAGACCATCTTGTTGATGACTTTAAGGAAGGTGCAGTTCAGTTTTTGGATATATAAGGTAAGTACATGTAAGCCATCTATATAAAACACTACACAACATATTTATAGTATATGTTTCATTTTTAAATACCGACCCACAATTTCAGTGATAGAGTGTAATCCTAGAATACAGAAGACCATGTATTTGAACCAAGAAATAGGATATTTGTTAAACATTATACATATGTACTAGTGCATGGGTATTACAATGTGGCAGCATTATAGCTGTAATATGAAGACACACACAAGAATTGCATGGTACATTACCTGTTGATGTTACAAAATTAAAAAATACTGAAAATTTGACTTATATGCCATCATTTTTTGTACAAGCATGGTACTATGATATATATTAAAATTATGAAGTACATAATTCCTTCATTTAGTCCATTTAAATCCAAGTTTTCAGCTGGAAAAACATGCTAATGATAAATCATACACAAATGATAATTTTTATAATTTTTCCAACATGGCATGTATTGGACACCATACCAAAAGTAGTTCCGTCATGATTTTGTGTTATTTTCAGAGATTTTCAACATTTTTTATTACATTTTTTAGGATTGTCGGTGCATGTTGTATGGATATAGACTCTACACTACTTCAAAGTAAGTGTATAAAACATTTTGACTGAAGGAATTTGTTAAATTCAATTGAATAATTCATTTTGATAATTTCCTGTGTACACTATCAGTTGTTTCAAAGGCAACATTTTGGGTCATGTTTTTTTCATATATCATTCCCCAATATGTTCCACATTCATTAACAATCCTAATAAAGTATATCATGATAATATTCTTTTTCAAATTGAAAATTTATTGCTATTCTAAAAAAAGCCTTTTGACACTTTACATGAACCTTAACAGTTTACAGCGGTAATATAAACACTTACCTATGCGTCCAAATAACGCCATGCAAGCACAATTACAACAATCCCCCAGTCTTCATAAACATAATTTGTTTCAGTCGTCGAATTAATTCCATTTCATTCGTCAAATACGCTTCAAATATCGATTTAAAGACATTGAAAATATTTTCTCCTACACGGCAATTTTCATTGCACAAACTTGAAGCACGTGTTTTACTGCACTGACTGCACGAGATTCACGCATCGTGTTTGTTGTGACGGGGTAAAATGTCCGCTATATTATATGTAAACATTGGGTGAAGTTTTTCATTAGATGAATATATTATTTAATACTCTTCTTCAATATCCATAAATCTACATGAACCAGACATAACCATGATTTGTATCGTCGTCCCTTATAAATCCACCTTTTATAAAATCGACAACCAGTTTTGGACTCACCATTTATTTCATGATCAGTTAGGCGGAATGAATTTTCCGATACTTGGCTTCTACATATTTATAAACGAACAAATCTCACCGTAAATCTAACATACATTCAGTCATCCTGCACCGTACACTGCCCGTTACCTACAATGAGATAGCGAAAAGATTTGTTAATACATTTTGATAATTGATAATCACCAAAATGAATATTATATATTCCATTGATTCAACAATGCGAGTTGTGTTCATCATTTTAAATTAAATGTTTATCGAATTGTCCTTTCCGATACCCAAGTTGATTATAAACAAATAGGCACAGTGCTTAGATTTCATATCATTAATATAACAAAATGGAGCATTCATTGATAATTAATATGTGACGTCCGTTGTAAGTATAAAGAAATGGATTGTTTGAATAGCGAGGTTCTCACGTCTCAAATGGTTCATTCGAATAATACGCGGTTTCGAATAACCCAGTTCAATTCGACGTGCATATAGAAGAAGACGACACATCGGGACCTGATATATATTTCGGATACAAATTCAACTTCATAAAATCACGATTTCACTATTTCAATTTCACGAAATCAATTAAACGAATTCACGATTTCAACTTCACGAATTCACGATTTCAACTTCACGAATTCATGATTTCAACTTCACGAATTCATGATTTCAACTTCACGAAGATGAAATTGTGAATTCGCAAAGTTGAAATCAAGAATTCGTGAAGTAGAATCGTGCAATCCTGAAGTTCAAATTTTTGAAGTCAGGAAGTTGAACTCGTGAATTCATGAAGCTGAATTTGTGAAATCATGAAGCCGAAATATCACAATCAGGCTTTCGTACATGGCAGATCATGTTCATATCATGACGAGACTACCGTAAATATCACCATCAGGCTTTCGTACATGGCAGATCATGTTCATATCATGACGAGACTACCGTAAATATCACCATCAGGCTTTCGTACATGGCAGATCATGTTCATATCATGACGAGACTACCGTAAATATCACCATCAGGCTTTCGTACATGGCAGATCATGTTCATATCATGACGAGACTACCGTAAATATCACCATCAGGCTTTCGTACATGGCAGATCATGTTCATATCATGACGAGACTACCGTAAATATCACCATCAGGCTTTCGTACATGGCAGATCATGTTCATATCATGACGAGACTACCGTAAATATCACCATCAGGCTTTCGTACATGGCAGATCATGTTCATATCATGACGAGACTACCGTAAATATCACCATCAGGCTTTCGTACATGGCAGATCATGTTCATATCATGACGAGACTACCGTAAATATCACCATCAGGCTTTCGTACATGGCAGATCATGTTCATATCATGACGAGACTACCGTAAATATCACCATCAGGCTTTCGTACATGGCAGATCATGTTCATATCATGACCAGACTACCGTGAAATCCAAATGAAATTCATTTGAAAAGAACAAATGCGCTTATCCCGGAGGCTATATGTTAATGTGATATACAAGTCATTAATCGGTGATCATCGGAAGATTTACGGTCACTTACGGAAACTGCCGATAGACAAATTGACTGTTGAACAACAGTCCCATCGATAACGATCTGCATCGACTGGATTTATCTGATCAGCGATATTGTTGGGTAGGCTACAAATATATAATACAACATCAAATGGCACCACAGTGGTTGTCGCATTCCCCCATCTATCTAACAATTACATTGTAATACTTGTAGATAATACCCTGTACTCCAGTAGCGCACACATATATAATATAACATCAAATGGCATCACAGTCGTTGTCGCATTCCCCCATCTATCTAACAATTACATTGTAATACTTGTAGATAATACCCTGTACTCCAATAGCGCACACATATAGTAAACATTACTTATTAACATATACAATAGACGTAAAAGAAATACTTAATCTTTATGTATAGGACCGTATTTTCACGGACCAGTGTTCCGCATTTTAACTCAAGAGTCGGATATGCTAATTAACAAGACGAACATTCTTCAGAACCAATATTGGTCCTATTATTGAGCTGTCAGTTTATATGATTTCTGGTTGTTATGACAATTTCACAATCAATTGAGCAGTTTTCTATCAAGCGTTGATTTGAATTAAGAAGTCTGTACTCAGAAAATGATATAATCTTTATTTGGAAACTTGATCTGCGTGTGTACTAAAATGAATCATCGCAGGGCTCGAACTCACGACCTTCGAATCAGGAGTCAGGTGCTCTATCCCTCACATACTTTTATGTATGTAATACAGTGTCAACAGAAACAAGATAAGATAATCCATACGGTCTTATTGTAACCGATTGTATTACTTCCCTTGGACCACACAGAAACTCTCAAACTGCTCGAAAACTCGTGCAGACAGAGAGGTAGTCATGATTACTAACAATACATCTGCAACGTGTACAAACGTTTCGTTAACAATGCACAGCTATCACCATAATGTGTTTTGACGGGATTATATTTCGGAAATATGTTCAGGAAACAGGGCACCACTTTTAGTAACTAAACATATAGATACAGTCTAGGGTGTTGCATACGTATTGAACTTAAGTAATACACTGAGAGACATAATGCAACCAGTTGTTGAAATACACGTACGAACATATCCGTATTGTCTCTGAAATACAGTGATCAACAAGATAAGACAACTCCTGCAGTCTTACCATTTCCAAGTTTGACCGATATATTACTTCCCTTGCCCTATGACGAAACAAAACACAGACATCGAGAACTCGTGCAGAACAAGGAAATCATGTCAAGCGACAAACTGACCTGTCTACAATTACAGTTTCTCCGATATTTGTGGTATTCTATCTATACTGAGCAAATGTAGAAACGTCCTAATTTTTGAACAGACATATCTTCGGCTATGTTAATGTTACACATTCAGTGAATGAACATGCGATACACTGGTAATTTGTAAATACACCTGTGTAAGGTTGACACCAAATGCAACACGTGAAAACCGTTCACCAACCGGAACCTTGATGTTCACTTAATGCACGTGCTCGTTATACACGTGCTCGATAAATTAATTCAGTCAACGTCGTACGATAATCGCGACACAGGCTAATCCGAAAATTGAAAAAAGGTTTACTATTTCACTCTTTTCATCATGCCACGCTTGTCTGAAGTTGAAAGAAATCAGGCTTTTGGAATACTTCAGGCGGGAACGACGGCCAGTGGGTACCAACAGACTGGGATTGTTCGCGATCGTCCCCGCCCTGGTCACCCCCGTGTCACCACCGCCAGAACTGATCGCTACATCACGTTAACGCACTTGCGTCAGCGTAGGTTGCCAGCCACCGTAACGGCTAGGAGATACGGTGTGTCATCGCAGACCATCCGTAAAAGCTTGCGATGCAACGCTCAGCCAATAAGAGCACGACGCCCATATATCGGTCAAATAATGACGCCGTACTTCCATGGCCTGCGGTTTCCCCTGATCATAACCCGATAGAGCACATCTGGAATGAGCTGGGTCATAAGGCGAGGGCCAACAACCAAATTGACAACATTCGAGATTTGACACATGCTTTACAGCAAGAGTGGCGGAATCTGCCTAACGCAATAATTTTTCGTTACGTCACATCGATGCGCCGTAGAATTATGGCGTGTATTGGTGCAAATGAAGGCCACACACGATATTAATCATACTGGATACAACTTGGACTTTTTAAGGGAGAGAAAGCATTAATCCCTAAACATTTTTAAAAAACAAGTTTTCTTCAGATTTATTATTTTGACCCCTACCGGCTTCGCCATTATCTCACTCGAAAACTTTTCATCCCAGCAAAATGAGGTCGACCAATAACCATCCAATAGCAATTACCTCCCTACAGCAATTACCTCCCTACAGCAATAACTTCCCTACAGCAATTACCTCCCTACAGCAATAACCTCCCTACAGCAATCACCTCACTACAGCAGAACCTCCCTACAGCAATAACCTCCATACAGCAATCACCTCCCTACAGCAGTAACCTCCCTACAGCATTAACCTCCCTGAAGCAATAACCTCACTACAGCAATTACCTCACTACAGCAATTACCTCCCTATAGCAATCACCTCCCTATATCAATAACCTCCCTACAGCAATTACCTCCCTCCAGCAATAACCTCCCTACAGCAATTACCTCCCTTCAGCCATCACCTCCCAACCGCAATAACCTCCCTACAGCAATCACCTCCCTACAGCAATAACCTCCCTACAGCAATTACCTCCCTATAGCAATCACCTCCCTACAGCAGTAACCTCCCTACAGCAATTACCTCCCTAGAGCAATTACCTCCCTAGAGCAATTACCTCCCTTTAGCAATAACCTCCCTACAGCAATCACCTCCCTACAGCAATAACCTCCCTACAGCATTAACCTCCCTAAAGCAGTAACCTCCCTACAGCAGTAACTTCCCTTCAGCAATCACCTCCTTACAGCAATCACCTCCCTACAGCAATAACCTCCCTACAACATTAACCTCCCTACAGCAGTAACCTCCCTACAGCAATAACCTCCCTACAGCAATCACCTCCCTACAGCAATAACCTCCCTACAGCATTAACCTCCCTACAGCAATCACCTCCCAACAGCATTAACCTCACTACAGCAATAACCTCCCTACAGCATTTACCTTCCTACAGCAATAACCTCCCTACAGCATTAACCTCCCTACAGCAATCACCTCCCTTCAGCCATCACCTCCCAACCGCAATAACCTCCCTACAGCAATCACCTCCCTACAGCAAAAACCTCCCTACAGCAATTACCTCCCTACAGCAATTACCTCCCTTCAGCAATAACCTCCCTACAGCAATTACCTCCCTTCAGCCATCACCTCCCAACCGCAATAACCTCCCTACAGCAATCACCTCCCTACAGCAATAACCTCCCTACAGCAATTACCTCCCTATAGCAATCACCTCCCTACAGCAGTAACCTCCCTTCAGCAGTAACCTGCCTACAGCAATTACCTCCCTAGAGCAATTACCTCACTATAGCAATAACCTCCCTACAGCAATAACCTCCCTACAACATTAACCTCCCTACAGCAAAAACCTCCCTACACCATTAACCTCCCTACAGCAATCACCTCCCCACAGCATTAACCTCCCTACAGCAATAACCTCCCTACAGCATTAACCTCCCTACAGCAATAACCTCCCTACAGCATTTACCTCCCTACAGCAATAACCTCCCTACAGCATTAACCTCCCTACAGCAATAACCTCCCTACAGCATTTACCTCCCTACAGCAATAACCTCCCTACAGCATTAACCTCCCTACAGCAATAACCTCCCTACAGCAATTACCTCCCTAAAGCAATAACCTCCCTACAGCAATTTCCTCCCTAGAGCAATTACCTCCTTACAGCAATCACCTCCCTACAGCAATAACCTCCCTACAGCATTAACCTCCCTACAGCAGTAACCTCCCTACAGCAGTAACCTCCCTACAGCAATTTCCTCCCTAGAGCAATTACCTCCTTACAGCAATCACCTCCCTACAGCAATAACCTCCCTACAACATTAACCTCCCTACAGCAATCACCTCCCCACAGCATTAACCTCCCTACAGCAATAACCTCCCTACAGCATTAACCTCCCTACAGCAATAACCTCCCTACAGCATTTACCTCCCTACAGCAATAACCTCCCTACAGCAATCACCTCCCTACAGCAGTAACCTCCCTAGAGCATTAACCTCCCTACAGCATTAACCTCCCTACAGCAACAACCTTCCTACAGCAATAACCTCCCTACAGCATTAACCTCCATACAACAATAACCTCCCTACAGCAGTAACCTCCCTACAGTTATTACTTCCCTACAACAATAACCTCCCTACAGCAATAACCTCCATACAGCAATAACCTCCATACATCAATAACCTCCATACAGCAATAACCTCCCTACAGCATTAACCTCCCTACAGCATTAACCTCCCTACAGCAATAACCTCCCTACAGCATTAACCTCCCTACAGCAATAACCTCCCTACAGCAATCACCTCCCTACAGCAGTAACCTCCCTTCAGCAATCACCTCCCTACAACATTAACCTCCCTACAGCAATCACCTCCCCACAGCATTAACCTCCCTACAGCAATAACCTCCCTACAGCATTAACCTCCCTACAGCAATAACCTCCCTACAGCATTTACCTCCCTACAGCAATAACCTCCCTACAGCAATCACCTCCCTACAGCAGTAACCTCCCTAGAGCATTAACCTCCCTACAGCATTAACCTCCCTACAGCAACAACCTTCCTACAGCAATAACCTCCCTACAGCATTAACCTCCATACAACAATAACCTCCCTACAGCAGTAACCTCCCTACAGTTATTACTTCCCTACAACAATAACCTCCCTACAGCAATAACCTTCATACAGCAATAACCTCCATACATCAATAACCTCCATACAGCAATAACCTCCCTACAGCATTAACCTCCCTACAGCATTAACCTCCCTACAGCAATAACCTCCCTACAGCATTAACCTCCCTTCAGCAATAACCTCCCTACAGCAATTACCTCCCTTCAGCCATCACCTCCCAACCGCAATAACCTCCCTACAGCAATCACCTCCCTACAGCAATAACCTCCCTACAGCAATTACCTCCCTATAGCAATCACCTCCCTTCAGCAGTAACCTCCCTTCAGCAGTAACCTCCCTACAGCAATTACCTCCCTAGAGCAATTACCTCACTATAGCAATAACCTCCCTACAGCAATCACCTCCCTACAGCAATAACCTCCCTACAACATTAACCTCCCTACAGCAATCACCTCCCTACAGCAATAACCTCCCTACAGCAATAACCTCCCTACACCATTAACCTCCCTACAGCAATCACCTCCCCACAGCATTAACCTCCCTACAGCAATCACCTCCCTACAACAATAACCTCTCTACAACAATTACCTCCCTACAACAATAACCTTTCTACAGCAATAACCTTTCTACAACAATAACCTTCATACAGCTATAACCTTTCTACATCAATAACCTTTCTACAGCAATAACCTTTCACATCAATAACCTTCATACAGCTATAACCTTTCTACACCAATAACCTCCCTACAGCAATAACCTCCCTACAGCAATCACCTTTCTACAGCAGTAACCTCCCTACAGCAATAACCTCCCTACAGCAATCACCTCCCTACAGCAGTAACCTCCCTAGAGCATTAACCTCCCTACAGCATTAACCTCCCTACAGCAACAACCTTCCTACAGCAATAACCTCCCTACAGCATTAACCTCCATACAACAATAACCTCCCTACAGCAGTAACCTACCTACAGCAATAACCTCCCTACAGCAATCACCTCCCTACAGCAGTAACCTCCCTAGAGCATTAACCTCCCTACAGCATTAACCTCCCTACAGCAACAACCTTCCTACAGCAATAACCTCCCTACAGCATTAACCTCCATACAACAATAACCTCCCTACAGCAGTAACCTCCCTACAGTTATTACTTCCCTACAACAATAACCTCCCTACAGCAATAACCTCCATACAGCAATAACCTCCATACATCAATAACCTCCATACAGCAATAACCTCCCTACAGCATTAACCTCCCTACAGCATTAACCTCCCTACAGCAATAACCTCCCTACAGCATTAACCTCCCTACAGCAATAACCTCCCTACAGCATTAACCTACCTACAGCAATAACCTCCCTACAGCAATTACCTCCCTACAGCAATAACCTCCCTACAGCAATAACCTCCCTACAGCATTAACCTCCCTACAGCAATAACCTTCCTTCAGCAATTTCCTCCCTAGACAAACACTAACTTCCTATAGCAATAACCTCTCTACAGCAATAACCTCCATACAGCAATAACCTCCATACAGCAATAACCTCCACACAGCAAAAACCTCCACACAGCAATAACCTCCATACAGCAATAACCTCCATACAGCAATAAGCTCCCTACAGCAATAAGCTCCATACAGCAATAATCTCAATACAGCAATAACCTCCACACAGCAATAATCTCCATACAGCAATAAGCTCCTTACAGCAATAAGCTCCCTACAGCAATAAGCTCCATACAGCAATAACCTCCATACAGCAATAAGCTCCATACAGCAATAACCTCCACACAGCAATAACCTCCATACAGCAATAAGCTCCCTACAGCAATAACCTCCATACAGCAATAACCTCCATACAGCAATAACCTCCACACAGCAATAACCTCCATACAGCAATAAGCTCCCTACAGCAATAACCTCCATACAGCAATAAGCTCCAAACAGCAATAAGCTCCCTACAGCAATAACCTCTCAACAAAAGCCAGAGGTCACATCTGAACAAGGATGTTGTTCTGGAGAGGTTGCATGATAATACGTCTGATGGATTTAGAATAAACTGTTTGGATATATTACACACATATAGAGGATATTGAATGAGTGTTGTATTTGTATTGAATTTATTGAATGAGTTGAATAAATTGAATACTAAACAACACAAATTAATTATTCTATTTATCAGATACCCGACAAAATGAGGTAAAAACACACATTCAAACTTGACCTCATTAATATAGACAGCAGCGTCGCGAAAGTAATTAGGCAATTGAATAAAAGAGCCGGAAAGTAGGCCGATTCACACATTATAATGTTCTAGTTGATTAAATATATTTAACAATGCGCTAATATTATTCATAACAATAAAGCGTAAATTAAGGAAACATTTTCTCTCAAAATTTCATCGATTATATATGTTTAATGACATCATCACATTAACAAGTATCTGACGTCATTCAGCATACACGCGTTAAGTGAGTCCCTTACATCTCTCCGACTCAAATCGCTGTGTGTGGAATCTAGTCAATTTTGATTGATTTAGGACTGAGCTCTTCGAACAAAGATAAATATGTTGATTCAAGATCCCGTGTACACTGATGACGTGTTGATGTCGTCTGAAACACGAATCCACCATGATGTAGATCCACCATGATGTAGATTCATCATTATGTATATCCACCATGATGTAGATTCAACATTATGTATATCCACCATGATGTAGATTCAACATTATGTATATCCACCATGATGTAGATTCATCATTATGTATATCCACCATGATGTAGATTCATCATTATGTATATCCACCATGATGTAGATTCAACATTATGTATATCCACCATGATGTAGATTCAACATTATGTATATCCACCATGGTGTAGATTCACCACAATGTAGATCCACCATGATGTAGATTCACCATAATGTAGATCCAGCATGATATAGATTCACCATTATGTAGATCCACCATGATGAGGATTAACCATAATGTAGATCCAGCATGATGTAGATTCACCATTATGTATAATATCAAGCATGATGTAGATTCACCATTATGTATAATATCAAGCATGATGTAGATTCACCATTATGTAGATCCTGCATGATATAGATTCACCATTATGTATAATATCAAGCATGATGTAGATTCATCATTATGTATATCCAGCATGATGTAGATTCACCATTATGTATATCCAGCATGATGTAGATTCATCATTATGTATATCCACCATGATGTAGATTCACCATCATGTAGATCCACCGTGATGAAGATTCTCCAATAATATAGATGTAGATTCCCCATTATGTAGATCCATAATTGTGTAGATCGACCAGGAGGTAAACCTTCCTTGATGAAGATTAAGTTGCAACATCACGTCAATACCATCCTAGTACTGGTAAAACAGTTAAACAGAACAGCACATATACAGTGTGACCTTTCCAGAGTGGCCGTCGTGTGTGCAATATCCACACTATAACATTATCAATGTTCCTGTGAGTAATAACCTCTCTAGAGTAATAACCTCCCTAGAGTAATAACCTCTCTAGAGTAATAACCTCTATACAGCAATAACCTCCCTAGAGTAATAACCTCTATACAGCAATAACCTCGATTTTCCTCCACATGTGGAGAAGTTGCCGGCTCCTTGTGGAAGGGCAAGTTAGTACTGGTAAGAATTCAGTCCAGGAAAAACTGGTTATGTGAACCGGCCGCCGTATATAACTGAAATATCGTTGAGAAACGGCATTAAACCCAATGAAACAAACAATATAAATGTACAAAATAGAAGATGCTCTGAACATTTTTGTACCAATCTTAAAATTTTAAAACAGTGAGAAAAAAATACAACAAAAAATTGTTTAACTATTTTATTGTATAATTATTACATTTTCTTTATTCATGTTTTATAGAACCAAAACACAGAACTGATAATACATGTAGACAAGATTGGCAGTGTCATACAGAAATAATACATTTATAATCATAGGACTCAGTCAGAATAGAATGTGTGGAGTTTAAGGCCTTTATTCATAGCAATTTATGTGAAAATCAGTGAAATAAAAATAATTTCACCAGCAAGAATGGCCGTCATTCCTTACCAAATATGTAAGAAAGTTTGTATTACAAACAATATGTAATGCAGCTTTAAATTTTGTGAAACAATGATTTCACAGCAACACAAATGTCAGCATACATATAATAGAGTAGATATCCCACCACCACTCATCATGAAGTTATAGCCACTGAGTGTACAATTGTAATGAGATCTTATAGAAAAAGAGTTCTCTCAATTTGTTCCAATCTTTCATGTACAACTCACAAACATATTCAAGTAACTCATTTCATCACCTCTAGAACATTTACACTTACATTTTAATGTACAAAAATATCATTCATCAAATTCTATGTAAACAATCTGCTGTACAAATATATTATGATTGTTTTCACTTTGTGTCATGCAGCAAAACAAACAAATCAATAAAATTATCTTTGTGACAAATTATCAAAAGCTCCCAACAGCAATAACCTCCCTAGAGTAATAACCTCTCTAGAGTAATAACCTCCCAACAGCAATAACCTCTCTACAACAATAACCTCCCTAGAGCAATAACCTCCCAACAGCAATAACCTCTCTACAACAATAAACTCCCTAGAGCAATAACCTCCCAACAGCAATAACCTCTCTACAGCAATAACCTCTCTACAGCAATAACCTCTCTACAACAATAACCACCCTAGAGTTATAACCTCCCAACAGCAATAACCTCTCTAGAGCAATAAACTGTCTACAGCAATTACAACTCAACAAAAGCCAGCGTTCACATCTGAACAAGGATGTAGTTCTGGAGAGGTTGTACGATAATATGTCTGGTGGATTCATCAAATTCTATGTAAACAATCTGCTGTACAAATATATTATGATTGTTTTCACTTTGTGTCATGCAGCAAAACAAACAAATCAATAAAATTATCTTTGTGACAAATTATCAAAATCTCAAAAAAATGCAAAAAACTACTTTTTTTGGAATTTCATATTGAAACGCGATTCATTTTGTAGGAAATGATCTAATGTAGAGAATACAGGGTCACATGACATGTTTCCGTTCAGTAATAAAAAAGTTACAGCCATTTTAGTCCACGTAACATCTGTATATTTTGTCGCCGCATTCATCAAAGTTGTCTATAAAATGATAATTTTATATTAAATGTTTACAGAAACAAAAGCAAACATTTACTGACAACTTCCTGTTTCAAAGTGTAACCATGTACCAGCTTTATATGTGATGTTGACTGTAGGTATTGATGTAAGATACTCAGACATATAACCCAGCGACTCCTCCTCTGACAGTTCTATGTGAGTTTCTCCATCAACTGATGTAATCTTACATCCAGCTAACTCAACTTTTATCACAGATTTATTGTTTACACGACTTTCAATGAAACAATGAAAACATTGACGACTCATTGTGACAAACCTCAGCTCTATCTTCACTTGTGTTACATCAGGATGTAGCTGTAATAAAACATCATCAGGTAAATTCATGTACCACAGTGTTAGTGACTTGATATATGGAAGAGTTTTCACTGCATGTGACAATGTTTTCATTGTATTGTAATCTGACATGTACCAGTGAGATCCATTGATATAAAGATGTTCAAGTTGTGAATACTTAATACAGTTAAATACATCAATACAACATCTAACAATCATCTCAGAGAATGGACACAATGTGATGGACTTTAAACTAGAATTGTTTACATTATTACATGAAATATTAACATCCCACAGACATAATGAAGTGAGTTTTGTATGATGTGGAAGATTTAGAGTCAATGTACAGCCTCTATCATCAAGCTGGTGATTATCACAATACACACGGAACAATTTGATATTTTCAATGAGAACATGGTCAGACAGAAATTTCACCAGATTATGTAAACTGTTATGTTGCATTTTAACACTAGACAGAGACAATGATGTCAGATGTTGGAGACTTCTCACAGGTAATTCTGGTTTCAATGTACCACCTTTAATACAAACAGTGTGCAGTGTGGATTGATTCTGTAACATGCACTCAGTGAACTTTACATAATCACCAGACAACACCTCACCAACATGTAAACATTGTAGATTTTTGATCTGATCAAACTCATCATAATATTCACCTTTTACAGAATGTATTGATTTTACACTGGTTATATTTATTAAAAATAGTTTTTTCAGAATTTCATCAGAAAAATCTTTAAAAATAAAGTCATCAAGTTTTAGTACAATATTTGCTTCATTAGATCTACTGGCTTCCTTGTAACATTTTACTATAATATTATGTAGTGATTGGACGGAATAGTCATAGTGAAATAAAGAATTTATCCTGCATAAAGTTAAATCACTAGATATTGAAGAGTACATATTTTCAAACAAACTTCTAATACAGTCATGAGAAAACCCTGCAAGCAATGGGAAGACGTTTTCAAATTGTAGAACATCACTGAGGGATTTCCATATTTTAGTTACATCAGAGAATGAATTATTTGTGTCAAATGTTGATATAAACAAAGCTGCCAAAAATTCCATGTAACTCTTATGAATGAAGCTTATCTTTAGTCTCTCAACAGAAAAAACACCAAAAACTTCATTTTTTGATAAAATACCAATTTTACACAAGACTTCGGTTTCTTCCATGGAAATACAATATGGTTTAGCTAGTAACTGTTTTCTAGTAAATACAAGACTAGGTACATTTTCATCTTGTTTAAACAATGATCTATATGACAGATGACATACATTATACAGTAAGGAGACATGTTTGTTCAAATACTCAAGTCCTGAGAGACAATCTGGAAGCTGCAAGGTACAAGCTGTAGGTGAAGGGAACTCAACTTCTTTCTGTTCAGCTCTCTTAAACAGCATTTCCAAAATATTCGCATAAATACGTGCTCTAGGCATATCAGTCAGTGTCACCTTTTCATACCACAACACAACCAAATGCGAGGCAATCATCGGAATGCACAACTGAGCATCTAGTCCACAATTTCTTACTTGACGTGTAAAATCATCAGCTTTCCCGTGACCAGAATTTTCCTTATTCATATAACTTATGACATGTTCAACATAAGACTTTGCTGAATCGCCATGTATACCCGTCAGTTCAATTTTATTATCAATATCTCTGGTATGTGACAGTCGCACTTGTTCTATTCTATACGGCCTGCAAGTAGTTAAATATACACAGTTTTGTGAATATATCCTTTCTGGTAGTTTGTACACCTTTTTACCGTCTTTCTTTGGGGTCCACTCATCCAAGCCATCCATGAGTATGAGACAATGTTTTTTTCTTAGAATATCTTGAATTGTGAGAGGGTCATAGTGCTTTAAATATTGCTCTTTTATCATATCTATCACGTCATAATGTTCAGTATCACGTAGACTTAAGTAAAACACAAAGTCAAACTTAGACATATATTCAACATCTGTCTGTAATTCTTTCTGTTCCTCATCTAACTTATCTCCACTTTTCCCAACGCTCCACAGTAAACACATAAATGTACAAAACGAGGTTTTACCCATCCCGGCATCACCAGTCATATATATTTGATTGCATGCCTTACTGTCCTTACAAAATATATCTTCATAACAAGTTATTTGTTTTATTCGCTTTGTTCTTTCTACACTATGCATTGTTGGATGTTTGTATAGGTTCAGGATATTGACATCTTTATTTTCAAACAAAGGTGACACTGGTAGGGTGTTGCAACGACGCTTATAGAATTCTATCAGATCTTTTTGAATATCTGAAAAGAGAAAATTGGTAAACAATACTAACAGCAGGAGCAGCATATTTATCAACGTATGTCCATGAAATTAAGTAGAATGAACAATATCATAATTCTATCAAAATATCCAATATAAATGCAGTCCTGCTACCAACAGAGTGATGTACTCTCAACAAGCTCATTTTGCTCATCAAGCTTCACAACAGCATTTGGAATAATAGTTCTGAGATCTGAGATTGGACTGTGATATATTCTGTACATTACTGTATACATGGACTAATTGCCCTCATGATATTTCCACGAAATCTAGTTCATGCCAATATAAAAGACTGGCAAATTGCAATACTGCCATTCTATTCTTAATTTTAGCTAACTCTCGCTATCATTCCACTTAAAGTTACTTTAACACACTGCTAAATAGTCATACATATACAGTATACATGTCCATTGTAATTAAATAGTTTCACACCTATATAACTATATTTTACATATTCGGTAGTTTACACTAGACAAATTAAGTTATCAATTGTGACAACCATATCTGCAGTACATTTGGTAATTGTTTATAGCTTTGGGGTAGATTATGTATCCAAAACAATATTCAACTTAAGTTACAGTCAATTGTTTAAGGGTTAAACTCCGTCCTACTTATTACAAAAGAAATTTGCTTGGTTACATATCGAAATGGTCATGTGTTATCCAAATTGTATAACACAATAAAATGGCACCAAGATGTGCTGTATAATAGGGCAAAGACATTTAATCTCCCAACAGTAGATTAAAATGTGTTCAAGTGTAAACACTTAGTTTGTTTGTTTCATCGGGTGTAACGCCGTTTCTCAACGATATTTCAGTCGGTTCACCTAACCAGTACTAACTTACCCTTCCACAAGGAGCCGGCAACTTCTCCACATGTGGAGGAAAATCGACATTTTGTCAAATTTTCATGGAAGGGTATGACCTGCCGCGACCGGGAATCGAACCCGGATCGCCGGGTTCCAAGTCCAGCGCACTAACCACTCACAGGCCAGAGATAATTAAATCTGATTTTTTTTACTTTTGGACCATAATTTCGGCAGTAAAAAATTACGGTCGGTCGGGTTACAGGAAACAGCCTTATTTTTTTAACGCCTAACCACTCGTTCAAGGAGGCGCCTGTGTCTTTCCACTTACATCACAGTTTCAACCATCAAAATAAATGCACATGTATACATTCTAATGCTGACATTTTGATGCCACATAAAACCTAATATTCACAACTTTTAATTGCATTTAAATGAATTAGCAATGTTTAGTTAAAATTAGACAGTTGTGAATGAATAACAAGATGCCCAAGGGCAACATGTCAAGCCCGCCAATTGTCAAGAGATAAAGAGAATATGGTTATATAATGCTATACAGTTCATATTTATTACACCCAATTTTTTACTTTTAAGTGTGATATTGACCTTTGAGATATGTACTGGTAGGGTATGGGACTTGCATGACACATGAGGTCACAGAAGTGAACATTTGAGGCAAGAAAATCCCCCAATGAATGACGGTGATATATTCCGGACAAGATGTTATTGACTCATATTTTTGTAGTTTGACCTCCAAGTGTGACCTTGACGTTTGAGCTACGGACATGGGTCCTGCTTGCGACACGCCGTCTCATCAGGATGATTATTTGTGCCAAGTAAATGGAAAATCACCCTATAGATGACAGTTTAATGGTCCGTACAAGATGTTATAGACCCGTTTTTGGCACTTGACCTTTAAGCTACAGACATAAGTCTTGCGCGTAACACACCATCTCATCATGGTTAACATTTGTACCAAGTACTTTGAAAATCCTCCAATAAGTGACAAGAGTAATGGTCCGGACAAAGAAATTCGGACTGACTAATGCACGCACTAACGCACGCACATACACCGGACCGCCATTGTGGCAACTAAATCGAGCTCATCGTAAGCGGGCTCGACAAAATCCACAGTAAATTATTATCAAATCTTGACAGAACATTATACATCTTTTTACTTCATTAAAATACTGATGCATGGAATTCTGCAAATTAAGTTATGAGACAGACATGATTCTGTGCTTTTCGAACACACACACACATACACACAGACATGGGTAACACTGCTACCAAGACCAGGCATAAAAACAAGATGTAGAAGTTTATCACAATAGAATATATGTTACCTTCAAGATGAGTTGAATAATGTTGTCCTTGAAGTCTTTTTTCCACATGTTCAACACGAGTATTAAGACCTGCTACATCTTGTTGTATTTTGTCCACTGAACAATCCATTGTAACCCATGCTTTAATTGTTTCAAGATACCGTTGTTTTAGCTCTTCATCGAGATCCATGAAACTGGCATCACTTATCAATTTCGACAAGTTCCCTATTCCAATAGCACCATTGAGCCTGTTTAAAATCTGCAGATATAAATGTAAAGGTTGGAATGGTATTCATAGGATATAAGAGTACTAGCAAAAGCATGAATGAATATTTTGTTTCACAATAAATGTAAAATCAATTTGTTTAAACTCGTGGAACTGTGACCTCTTCCATTATTTTGTTATCATATATACTTCTGGACAATACAGTACCTTTCTGAACTCATTTTGGAAGATTCCGAGGAATTTCAATCATAATTTGATTACTCTGTACTATTTAACTATTCCATGTCTATTTATGACTTTATTTTAACATCTTCATATATTAATTCAATTCCAGAGCTCTACAAGAGCTATCATTGAAGATGATGAAAACAACCAGATGCTGCCTTGACACAGTAACTGTAACCATGTCAATGATAGTCTTAACACAGTTGAAGTATAGAAAAATGAGCAAAGACCCATTACTCGGTGAAATTTTATCCAAATGTGATGTGCCACGATATGCACAAGTAGGCTTGGTACTAAGTCTTGTGAAGTTTCACTAAAATCAAACAAATGGTAACCGAGAAATAGCACAGAAATATTTTGTCTACAGACAGGCGGGAACGAGGCTCTGCTGAGGTTCCACAAAATCAGTTACCCGCGTGGCAGATATTTCCATCTGCACATGAAGCCACCTGTACGAAAACTCTGAGCCAATTCAAAATTTCAATTTTGGTTCTCTAATAAATTACATCAATTCTGCATTATTTACAAAAAATCAGTGAATAACAGTTTGTTGCTTTTTGATGTACATTATTAGTATTTAAACACCGTCTTCAGTAAAAACAAAGTGGAGCGACTGGTTAGCTCCTGAAGTGAAAGATTCTTTTTAGTGCATACCTTTTTCAAGAAGTAAAGGACGAGAACGAATAAAACAACTGAAGTTTCGAATCGTTTTGCTTATTATTATAGTAACATATCATTTTACTAATTCAATCTAGTTATTATTCAATGTTATGTGACATCATTACGTGACGTCATCAGCACGAGACTCATCCTACGTTGGGGTATAAAATATTAGTTTTCCAGCACCGGTGGAAACGAGGGAAATCCCAGTTTTGTATGCAAGAATTCATCAACATTTAATTATACCCAGTACACATGTTTTTAGATATATATAATACTATTTCTCATTTCCCTCCCATTTACTGTTATATCTCATACCCAAATCCTGTTTCCTGATCATTGTTAGTTTAGTAACTTTGAATCATACACCTTCCTCATCTTGGATTTAGGTTCATACCCTGATTGTGTGTGTATGGGGAGGCACTGTACTGTGAATGTGACATTCCCCATTTACTGTTTTACTTACTGAAACCAGGAACCCAAAAGTGACGATAATCAGCACATGTATTTTCTATCATTATCAATTATAATTACATGTGAATAAAATATTGTTTTAATTCCTAAAACTCGTTAGAATTTCATAAGGTATTTACCTCCACCAATTCTTGCCATTTATCATTTAAGTCCTTCTCCGATATGCGTAATGTATCGATATGCATCATCTGAAAAAAAAACAGAACTTATTTTCGTCATTTTCTAATAAACCTACATAACTTCCAGTAAAAAGACAAAGACAGATCTATACAATCACTTCATTAAATCATCATAACCATAACCCGAACCCTCATCACCTTTAAATGTAAGACTTTGTTAAACACTGATTGGGCCAATAATAAAATATTGTTTGTTTCCCCTCCCACGACCGACCGTTGAAAATTACCCCTACTGTAAATATTTGATTGAGGTTAGCGAAAAAAATATTTTTTCACCATATTGCTGGGTACGAATATTCAAGTATCAATTTTTTACTTACCCTAATGAAGATAGATCTATTAAGATGTTAAATCTATACAGAACACATTTTAAGCTTGTGAAAAAAACAATTATGAAAAAGAATTATCTGCCCTACATACCTACCCTACCGTGGTTGGCTAGGGTCGCGGGAGGGGAAACAAACCATTTTTTTAATGTCGGCCTTAGAAACAGAACATTGAATCATTGTAATGTTGCCACCATTCAATTTTGCAAGGTATTGAAACAATAACATGCTGACATTATTAGGAGATTATAAAATAATCATATTCAGCAGAAGTCAAAGTACAAATTGTAGAAGTTAAGAATTAAAGGCATTTTTCAAGTGTTCAATATTTCAAACAGTGTGAACATTGACAGACCTGATTTGCTGCCTTTATATCTTTCAAACAACCATAAAACTGAACATGTACAACTGAAAGTAATTGTGGCAAATATTTAACCAAACAACACACATTTATATAGTTGGGAGATTTCTGGTTGTAAATCTATATGCACTTATTCTACTAATGATGATAAACATGTCTATATAACTTTTGAGGAGAAACAAATACGTATGTTTATCAAAGCTAAAACGTCGTTCATTCAGTTTTTCCCTAATACATACACTGTTTCTGCATTTCCTCAATCGTGTAATATCTGCTTCTGTGCTAAGGTCTGTAGGTAAAGGATTCATCCATACTTGATCTCCAGTAGGACTTAAACCACAAACATTTCTCAGTAGACAGGACAACAATGTTACATCGTACATAGATGAATTTGTTTTTTTCTCTTTCGGGGGAAGCAATTTTTCCTGGTCAGCAGTAATTTTACGATTCTTGCCAGTCATCAAAGAAGTTAGTGTTTTACTTGCAGCGCTGTTTGAATTCAAGTAAGCGACAAAGTCATGACCAACGTGTACATCGAATATTTCTCTCAGAACTTTAGTACCAATCTCAATGAGAAGATATTGATATCTAAACAGATATTGATCTGAAATCATGATAAAAACCCAAAATTAAACAAGGAAATTCTAACTTTTTATACCACAAAATACATGCATGATGTCATTATATAGCAATAGATGGATGCCTGTTGAAATATTACACAGCATTAATACTACCGCTTGTGATTTTGTCCATCACTTTCTTCTGTATCTTATATTAAAATGTACTTAATCCTAGTTAAGTTTTCATCAATCTCATTGAAATCAGCCCCTAACTTTAGCTCCATTACTTTCCGCTGATAGGATCTGACTACACTCCGTAAGAGGTCAAGTTCATATAACCTCTCTCAAAATAGATATGCGTAACCAGGTGCTCGTTTGTGGTCCAATGAAATTTCTTCTTACAAAACCGTGTTTGTCGTCTTTCTCAAAATGGCTTTATCGTTTATTCGGAGTTTCAGTTTATACTGTTTTTAACGTCCTTCCTGCCGCTTCCGGTTATAAATATTTCCAACAAGAGTGCCAAACTGTCACAAAATACGCCCGTCATAAGCCAGAGCTCAGAGTTGAAACAAGACAAATTATAGGTAAGTTCTAAAATCAAAGGGTGATAATTCCCGGGTGACATGAGCGATATGACTGGTTATCTAACTTGGCCAAGATATTATGCCCACAAACATTTCACCAAGTTTGGTAATCATCGGATGAAAACTGTTTGACTTAGAGAGCAGACAAGGCTTATTTTGCCAATTTTGTATAATTCAAGGGCCATAATTCCGAAGTGCCTGGGGCGATGTGGCTGGTTATCAAACTTGGCCGAGATATTATGCCCATGAACATTTTCACAAAGTTTGGTAAAGATGCGATGAAAACTCTTTGACTTAGAGAGCGGACAAGGCTAATTTAGCCGATTTTGGATAATTCAAGAGCCATAATTCCGAAGTGCCTGGGGCGATGTGGCTGGTTATCAAACTTGGTCGAGATATTATGCCCATAAACATTTTCACCAAGGTTGGTAAAGATGGGATGAAAAATCTTTGACTTAGAGAGCGGAAACCATGTGGAAGCCGCCCGCCGCGGGTGTTCCCATAATACGTCCCGTTTTTCAAACGGGAGCATAAAAACGAAACACCACACAAACAACACCGATCAACCAAAGAAGGTTGCCGTGTATGAGTTGCGGTTGTGTCCAAGGGCGCAGCCATATTGAAATTGATGCAAATATGTAAGGCCGATATTAAAAATATGTTTGTTTCCCCTCCCGCGACCCAAGCACATCACGGTAGGGTAGGTAGGTAGGTAGGGCAGATTGCTTTTATAAAAAAATTTACGCAAGCTTAAAATGTGTTCGGTATATATTTAACATCTTAATAGATTTATTTTCATTGGGGTAAGTAAAAATATGATACTTGAAGCTAAAATCTATTTATCCCTGCTTCATAGATTTATTGATGATGTGGCTACTCAACTGACTGGTACGAGCGATTCCAGGTTTTTCGTACCAAATAGCTATTGAACAGTGGGAATATTCAGACCCGGCAAATTTAGCGAAATAATAAATAAAATTTGCTGACCTCAATAAAATATTTACGGTAGGGGTAATTTTCAACGGTCGGTCGTGGGAGGGGAAACACACAATATTTTATTATTGGCCTAATCGGAACGCTTTGGTGATCTACGCTCAAATAGAATTAACGGAGCTCGTCGGAGATCAACGAATATTCATAACTCTATACCACAGCATTTTGCAGTCGACGATTTGATTGGCTACTCAAAGGCCACATGAACATGACCTTTATTGTGCAGTCATCAGATCCAGTTAGAGTATATTATAGGAGCGTGCGACTGGAGCTGATTTTAATGAGATTGAGTTTTCACACAAACACAATGCTGAATAGCTGTTCTGGTCACCATTTCATTGTTTGAATACACATGTAATCTCTGACTTTTTGTCACAAGAAAAAATATTATAGAGCAATAATACAAAACAAAAAATGCCTACCTTGGGGTCCAGGGTTCTCTTCAATACCTGCCATAACAAGTAATATTCTAACAAAGGAAACGGCCCCTATTATTGTGATCAATTGACTAAAGTTGATTGGTAAACATATCGCACCCGTGCCATGATGTGGAACAAACCGTCCAACTCTACATCGGTAAGTACTGATGTCAACACCCATTGTTAGCACCTGAAAATAAATATATACAACATAAATCACAATATATATGCTGACAAAGAAACTACAAACTAGAAGTGAGAGAGTAATTCTAGACATTTTGGTAAATAAATTTCATTTTTGTATTATATTTTGATACACATTTGTCATTTATCAATGCATTTAAAGTATCATTTATCAATGCATTTAAAGTATCATTTATCGATGCATTTAAAGTATCATTTATCAATGCATTTAAAGTATCATTTATCAATGCATTTAAAGTAATATCATTTATCAATGCATTTAAAGTATATCAAATACAGTATCAGGGGTGAGAATGCTTCCAAGCAAAAATCGCTGAACTTTATGCAGCAGGTGCTGAAGCTCCTGGGTATGAAGCATTTTAGGGGCCTAAGATTGCATTTGTAGCTACAAAAATGTTGGCTAAATTTCTCACCAAAAAGTCTCATTGACAAGTTATGTGAAGCTGAAATTTCCTAAATCCTCCAGTGCCAAAGTGTGGCTCATTTGTATGTAGCGTTTGACCACTTATTACTACTTGCATCAATGACCATCTATATTTAAAGGAATTTCAGTATATTTTTTAAATCTCCACTGTGTGTCTTCTGTGATGACACGGCTCCTTGGGTGTCAGCACTGGTTGTAAAAAAGATTATTATTGCCCAATTGTTCTCAGTAAATTACATTAACACAATTTATATTGTATTGAAGTGTCGATGAAAACAATGAACACGTTTATACGTTTATCAACAAAATATATTCTATCAAAAAATGAAGTCGAAGCAAACTTTTCATTTTTGTTCAAGAATATAAACATTTTCCAAGCATAAACTGAAAGCAACAGCAGTTAACGATATGAATAAAAGTTTTAAGCATAATAACAACACGAAAACAACACCAGCATGTTGTTTTTGCAGATTGGTATAATACTGAAATACACGGTCGCCTTGGATACTGCTAGTGACAAGTCCGTATCGGCCGTTTATTTCGCCGTCCCAATTTCCTTACCACTTTTCGGCAGCAAAAGCATGAACAGTCTCAATGTTTTTATGTGATATTCACATGACCGTTGCTTGCCGCCCCAGTTGCGACGCCACTGACCTATGATTTCTTGAATGCTGTTTATGCAAAAACTTTAATATAGGGTAACCTAGTATTTTTTATACATTAACCACATACACATTTTCAAATAAACCGTAGTTAACCACCTACTTACTTACAAGCTGGTTTATGTATATTCACTTCAATATTATAAATGTGTTTATCATCTCCAACATAATTGTCAACGAAAATAACTGAAGTGGTAGAGCATCGACCTCCAGAACAGGAGGTCATGGATCGAGCCCTACCAGAGGCAAACACGTGTTTTCAAGGCTGTAATTAGTCTTAGTTGTGTCCCCCATTAGTGTACCGTCTGGTCTGTTTAGTCTTGTTTTGGGTCCCCCTTTTGCGTACCCCCTGATGCGTTTGGTCTTGCTTGTATGTCATGTCCCCCTTTATGTAAACCTTTTAGTCCTTCCGGTCTAGCTAAGTATTGAATCTCTCATGCGTGTCCGTTGGTCTTGTTTTTGTGTGTCCACAGTGAGTACCCGTGGTCCGTTTGATCTGCTTGTGTGCCCCTGTATGTAACTCATTACCCTTTCGTTTATATCCTTTGTCAATATTGGTGCTAAACTGAGTTATATTGCTATACTTCCTGTGCTGATAGTTGCATTCATTTCTTGGGTAGTTTTGTATTTACATATTTTAGTAAATATACAATGAAATTATCATTTCTGGTAGATTCGAGGTTGAATTTATACTTGAATTTAAATTTGAACGAACATTGAACGCAACCACTTAGTTTTGCGTATATATATGTTTACGATTGAATACATACTCCAATCACCCGTGTGTCAAATGAGCAGCCATGTTGGTTTCATGTTACAGACGTTTTTCATAACAAGTTTAAATCTGCAATTTTAAGTATTTCAGATAGAAAACTTTTATTTTCCTAAGATATGGCAACGACAAATCATACATGTATCAATACAGGTGTAAAGTTACGTCGTACACATGTAAATATTCAATTGAGATCTTATTTGAGATAATGAATATTGGGATCATTCTTTGGTATTATGTATTGTGTTTGAAACTCTATTCACCTTATCTTTGAAATTAAATATTGTAAAGAAATGTTAAGTTAAGTCATGAACAATTGCGTTTGTAATACCCTCTTCACATACAAATAAGCATGTATCATGAATTAAAATACTATTGTCATAATATTGGGGGATAAACATCCTTGGAGTGAAATGACTAGGGTCAGAATCAACTGTAAACCTTACACCCAATCACTGTTCCTAGAAATTGTCATAGATGGAAGGGAATAAAGTATAAAGTAAATTAACCTAAGGCAAAAAGTGCGTCCGATGTGTGGTTCAAACTCACGAACGACCCCCTAAACACTGGTACGACGCTCTACCGACTGCGCTACCGACTGAGCTACCGACTGGGCTACATACTGACATACCGACTGAGCTACCGGCTGGCCTACCGACTAAGCTACTGACTGAGCAACCGACTGAGCTACCGACTGGGCTACCGACTGAGCTACCGACTGTGCTACCGACTGAGCTACCGACTGGGCTACCGACTGAGCTACCGACAGAGCTACCTACTGAGCTACCGAATGAGCTACCGACTGAGCCACCGACTGAGCTACCGACTGAGCTACATACTGACCTACCGACTGAGCTACCGACTGGCCTACCGACTGAGCTACTGACTGAGCTACCTACTGGGCTACCGACTGAGCTACCGACTGAGCTACCTACTGGGCTACCGACTGGGTCACCGACTGAGCTACCGGGTGAGCTACCGACTGAGCTACCGATTGGGCTACCGACTGAGCTACCGACTGGGCTACCAACTGGGCCACCGACTGAGCTACCGGGTGAGCTACCGACTGAGCTACCAACTGGGCCACCGACTGAGCTACCGACTGAGCTACCGACTGAGCTACCGACTGAGCTACCGAGTGAGCTACCGACTGAGCTACCGACTGAGCTACCGACTGGGCTATCGACTGAGCTACCGACTGGGCTACCGACTGAGATACCGGCTGAGCTACCGACTTAGCAACCGACTGAGCTACCGGGTGAGCTACCGACTGAGCTACCAACTGGGCCACCGACTGAGCTACCGACTGAGCTACCGACTGAGCTACCGACTGAGCTACCGAGTGAGCTACCGACTGAGCTACCGACTGAGCTACCGACTGGGCTATCGACTGAGCTACCGACTGGGCTACCGACTGAGATACCGGCTGAGCTACCGACTTAGCAACCGACTGAGCTAACCGAGTGTCCATCTTACTCCGCTCCACTCAAGAAACAATGAATGCTGGGTAACATGAAGTCGTGAGTAAGGCGATATACGTCAAAACGAGCTCTCAAGTATAATATTATGGCATACAACCTATAATGTATCCGGCTAACATCACAAAAACAGCAGAACTTCGCAGTGCGACAATAAATCAGTAATATATATGTAGAATCAAATAGAGCGAAGTGAAATATATTTTCCTTCACAGGAATGTCATACCTTATAAAAATATTTAACACATATTTTACATGAAATTGCTATGTCACTTTAAAGCCTTTGAACTAAATGACGCGAAACAAAAAAACGTGAGGTGGTACAGGTTTTTTTTTAATAAATGACGCGACAAAAACTAACATGGTTGATTAAGTATACAATTTCATGTTATTTAGTACTATTGAAATAAATCTTGTACTATAATGAAGACATGCAAATAATAGCGGGCTGAGAAAGGCTTCCTTATGAAAATTGCGATTTGTTCCCAAATTTTCCAGTTTCATGTCACAATATGAAAATTTGAACTTAACTATTGGAAAACATTATTTAGTTTACTGCAAGCACTTGTTAACAAGTTGCTTTGTATTCCCCATCATATAAAAATTATTTCATTGCAAACATTTCAGTTTACTTCCGTATAGAATACCGAGTTTAATCGCTCAAGGTTAAACTATTTATTCCATCCAGAAACGAGGTAAATCAATACTACGCGACGATTGGTTATTATCCAGCGAGCTATCTTTAGCACGCTATATAAGAGGCTGCACAGCTTGGAATCTTTCTTTCTTCGAACAGCAAGCCCCAAGGTAACACGTCATCTTAATCGTATAATTTAACGGAAAAACTAAAAAGCCCACCCACCTTCCCAGAAATATTGTTTGCTGCCGAAAGTTTCTTTGGAATTTTGCAGAATAGCAACGTTTTGATGTCATCCGTCCATGTTATAGTCACGTAGAGACACTTAGAAGACTCTCGTCATGGCTGGAAAGCAAATAGACGATGCATTTCCATGGAGGATCGTGTTTATACACCACAATACCGTGCGGTTATCTGAAAAATCCAAGACATTTTTCAGCGGCTGTTGTCAGAGCTGATTTTTCTTAGTTGTTTTCATGTCGTTTGTTATTTGTATTGATGCTACAATTTGCCGTTTGTTTAGGCGTATTCTATCATAACAGTATGTGGCCGATGCCGGGACATACATGTAACTTACACCTAAACAATTTAATGATATTATAATTATATCTATTTCACCAGCCATTGACAAAATATCGCCATACGTTAATGAATAAATAGTTAAAACATATTTCAAATACTTTGTCGTTTTTGTGATGGAATAATTGCATTTCAAAATGGTTTAAGCTTTAAAATGCACTTTTCAATCGTTATAAAGAATGTGCATCAAACTGAAACGGACGGGGAGATTCTTTTCAGTAATTTGAATACGTTCACTAGAGGATGTTTGCATAAACGCGACGCAACATTAAACCTGTATTCATTTTTTATTTCTACTTTACAAAGTCATAAGGAAACTTCCATAAAATATGCAAACTTGAAAATTAAATAATGAGTTACCAGACACCAACACAATTGTGCTCCTTTCATACAAGGAAAATTTTCAGTGCGATATGCAAAATACATACTTTGTTAAATGTTGGTTGATATTTTTGTCCAGGTATCGCTCTAACCTCGAAACTACCATAAAATCTCGAATTATGATAATTTTACGATCAGTTTCTGTATATTATTTAAAGGTAAAACTATTGGAGGTCATTTTCTTGAAAAATATGCTTAGCCGAAAACATGACAAAATGCCTCAATACAATTGTACTCTATAAAACTGCATTGTGATTTATTTAGTACACGTTTCCAAAAACACAAATACACGAGTCTGATACAAAAGCTTTTATCAGATGTACGCGCCGAGTTAGCTCTTGCATAGGAAATATCTGTTTTGAATTTTTGGGAATGTATTAACAAATAGTATAATGCAGTGGTTTAGCGTATGTCTGTATGAAGGCATTAACGTGCCTTTTTCAATTTTATTTCTTAGTGTGTTTAAATAAATATACGACTGTCTATGACCGTGTAATTACGATGTCTCGACCGGGATCCGCGATCTCCCGATTTTTAATGTCTCGACCGGGATCCGCGATCTCCCGATTTTCAATGTCTCGACCGGGATCCGCGATCTCCCGATTTTCAATGTCTCGACCGGGATCCGCGATCTCCCGATTTTCAATGTCTCGACTGGGATCTGCGATCTCCCGATTTTCAATGTCTCGACCGGGATCCGCGATCTCCCGATTTTCAATGTCTCGACTGGGATCTGCGATCTCCCGATTTTCAATGTCTCGACCGGGATCCGCGATCTCCCGATTTTCAAAGTAAACATCGTAAATTTTGTTATTTCCAACGAGTTCGAAGAATCCTGGAGTGTAATAAGATTATTTGAAGATAGATTAGACGGAGGCGAGTTTCCAAGTTAACCACCGTTCACAAATGAACAGAGAGAAAAGAATATAAAATTATGTGAGAAGAATTCCGGGTGGATAAATTGATGGAAACTGGAAAGATGTTCTCAGTCTGTCAACTTGTACGTCAGAGATATATTACGATATACACACTATTGTTAAAGCAGAGTAAATACAAATAGTAGAGATACAATCAACCAACCTTTAACTTTGAGATTTTCTCCTCCTTCGACAGTCCGTCTGCATATGTCATATGATTCCCTGTCACGTGAAATGGAGCGCTACTCCATCTAGCGGTACTGTAGTTTGTATAAACATAAACGTGAGTGTAAACAATCAGTCGGGTACCAGCAGATTGATAGAGAGATTAAGTCAAGTGTACCTAAATATGCAATTGTATCTGTCAAAAAATAACCAATACAAGCTCCAATTACAGGTAAGTCAGGTGACAAGCGTAACTTGAACAACTATGTTACAGTGCTTCGGCCCGGTGATATCTATGGTGGCATATATTACTGCCACCAGTTAGCACGATAGCGTTCGCGAATTGTTTCGTGTTAACCA
The DNA here is from genome assembly GCA_032209605.1 of Mactromeris polynyma. Classification (NCBI taxonomy): domain Eukaryota; kingdom Metazoa; phylum Mollusca; class Bivalvia; order Venerida; family Mactridae; genus Mactromeris; species Mactromeris polynyma. The sequence continues at coordinate 141,000 of JASFXZ010000007.1, forward strand.
CTTATTTATTACGATATTCATCTAGCTATCTAGTTAACATTCGTGATACATTTTCGGTAAGATAAACATCATAAGACTAGAAACAGGCTTGACAGTGCACAGAACTGCCACCTCTTACCTTTTATGACCCCTAGATTTATACAACTGGTTAATGTTCGCGAATTTCACTTAAGATTCGTTTGATCCACTTATTTATAAATGCATGTTTGGCTTCTAGATGTAAGTGGTAACACGAATATTATCTAGTTGAACACATGTTATGTTACATAATAACTCAAATTCGCGAATTTCACTTAAGATTCGTGTTACCACTTATTTATAAATGCATAATAGAGGGCCACCATGATGACATATAATGGAGTCCCTATAGAGAACACACGTCATTGTCGTTGGAATGAATACAAGTGGAGTGTTGTCATGTTCTGTAATTCCTCCCCACACCATTACACTACCACCACTTAAAGAACGACGTTATACAACACAGGCGTCACTGAAAAGTACTACCCACTCACTTCAAAACTACCAAATCACCTGAGTACTACCCACTCACCTGAGTACAACCCACTCACTACCCACTACCCACTCACCTGAGTAATACCAAATCACCTAAGTACTACCCACTCATCTGAGAACTACGCACTCACTACCCACTACCCACTCACCTGAGTACTACCCACTCACCTGAGTAATACCAACTCACCAGAGTACTACCCATTCTCCTCAGTACTACCCACTACCCACTCACCTGAGTACTACCCACTCACCTGAGTACTACCCACTCACCTCAGTACTACCGACTACCCACTCACCGCAGTACTACCCACTCACCTTAGCACTACTCAATCACCTCAGTACTACCCACTCACCTCAGTACTACCCACTACCCACTCTTAGTACTACCCACTACCCACTCACCTTAGTACTACCCACTCACCTCAGTACTACCCACTCACCTCAATACTACATACTCACCTCAGTACTACCCACTCACCTCAGTACTACCCACTACCACCCACATACCTCAATACTACCCACTACCCACTCTGAGTACTACCCACTCACCTCAGTACTACCCACTACCCACTCTGAGTACTACCCACTCACATCAGTACTACCCACACACCTCAGTACTACCCACACACATCAGTACTACCCACTCATATCAGTACTACCCACACACCTCAGTACTACCCACACACATCAGTACTACCCACACACCTCAGTACTACCCACACACCTCAGTACTACCCACACACCTCAGTACTTCCCACTCACATCAGTAATACCCACCAGCTCAGTACTACCGACACACCTCAGTACTACCCGCACACATCGGTACTACCCACTCACCTCAGTACTACCCACTCACCTCAGTACTACCCACTCACCTCAGTACTACCCACTACCAACTCACCTCAGTACTACCCACTCACCTCAGTACTACCCACTACCCACTCTGAGTACTACCCACTACTCACTCACCTTAGTACTACCCACTCACCTCAGTACTACCCACTCACCTCAATACTACCCACTCACCTCAGTACTACCCACTCACCTCAGTACTACCCACTACCCACTCACCTTAGTACTACCCACTCACCTCAGAACTACCCACTACCCACTCACCTGAGTACTACCCACACACCTCAGTACTACCCACTCACCTCAGTACTACCCACTCACCTCAGTACTACCCACTCACCTCAGTACTACCCACTCACCACAGTACTACCCACTTGCCTCAGTACTACCCACTCACCTCAGTACTACCCACTACCCACTCACCTTAGTACTACCCACTACGCACTCACCTGAGAACTACCCACTCATCTGAATACTACCCTCTTACCTGATATTTCAAGTAAAAGCAGTATAAAGTACATTCTACTATTTACACAAGATGGTTACACGGAGGAGACACGTCTTGGGAGGCAATACATTATTATAAAAGCAGTAAATATAAGACAACACGAGTGTTATAGGGTACATTCGTGTATGAATACAAGACAACACGCGTGTAATAGGTACATTCATGTATGAATACAAGACAACACGAGTGTAATATGTACATTCATGTATGAATACAAGACAACACGAGTGTAATATGTACATTCATGTATGAATACAAGACAACACGAGTGTAATATGTACATTCATGTATGAATATAAAACCATTACATTGCATATTTAATGCCGCGAACGTAATTATTAGTTTATTAACGTCTCATCATATATATACATGTATACAAAACATTATCAATTACATAGGATAAAATATGCCATTCTAGTAAGAATTATAAGAGAACGTATGGCTGAACGCGAGCCGGGCAACGTGTAGAAACATGCTCTCTAGCAAACTGAGTCTGTAAATAAGGAGCAAGAATAGTTTATCTAAAGAACATGTAGATCGTTATATCACAATGAATACAAATATGTAATACGTATCAACATTGCATATAGAAATATGTGGGGAATAATTCAATTTGAAAATTAACTCGCTTAAATTTGCATGAGAGAGATTGTCCTTGACAACAATAATTTTAACATTAGTACATATAGAGCTAAACTCAAATATCATAATTAGAATATATGACCTTCTATGAAACTGTTTAATACATTACATTACCAAATTTTGCAGTTTTTGTTGTACACTTAATAAGTGTATATAAAATTATTAACAATGTACATGGTTGGTAATAAAACGAGTTGTATGCAGTTTCAACCAAATTAGTCAAATACTTTATACCAGTTACTTTTGTCAAATGAGCCAAAAATTGATACAGCCCTTAGATGCAACAGTTATTTACAAACTGGCTGTTTATAATGTAAGATTAGCTTTGACCAAATTAATTAAAATTCAGTTGGCATGAACGAAGTTCAAATAATTAGTAACTAGAAACATTTTCTATGATTTATCGTCGCCACCGGTTTCCCACATGGGCGACGCCTCCGGATGAATGTTAGTCATTTTAGATTTTTGGAGGATAGTGCATGATACAGAAGATGCCCCAGTTCCAGAAGCACCCCTGGTTCTTTTACGTGCTCGATGTAAAGCATCATACACGGGACCTCGGTTTTTCATAGTCTCTTCCGAAAGACTGTTAGTACTGTCAGTGATGGAGCGGGGAATCGAACCTGCGATCCCTGGATTACTAGTCCAGCGCGTTACCACTGGAGTACGGATCCGCTACATTGTGTAATTATCTTGTTGTTGTATATGCTTTTATTTATCGTCGCCACCGGTTTCCCACATGGGCGACGCCTCCGGAAGAATGTTAGTCTTATTAGATTTGGAGGATAGTGCATGATACAGAAGATGCCCCAGTTCCAGAAGCACCCCTGGTTCTTTTACGTGCTCGATGTAAAGCATCATACACGGGACCTCGGTTTTTAAAGTCTCGTCCGAAAGACTGTTAGTACTGTCAGTGATGGAGCGGGGAATCGAACCTGCGATCCCTGGATTACTAGTCCAGCGCGTTACCACTGGAGTACGGATCCGCTACATTGTGTAATTATCTTTGGATTTGCTCCAGTTTATATAGCAAAAATGGCTACATAAGCGTCATAATCTCAAAACAAATATAATAAAGATATAATTAAAATTTCCTTTGAAATGTTCGAGAAATCGTGATCAAGCCATCCTGTTTCACACCTTAAAAGGAAGTTTGCAGATTGTTGCGCAAACAATTTGATGTAATATCAGATTTTACCCAAGCTATCAATTAACATGTTTAACAGTTTATTTGATACAACTACAGAGTTGCTGAACTAGTCAATATATCTCAAACCATTTGTGCTGTGTCAAAACAACTTATAAAAGATGAAGTTTTGAACGCAAAATCTAGAAGTAAAAATAACTAATTACAAAAACAAAAGTTCTTTGTATCATTCCGATGCTGCAGTAACGACGCCAACAAATGCCTGCCATGAAATTATGTTCTTGTTCCACTCGGAAATCACCAGTTCACATTTTGTTCTTTGAATATTTTCTCAGGATTCCGGCAAATCATGAAATGAAATGCGACATAAATTCAGCGTCATAGTTCCGACGATTGTTTAAATTGAACTATTTTAGATATCAAACACAATACAGTAATGATAATGTAATGTGTTGGTAATTGTAATCAAGCATTTATCGCAGGTAATATGTTCACGAATTTGATTATTAGTACATTTGTATTCACTATTTGTTTATACCTTCTTCACTTTCTTCAAAATCACACAAATGAAGTATGAACGCGTCTAACATTACAGGTAGTGCTATACATGGAGTCTAAACCTGCTTTAAGTGCAAGAGTTATTTGCTTGGAACAGTAAGCTGACTTCAATATTTCTCATAAATACGTATATCAAGCTGAATTGTCACACAAGTAGTGTTCATGATAATGTTCACTTGTTATTTGTGCAAGCAGCTGTCTTGTTCAACACGACACAAAAGAACGCCCACCTTTGAAGGTGTGTGTACAAATCAATGCAACACTATTTACAAGCACAGTAGCTATCACCAAAGCAGAACTCCGAAGATCAGTTGTCTACAGTCCACAAGGAACAAGTTACACAGTCGCGCAAAATAAAACAAGCTGATTTGAATCCAGCATACACAACTGTTATATGCAAGCTCGGTTAATATTGTCAGAAAATTGAACCGGAACTTGATAGTACCCTCTTTTATTGCTGCATCAAGATATGACATTTACATATAATACATTTTGTAAAATACCAGGCGTACATTAACAGACAGTTATCACCAAACTATCATATAATGGTCCATACATACACATAGTACGTTACATCAGAAGAACAATTTGTTTGTTAATTGCAATAACTAATTAAGTCAGTTTCAGTTGCAGTTATTGTGAAGAGTGGAAGGGCAGTTATGAATAAATTCATTCAATAATATCACTTGGATTTATTACGACTTGTGCATTACAGATATGCCACATATAAATATGAACCAACCAACAGATTTAAAATCAGACACATATTGAGTCAAGTCCCTGCCACCACAACGACTCTCATGGTCCTAGTACATGTTTTAAGCTGGAACGTTCAGACACATATTGAGTCAAGTCCCTGCCACCACAACGACTCTCATGGTCCTAGTACATGTTTTAAGCTGGAACGTTCAGACACATATTGAGTCAAGTCCCTGCCACCACAACGACTCTCATGGTCCTAGTACATGAAATGTCACACGACAGGTAAAAGATGTAGGAAGAAAATGTCTGATAGTTAATTTCATTAAATTTGCAAGATGGCAATTATCTCAATTCTAAATAGCACTTGTGTCCAAATCGTTCTAATTCATAAATTCGATTTTAAAACTGCTGGTTTGTTTACTTTTCTATCAAACATAACTACGGAATTTTCTCCGTCAAGCTTACAGACCTAACCCTTACCTATTTTTAATGTTATGGTCCAGGTAATATATCTGTTCGCGGTTATTAAAACAGCTCGTCCATATGAGATTTCCCGGTGGCGAGGATAAACAAACTCAACCCCACAAAACCGCTGTATAATGAAGTGCTGTATAGTATTGTTAGATTGACCGCGAACATGTGTATCACCTGCCATGATCGAGCCATGTCAATTTAGGTACGAAACGTACGTGTAAACTATAACAGCTGTTTAGTTTATTTTTCTATCAAAACAGAATCGCGGCTATTTCTCAGTCAAACACACGGAAAAACAAACACAACTCAATACTTATATTTTGAAATGTATTAGACCAGATAATATATTCTTGCGATCGCGGTTAATATCAGCAGTATAATTGTAATTTAGATATTGTAATAAGTACACGATTTCACATAAATTACACATTTAAAAACCAGCAGTTTGTTCAATCAAATACAGGCTTGCATTTATACGACAATTAATGCAGTTAATTAAATAATATTGTATTGCAATTATTCTGTACATGGGATTTGGCACAATTTATGATAACATTATTTTCCGTTTATATGAAACATGTTTTGTTTCTGCTTGTCTTTACTGGGTTTTGAACAATTTTCAAGCTTTTATCAGTTCTACACGACAGTTGACCAGTTTTCAAGCTTTTATCAGTTCTACACGACAGTTGACCAGTTTTCAAGCATTTATCAGTTCTACACGACAGTCAGTTGACCAGTTTTCAAGCATTTATCAGTTCTACACGACAGTTGACCAGTTTTCAAGCTTTTATCAGTTCTACACGACAGTCAGTTGACCAGTTTTCAAGCTTTTATCAGTTCTACACGACAGTCAGTTGTTCAATTTTCAAGCTCTTATCAGTTCTACACGACAGTCAGTTGACCAGTTTTCAAGCTTTTATCAGTTCTACACGACAGTCAGTTGACCAGTTTTCAAGCTTTTATCAGTTCTACACGACAGTCAGTTGACCGGTTTTCAAGTTTTTATCAGTTCTACACGACAGTCAGTTGACCAGTTTTCAAGCTTTTATCAGTTCTACACGACAGTTGACCAGTTTTCAAGCTTTTATCAGTTCTACACGACAGTCAGTTGACCAGTTTTCAAGCTTTTATCAGTTCTACACGACAGTCAGTTGACCAGTTTTCAAGCTTTTATCAGTTCTACACGACAGTCAGTTGACCAGTTTTCAAGCTTTTATCAGTTCTACACGACAGTCAGTTGACCAGTTTTCAAGCTTTTATCAGTTCTACACGACAGTCAGTTGACCAGTTTTCAAGCTTTTATCAGTTCTACACGACAGTTAGATGACCAGTTTTCAAGCTTTTATCAGTTCTACACGACAGTCAGTTGACCAGTTTTCAAGCATTTATCAGTTCTACACGACAGTCAGATGACCAGTTTTCAAGCTTTTATCAGTTCTACACGACAGTCAGTTGACCAGTTTTCAAGCTTTTATCAGTTCTACACGACAGTCAGTTGACCAGTTTTCAAGCTTTTATCAGTTCTACACGACAGTCAGTTGACCAGTTTTCAAGCTTTTATCAGTTCTACACGACAGTCAGTTGACCAGTTTTCAAGCTTTTATCAGTTCTACACGACAGTCAGTTGACCAGTTTTCAAGCTTTTATCAGTTCTACACGACAGTCAGTTGACCAGTTTTCAAGCTTTTATCAGTTCTACACGACAGTTAGATGACCAGTTTTCAAGCTTTTATCAGTTCTACACGACAGTCAGTTGACCAGTTTTCAAGCATTTATCAGTTCTACACGACAGTCAGATGACCAGTTTTCAAGCTTTTATCAGTTCTACACGACAGTCAGTTGACCAGTTTTCAAGCTTTTATCAGTTCTACACGACAGTCAGTTGACCAGTTTTCAAGCTTTTATCAGTTCTACACGACAGTCAGTTGACCAGTTTTCAAGCTTTTATCAGTTCTACACGACAGTCAGTTGACCAGTTTTCAAGCTTTTATCAGTTCTACACGACAGTCAGTTGACCAGTTTTCAAGCTTTTATCAGTTCTACACGACAGTCAGTTGACCAGTTTTCAAGCTTTTATCAGTTCTACACGACAGTCAGTTGACCAGTTTTCAAGCTTTTATCAGTTCTACACGACAGTCAGTTGACCAGTTTTCAAGCTTTTATCAGTTCTACACGACAGTCAGTTGACCAGTTTTCAAGCTTTTATCAGTTCTACACGACAGTCAGTTGACCAGTTTTCAAGCTTTTATCAGTTCTACACGACAGTCAGTTGACCAGTTTTCAAGCTTTTATCAGTTCTACACGACAGTCAGTTGACCAGTTTTCAAGCATTTATCAGTTCTACACGACAGTTGACCAGTTTTCAAGCTTTTATCAGTTCTACACGACAGTCAGTTGACCAGTTTTCAAGCTTTTATCAGTTCTACACGACAGTCAGTTGTTCAATTTTCAAGCTCTTATCAGTTCTACACGACAGTCAGTTGACCAGTTTTCAAGCTTTTATCAGTTCTACACGACAGTCAGTTGACCAGTTTTCAAGCTTTTATCAGTTCTACACGACAGTCAGTTGACCGGTTTTCAAGTTTTTATCAGTTCTACACGACAGTCAGTTGACCAGTTTTCAAGCTTTTATCAGTTCTACACGACAGTTGACCAGTTTTCAAGCTTTTATCAGTTCTACACGACAGTCAGTTGACCAGTTTTCAAGCTTTTATCAGTTCTACACGACAGTCAGTTGACCAGTTTTCAAGCTTTTATCAGTTCTACACGACAGTCAGTTGACCAGTTTTCAAGCTTTTATCAGTTCTACACGACAGTCAGTTGACCAGTTTTCAAGCTTTTATCAGTTCTACACGACAGTTAGATGACCAGTTTTCAAGCTTTTATCAGTTCTACACGACAGTCAGTTGACCAGTTTTCAAGCATTTATCAGTTCTACACGACAGTCAGATGACCAGTTTTCAAGCTTTTATCAGTTCTACACGACAGTCAGTTGACCAGTTTTCAAGCTTTTATCAGTTCTACACGACAGTCAGTTGACCAGTTTTCAAGCTTTTATCAGTTCTACACGACAGTCAGTTGACCAGTTTTCAAGCTTTTATCAGTTCTACACGACAGTCAGATGACCAGTTTTCAAGCTTTTATCAGTTCTACACGACAGTCAGTTGACCAGTTTTCAAGCTTTTATCAGTTCTACACGACAGTTAGATGACCAGTTTTCAAGCTTTTATCAGTTCTACACGACAGTCAGTTGACCAGTTTTCAAGCATTTATCAGTTCTACACGACAGTCAGATGACCAGTTTTCAAGCTTTTATCAGTTCTACACGACAGTCAGTTGACCAGTTTTCAAGCTTTTATCAGTTCTACACGACAGTCAGTTGACCAGTTTTCAAGCTTTTATCAGTTCTACACGACAGTCAGTTGACCAGTTTTCAAGCTTTTATCAGTTCTACACGACAGTCAGTTGACCAGTTTTCAAGCTTTTATCAGTTCTACACGACAGTCAGTTGACCAGTTTTCAAGCTTTTATCAGTTCTACACGACAGTCAGTTGACCAGTTTTCAAGCTTTTATCAGTTCTACACGACAGTCAGTTGACCAGTTTTCAAGCTTTTATCAGTTCTATACGACAGTCAGTTGACCAGTTTTCAAGCTTTTATCAGTTCTACACGACAGTCAGTTGACCAGTTTTCAAGCTTTTATCAGTTCTACATGACAGTCAGTTGACCAGTTTTCAAGCTTTTATCAGTTCTACACGACAGTCAGTTGACCAGTTTTCAAGCTTTTATCAGTTCTACACGACAGTTAGATGACCAGTTTTCAAGCTTTTATCAGTTCTACACGACAGTCAGTTGACCAGTTTTAAAGCATTTATCAGTTCTACACGACAGTCAGTTGACCAGTTTTCAAGCATTTATCAGTTCTACACGACAGTCAGTTGACCAGTTTTCAAGCTTTTATCAGTTCTACACGACAGTCAGTTGACCAGTTTTCAAGCTTTTATCAGTTCTACACGACAGTCAGTTGACCAGTTTTCAAGCTTTTATCAGTTCTACACGACAGTCAGTTGACCAGTTTTCAAGCTTTTATCAGTTCTACACGACAGTCAGTTGACCAGTTTTCAAGCTTTTATCAGTTCTATACGACAGTCAGTTGACCAGTTTTCAAGCTTTTATCAGTTCTACACGACAGTCAGTTGACCAGTTTTCAAGCTTTTATCAGTTCTACACGACAGTTAGATGACCAGTTTCCAAGCTTTTATCAGTTCTACACGACAGTCAGTTGACCAGTTTTCAAGCTTTTATCAGTTCTACATGACAGTCAGTTGACCAGTTTTCAAGCTTTTATCAGTTCTACACGACAGTCAGTTGACCAGTTTTCAAGCTTTTATCAGTTCTACACGACAGTTAGATGACCAGTTTTCAAGCTTTTATCAGTTCTACACGACAGTCAGTTGACCAGTTTTAAAGCATTTATCAGTTCTACACGACAGTCAGTTGACCAGTTTTCAAGCATTTATCAGTTCTACACGACAGTCAGTTGACCAGTTTTCAAGCATTTATCAGTTCTACACGACAGTCAGTTGACCAGTTTTCAAGCTTTTATCAGTTCTACACGACAGTTAGATGACCAGTTTTCAAGCTTTTATCAGTTCTACACGACAGTCAGTTGACCAGTTTTCCAGGAATTAATCATCAACCAGTACTCAATTGTCCTTCAGCAAACAGCGGACAACTTCCCCACATTGATTGGAGATATAAAACATGATCTGCTCATTTCATGAATCTAACCCGAACTTTCCAAAATTGGAATCGTGGGCAAATCGTAGATAGAGTGCACGACTAGTCGCAGAGGTTATGGGTGATCGCCAGAGCAAAATCAGTCGCACCAAGGTCGATGGTCATGTTCAAAACTTCTGACCAGCGATTCCAAATCGTACGAGGTCGCAGACAGGTCGTACATGGTCGTACCACCAGTCGCGCATGATCGTGGGTCAAGAAGTCGCACGATTTATCGTGCTACCGGTCCTGCCACCTGACGATTGGTGGTGCCACCTATCGATTGCCCGTAAGATCGCCACCACTAGTCGCACGATTACCTAAGATTGATCTTGCGATCGATCTTCTCCAATCGTTGTTGATCGCACGACCACGCGCACCATCGATCGTACGGTAACCGACCACTTGTCTTAAGAGCGATCGCAGTATGCGATCGCAAATGGAGATCGTAGCAAACATTGCCGATTGGTCGTACGTCGGCCAATTTCCCACCAATCGCACGATCCAGAAAACGTACGATCCGGTGTGACTGAGGCATAATCAGGCTGACTACATAGAAATTGCTATGATGATTTTCAAGTTATTGATAATACGTTATACATTCAACTAACATTTTCGCAAAACTGTACAGAAAACCGAACCGAGCAAAAAAATCAACGAACATAATTGAACATCGATTTACCCATACGCAGCTTTCCGTGCCTTTTAGATGGCTTACCGCAGTGGATTGTCTCCCTTGAAAATGACCCGAAAATCGATATCGAGTTTCCAGCTCTACCAGTTTTGATCAATAGATTATAGAGGGAAATTATTTTCATTCGTAAATTTAAACACTTTATCTTAATACTGGAATATTTTAGCAGTTATGACAATATTCTTAAATTTCCTCTCCTTCATTAAGTGTAAACATATTTATTCAAACTAAACATCTTCTTGTTTCCAATTTGCTTTTAAATATCACCTTTTATTACATGGAGTAAAAATCAATAAAATTGTCCATTTCCAAAAGTTTAGATTATCCAATAAGTGAAAACATTTTAGCAGTTATGTCCGTTTTCTTGATTAAATGAACACTATCATGGTGTTTTTATAATTTTAAATAATTAATTTCTTCTTGCTTCCATTCCTTGTTAAAGTTAGTACTGTACTAAAATAATCTCGTTTTTTTTTTCATTATTCTCGTCTGCTATGTTGTTGTTGTTGTAACTATCAATGTGTTCAATTGATTGCCAGTTGTTATTGACAGGTTTTAAATCATTTTATATGATTTAGAACCGTTCTTGTCACAGCGGAATATAATTATTATTGAATTATTTAAAATTATTGAATTATGAAGGGAAAATCATTTCAAACCGTGATAAGTCAACTTTCGTGCGCAAACAAACGTAACAGACTTAACTTTCTAAACTTGATCGTGATGCAAATATTATGTTTCTGTGATTTCCTTTTTCCTCATTGTCCTTCTTTAAGTTGTTATGGTCACTTCATCACATTGAAATTAGGAATGGCTAAAACAGTAATGTATATTTGAATGTATACACTTTCCAATAGAAGTAGATACAGTGTGCACATATATATATAAGCGTTCCAAATATATATGTCCTTGCAATGGCAATGTGGATTATCTTTCATTTTAGCCTTTTAGTTTTAACGAATTTTGTTGAGCGTAGTCAGGTTTAGTTCTGTTCTGTTTTAATTTCGAATACACGAGATATTGTTGTGTACGCTTTATCGGCGTCCGAACACGGCATCTGATTAACGAGATTAAAGTGATACATCCTGATGCAGCGACTTTCCAAACTGTTAATTAACACCGAACACGCTTTTATGGGGGAATGTGGGGAAATAATAGAACTTTTATAGAATAGCCTCGAGATGAAATATTGGTATGGTCAATTATGTTGGGTGGCAATATACAGCTCGACGTTTTGATCTGTAAAGGTGGGAACTTTAACACAGTAAAACTTGATTACAATCAATACAATTTGGCAATGATTCTGTTTAACTTTATACTAAAGTGAAATAATTTAAAGTGATGCTATTTATATGGAACACGCTAAATTCGATCCCTATATGTATATATATTGTAATAGAGATGTTGCAATTATTCAGACAAAGGACCTATATAACCTACATAACGGGAACAAAATAAAAGCACGAGATTTGATATGTTTCTACATATATACACAGTATTCATAGAATGATCAGGATTAAAGCCAAATCCTGTTTTTTAATTATTCACAGATGACAATCGTTATCATGTAAGTACATGCATTGCTATTTTAGTTTGAAAGCCATGTATAATTATTTAGATGTCCACTACGACAGATTATAAAACTACTCTCGTTGTTCTTATCAGCTAGTTTTCTGATCTTATAAAATCGTCTTTAAACAGTCTGCGACAATTTACCAGTATTCAATTTTTACATACTTTTGAGATACAAACTTACTTACAAATATGTATTATTCATTTTTACGAATAAGCAACACATTTTCTGTTTCCGTTGAAATTTTAGTTGTTGCCGTGATTGCAGATTTATTTCTAATATCTACTGACCTATGCAATTTCAACATGCTGTCGAAACACAGTGGGGTGGCTAAGTTAGTCGCTATTGATTATGATCAAGGGACGTTAAATTCGGGTATTTTCGGTTATAGCATGGAGCCAATATCGATTATTGATTATTGATCAGTTGTCATTTTCGCGGGGAAGGGAGGCAATCCAAGTCAGAGGAAATGGCTTTTAAAAACAAAGGGAGACCATTCTTGATATTTATCCCAGAAAGCTGTACATGCGTTGTATGTGGCGTTCCCTGTAGTTACGTATTCTCTCTCTTTTATCTCTACTTTAAGCGGACACAGCTAAACGTTACCTTGATATGAATACAGTTTGAAAAGACTTGAAGTTATGAAATTGAATGCAATGGCTTATCTGTCTGTGTGAGAACCTACTTTGAATTATTTCCACAAGACACCCGATTCCGTCTGTTGTAATTGGACGTATGACATCATAAACGGTTCAACGTTATCATCTTTCCACGTGTCAATTACCAGAGATTTCATATTTTGTCAAGTTTGTTGAACTATAAATGTATGAAATGTGCAAGTTCACATACAGGAAAAACACGAAATTCACGTGCATCATGGATCAAATAAATCACGGGATTAACAGTCGATTTACATAATGAAATATAAAAAGTTTAATTGAGCAGGCGAAATTATGTCAATCATATTTAAAGTGCGGATTTTACAGTATATTTATAGTAAACGTTACATTTAAAGCTAATCGTTGAATGAGTCCATTCAATTAATTATTTATTTATTGTCGCAAATATGTTACATGTATACCATAAGCTATGTACAGCTATTGTCAGACCACTTTTCTCGCAACTGTGATTAGTTTGTGGATAAAACCAAAAACTTGGTTTTAAATTAATCATATATTTGTGTAACACTGCGTGTGTATGTACCTTTAGATTATGTGATATACCGCAATCAGTGTAAAACTACCACAATATAATCCATGTATACAATACTTACAGTATTCTAGTATGTAATGTATTTATTTAAATAGATGTACTCGATAATTGCACGTGGCAATCGAGCTCATTTTATATTGATGACATCAAAGCATCGGACCTTTCAATTTTGTTTTATTACGGAATCCTAATAAGACCATCATGACTTCATGGTGGTACAATACAGTACTATTCTATTCGATTCACCGAGGTGCGAGATGGTACTATACAATTCGACATGCCGCAGTGCAACGCTAGACGATACAATACGCTTCGATACTCCGCAACGCGACGCTAGACGATACAATACGCTTCGAGTCTCCGCAACGTCTTATTGTGGTCCTCGTGTCGTGTAGCATAGTCGCGACATAAGACGATACAACACGCTTCGATACTCCACAACGCGACGCTAGACGATACAATACGCTTCGATACTCCACAACGCGACGCTAGACGATACAATACGCTTCGATACTCCACAACGCGACACTAGACAATACAATACGCTTCGATACTCCACAACGCGACGCTAGACGATACAATACGCTTCGATACTCCACAACGTGACGCTAGACGATACAATACGCTTCGATACTCCACAACGCGACACTAGACAATACAACACGCTTCGATACTCCACAACGCGACACTAGACAATACAACACGCTTCGATACTCCACAACGCGACGCTAGACGATACAATACGCTTCGATACTCCACAACGTGACGCTAGACGATACAATACGCTTCGATATTCCACAACGCGACGCTAGACAATACAACACGCTTCGATACTCCACAACGCGACGCTAGACGATACAATACGCTTCGATACTCCACAACGCGACGCTAGACGATACAATACGCTTCGATACTCCACAACGCGACGCTAGACGATACAATACACTTCAATACTCCACAACGCGACGCTAGACGATACAATACGCTTCGATACTCCACAACGCGACGCTAGACGATACAATACGCTTTGATGTGACGCAACCCGACGCTAGACGATATAATACGCTTTGATACTCGGCAACGCGACGCTAGACAATACAATACGCTTCGATACTCCGCAACCCGACGCTAGACGATACAACACGCTTCGATACTCTGCAACTCGACGCTAGACGATACAATACGCTTTGATGTGACGCAACCCGACGCTAGACGATACAACACGCTTCGATACTCCGCAACGCGACGCTAGACGATACAATACGCTTTGATGTGACGCAACCGACGCTTGACGCCAGTAATTGAATGAGTACCGCGTATAGTGTAGACATATTGTGTTTATACAAAACAAATCTTACTTGACTACCAAATCTATACTGAGCCAAAAAAGAAAGTACCCAATCTATATATCTATCATTATAAAGATAAGGAGTATACATTCGGATTTTATTTTTTAATTGAAGTAAAAAACAATTTATTCTTGAAGTCCTGTGAAACTTTGAAGCAGCTGCGTTATGTCTTTCATCGAAAAAAATGGACCAATATGTCTTAGTGGTCGATTTCCGAAGAAACAACTATTTTGATAAATCTGCACTTGTAATCGGGAAAGTTTAAAACTCAATTTATGGGATTTTTCTGCAGTGAAAATGTGATGTGGGTTGCAGTAAAATATTTAATATCTCATGTGTCCGCCGTGTTGCCCAATGCACGTCATGATCCGCCGTCACCTGCTGTCGACGTAACGCTGTACATACGGCGCCTGTAAATTGTCCCATTCAGCCTGTAGGGCTGCTGAAAGGTCATGTACCGTGTTGATTGCATAATTTGTTCTAACACGACGTCCTTACTCATCCAATATGTGTTCGATTGGATTTAAGTCAGGACTATTCGCCGGCCAGTCTAACACTTTGACGTTATTATCAGCCAAAAAACGTCGTGTAAGTGCAGCTGTATGGGGACGGTCGTTATCATGCATAAGTGTGACGTTCGGTCGGTGGCGCTGAATAAAAGGAACAACTTCTGGTTCAAGAACATTATTGACGTAGGTCTGGGCATTGATGTTTCCTTCAATAACGAGTAGGCGGGTCTTGTGTACATCCATAATTCCACCACAGACTAATACTGAACCTCCCCCGAAGCGGTCTCTCTCAATGTAACGCTTCCCCAGACGACGGTAAATCCTCTCACGTCCGTCGGCATGACTCAAATTGAATCTAGACTCGTCCGAAAACAATACTGATCTCCCATCAGCACGTCGGAAACGTTGGCGACGTCGGCACTAGTCGAGTCTCGCAGCCCGATGACGTCTGGTTAAAAGTTGGATAAAGTATGGTCTGTACGGACGAATCGGGTCATCACTTTGTCGCAATCGGTTCTGAACTGTCTGTGCACTGATTCCATGCCCGTCGCCCTGTTGCTGATGCCGACAGACGTCGGTTACGTAAGTGTTGAACCGTTATGTACCGATCATCGGCCGCAATCGTCACACGTGGCCGACCGCTTCGGGGACGGTCCCGAACGTGTCCCCTGATCTGAAAACGTCTTCGCAAACGCTCAATTGTCTTCCTCGTGCAGCCGAACAGCCGGGATACTTCGGCTACTAGAGCCAGCATTCAGCATCCCGATCGCCTGATTTCTTTGGTCGTTATTTAGTCTTGGCGTTGCAATCTGACTTGATTTTATGTGATCTTTTTGCATTGTGCCTAATTTCTGGTCAATAAGTGCAGTCAGATACCACCACCGGATATCGACCGTCGCTGCACGGAGTGCACGTGCAAAACAAGTTAATCGTGCCTCTCGGCTAAGCGCTTGGCTGATTATTGATAAAACCAACTTTGACAGGTACTCCAACGAATACATGTACATTATTTATAGCTTAGTTTGACAAATTATTAATATTGAGGAAATAATTCAAAAAATAAAAGTATATAAACCGTGATATGTATAACCAATCAGAACTGATCAAGAGCTATACCAAAATATATTTTATTTCTTTAACAACATGTTAACTCGTAATACGGGCGTTTATTGCGTGAATTTGTGGTATACAATATGCGATGAATAATATACATGTATATAGTTTATTCCGAAGTATTAGGCATACTGCCCATACAATGCAAATATATATATCATTTGACATGCAATAGTATGATTGATTAACATAATATAAATCTTAATATTGTAATTATTACATTTCCATTGATACAATGTGAAAATTAATAGAATAGTGAGAAGACATTAAAATCGAATTACTTATTTCTAATACATCTTATTTCTTAGGTTAAAAGCTTTATGAATAAACAATGACAGATGTTTAACTATACTGTGTAAAGCATTGTACTTGGTGTAGCGACTATTTTTCAGGGTAAAGCAACCCATATATAATAGCTACAGCGATAGGTAGTTTGAACAAACTCATTCATTCGAATTCATCAAGTCCAAAATTATATTCTGATCAATATATGGTTTCGAACCACTTATTTCAATCCGACGTGCCTGAGGGTACACACACTATACCCCTCGAACACCACCTACTCCCAACAGTTATTACACATTTGCTATTTCGTATCAACAAAGTGCATACTATTGATGATATTACATTGACAGAGGCATTAAGAAGTTTTACACGGAACGCCATATACAAGACAATGCCTCCCAACACAGACCTCAGGGAAAACTACAGTCTACAAAACATTGGGCATTCAGGATGTTCTGCACGTCCATGTAAATATACAATAATGGAACAGTAGAAAGTAACATTCAATGCGTGGATCGATGTGTCATGTCTAAGTATGTATAATTAATGTAGTAAGGATTGAATTATTTTACGTCTAGATCATTTTTAAATTATACACGCTCATAACATATATTAAGTCTTAGATTAAAACGGATATCATTTTAGATAAAATTCTGAAATATCCTCGTTATTTTAAAACAAATGTATCTCTTGTTGCAAAATTAACTGTACATCAATGACCTTACATTTCTCGGTTAGCCTAGTTACATATACTCGTACTATTACTGACATTGTTATGATGCTAATTTACTTATAATTAAACCTTTGTATCAAATGTTGTTTTCTGTTGTTTGTATTTGAAAGAGGTTATTTTCAAGTCACAACCAAGGAGAACACTGTCATGAGTATTACATTACACGTGGGCAACAAAACTCGCGAACGCTGTCAGGTATTTTAAAGAGCGCACACACTTGTAGGCTAAGTATTATGTCACATACTTAATTGTTCATTCAATCTATTCTAAATTATTTTGGTAATTATGGACATGGACCATTTTGAACCCGTATCCTGTACTACGTAAACTGTGAAAATACACAAAAGGTAGAAGGATAATAGTCCAATCATGCGTGTGCTTTATTACAAGTCACTATTATATAAATGTTATTGAGGTCTTAAGTTCTGAACATCAACATTACATCATGTGAGACGTTCAGACGTTCTACACTTGCTTGGTTTCAATACGTATTTGTACAATACAAACCTTTATAAGGTCCACATTTTCATATCAGTGATACTAAATGTTATTTTACTTTTAATTTTTGCTTCAAATTAGTCTGCGGATGGCATTCTGTGAGATTCGAAGCCATTCCGCCATGCCTGCTACCCTGATGAGATCAACGACGGTAATTGGATGGACTGACTGGTCGGGCACTGCTCTCAACAGCATGATATACACTAGTACAGTTGGGCTTAATTATGTTGTGAGCGGCAGCGTATCCATGGCGTAAATTGACACCCATAACAATGTCGAAACATTCTTTCGTAATACATACTATTCATGTGGTTAAAAAGCCAGATAGCAGATTCTTACACCACGTTTCAGTCTTGTACCAGGTGTAGGTACACTTAACTTGTTTAGATGCAGCCATTATTGTTGTAATTACTTAATTATACCAGGTACATAATGTGTTTCTATGTTATTGGTAGTCAAATGACGGTTCACAATCCTATTTATGTGTAGATTTTATTTTACCAATATTTACGTGTATGTGTAGCTTGATTTTACCCTGGTTCACAATTGTAGTGTTGGCTATAATTATAATTATTACGAAAGCAAAGCTGAAAGCAGCAGTTAAGAAAATAAGACATAGCTTAAAGCTAGTTTAAACTTATTAATTTTACATCAATTGGGAGACTAGTGATTACATATATGTAACATCAAAATATCGCAAATGATAACCAGAACAGGTTATTTTGAATTATAGTATTATGGAGATGTATACACTTGATGTACTAGTAGATGTATTCATATGCAGTGCATGCACATATAGTAGACTACTATAAGACATATATTACGTAATAAAGTATCTATACTAACTACAAAGATGAGTCCGACTTTTGATGGCAAACCCTAATAAACCAACATGGAGCAGCAAAACTTTCAGCAATGAATTACATTTCTGAGTCAAAGTTTTAGATTAAAAATTAAAACATTTCCAACACTTTCGAAAAAAAACGCTATGAATTTTATAGCCATCTTTCTCTACAAGACATCATTTCTGACGAATTTGGGAAGTAAATGTGTTTGAAAATTGTGTTGATAGGGACAATAGTTTACTGAATATACATGAGACATATCTAATACTGTAATATGGACTGCAGTTCATGTAGGTAGAATTTTCAAAAGCTGTAAATACTTCTACGAGTGTTTGTATTTCGAGAATACATTTAATTAATACAGTTAATCAGCATGACTGAATGAATAACGTGTATTGTTTATTATTGTTTCATACTCTATGTTTTAACCGTTACACAATTCAGTACATGCAAATATTTCATTTATGATTACACTAAAACAAACCAACACAAATTTACGAGACATTAAATTTTATACTTCATTTCTCAGTGTAGCAATTAACAACACTAGCATAGTTTAAGTTCATACTAACAATATGCAAAACAATGAATAATCTTCTATGAATCATAATATGATTCTTTTTTTGGTAACTCAAAATTGATAGATTAATCATATTGGTCAAACTGACCATTAGGTAGATATCATTGTTCGTGCATTAACTCATGTAACCTTTGGCCTCCAGTGTTCCTACTTGGTAGGATGATTGCCTGCGGGTTATATATGAAACTTATCCATTTTTGGATCACTGGGTCAAATGCGACTTTCCATAAGGAGGAAATACTTTTCCGGGAGTTAACTCAAGTACCTTTAACCTCCCGGGTCCCAACTTGGCAGTATGATTGCCAGCAGGTAGTGGATGGACCTATTGATTTGGGGGGTTATTGGGTCAAACTAACCACTCTGTGGTTATCCTTGTCCGTGCGATAACTCAATGACCCTTTTGCCTCCTAGGTCCAACTTAATAGGATGATTGCCTGCAAATTGCAAAAATCCAGTTCTTCCCGCGCTTCAGGGATTATTATCCGTTAATTGATGTCACATGACCTAAACTCGTATGTTTGACCATTCCACTGCTCGGGCGTTACCTGAGAAGACCCTGTTTGTCGTTTCCGAGTTTTCTAAACTTTATCTAGCTGTTTAGCTTTAATTATTCAATTTTTCATTGAGAGTTTTGGTAAGTAACCATCACGTGAGCCTGAAAACTGTGTGGAGTGACCGGTGTGTGCAGATTGATTCACAATCGGACTGTATAATTTCATCGTGCATCCCATCTTGCTGTTATACATCTTCGTGTTCTCACCTCTATTCTTGTTTATAGTTCACTCCGCCTCTTCCCTGTGTCTTACATCCAATGAGCAACCAGATTTTTTCTAATTTTTGGCCAACTTATCCATTTATTATGGCATTTCGCACAATAACTATTAAGTGATTTCATTAAGTAAATCTTGTAAGAGATCAATTTGACTGTTAAACTATAAGCCGATTATAACTCACATATTAGAATTATTAAACAGCATTGTAGAGAGAAAAGTTTTCTTGCTAGTGTTAAATGACGTATAATAAAATATAGATCTACGTCATAAAATGTTAATTACGTCATAAAACATTCAGTTGCATTTCAAGTTGTCAGCTGCACTAGCATCTACATAAACTGATACTTGCTTTTCAATATCAGAACTTGACTCAGATATAGAATCATACTCTGAATCACTTGAACTTGAAGTATCACTACTTTCTATATCAAGCAGACTGTCAAGACTGACAACGTTACGGTTGTTTTGTCTTGTTGTGAATGTGGGAAATTCAAACATTGAACATTCTGCAGCTCAATGAATTCAGAATCAGACATCTGAGATATTATGTACGGAATGGTATTCCCCTGACTACATTTCAAAACAAATTCACATCTAAGTTGGTATCTAATGTAAACCAACACTTAGACATTACGATCTTGGCACTTCCGGGTTAAATTTGCATCCGAAAACAGATACATTTAAAAAATCAGACGAATTAAACAAGTTTAAACGAAAGATTTATTACAAAAAGATACTGTCGTATGTATTTCTTTTGTTGACATACGCGAAACATGACGAAAGAAACATTTTTATCCACGGTCATCGTATCCAACGTCAAACTTCTCAGAAAAGATCACTTCCGACTAAATCGCAAGTAGATATATCCTTTCCGTATGGTCTCACAGAACTATCGAATTGATATTATAGTAAGTTTATCATCACTAGTTCTACACAATCAAACATAAATAAAAATAATGTTAATTCTGATCTGACAGAGCGAGTTTACTTGTCAATTTGAATGAAATTTATTGACCATTTTTACGTCACGTTTTCTCGATGACGTCATCTGTGCCATTAGCCCTAATTAGGGCATTAGTCGCAGCCACATATATGGAAAGTGAAAGTTGAAAAAATGTACCGGCATACTATTCTTGGTAACCCATTGTCGTTTTACATTTTCATAAAATGTGTTAGTTTTAAATATTTATTGAAGATCATTTTATAATATCAAATGTAGAATTTTATATATCAATGACTTTTCTTGTTTTAATAATAAAGTATGTGGAAAAAGAAAGTAGCGGAAAACTGCAAAATTGTAATGAAATCCTTCAATTAAACATAATAATATCATTATTTGTACTGTTCATGGTGACTGTATAAAATGCAGTAAAATTCTTTGCTTCGTAAAAGAAAATACCAAACTACTCCCTTATACGTCTTTAAATCACTGCTGAAGAATTTATGTAATATGCAGTACGTGTAGTATTGAATTAAAAATATTATGAAATATATGAAAACAATGTATCAAGTGAAATATTTATTATTTTATTATTATTGTGGCGTGATTTGCGGTGGCGGGACATTTGGGGGCATTGTAGATATCAAAAAAATGTTACACGCTCAAGCTAGACGCATAGGCAGTAAATGATGTTTACTTGCTGGAATACAAAGCGTTTTTATGGATATATCTACCGAATAATATTACATATATATTTCATAGATGTACAATGTTGTAATAGTCGGTATCTTTGTCAATTGAATGTTGTAAATATTTGAAATAAACATATGAATTAGTGATAAGTAATACCCGAATTCATTTTAAAATGTATTTTACTTTCTTTATGGAGAATGAAAACCTGATCGTTAATTCGTCTTGTCAATCCCTGTCATTACTGGTTCCTTGCATCTTATTTGCATAAATACCTCAATTGTTGAAATGTATTGGTACTCATATCTTTGTAACGTTCTTCTCAAAATATCATCAATGACACTAGGGGTGTGGAGGCAAAATGGCGATATTTTGCTTATCGTCAATCATTTCAGTTTACGATCGTTTGTCATAGATAATTAATTACCAATGCCTGCTGTAGTTTCTTATAAGACAAATTCTCTCGGAATATGAAAAACGATGTTCAATTACGCGCTCTATAACATATCATAATATGGCATACCCAACAAAATAACAGCTGAAAAATACATGGATGTTCCTTATAGACTTGTACAACTATATAACTTAAATTGAAATGTTTTATCAATAGTTGTTTGTTTACATGACATTTAAGACATGAATGTTACACTGAGACATTTAGAACAACCGAGTGAAGTTCACTATTTTAAGTTAAACTTTCATGACGCGTCGGAAGGAGTGAACTATAAATTTTGATGCAAACATTCAGACTATATTTCGATATGTTCATACACACACATACGTTCTGTGCTATTTTAAAACTCGGAGTTCACGTAACAATTTTAGTGTATTTTTACCAAAGGATGAATATAAATACGATAAGAAAGAACTCACATCTACATTGTGAAATTTTCCGTGACATTAAGTATATGCGGTGTTTGATTGTGCTGTTCTAGCGTGTCTTATTTAAGTTTCCGTGAGTGTTCGAACGTGTTTGAGTTTGTTTGTTGTCAAATTCCTAAGATGGTCAATTGCGATATTCACAATTGTCTCTTTGATCACAGAGCTCTAATGTATACAGTGAATGTCTTTGATGGCGGCAAATGTTTCTCATGCTATAGAGATTGCTGTAAACATTGTATGGGGCGTTATCTCCTCGATTTCGATATTCAGTTTGCATTAATGTTTGCATTATCAATATTACGCAGAATCGGGAGAGTAGATTTATCAAGCTACGAATTTAACATATGTATAATTTTTTGACATTACTTTAAATTATTCCCACACATTGATAGGTATAAAGTCTATTGATGATATGCGATCTAGTTGTATGATATGATCACTATAACTCAGTTAAGATAAGTCGACAGTAAACACGACCATACCCACTTTCCAATACATGTTAAGCAGCTTACGGTCATTATCATACCTATTATCTTCAGGATTAGTATTACATATTGATGAAATATCGCTCGACGTAGACAGTAGCGATAGCTCAATTGGTAGCGCTTCTGACTAGTAACTTCGACCAATAGATAGGGTGTGAGTTCGAGACCCATTCCTGCATCCCATTTTTTATGGACAATATGTTTTTTATCCCTTACTCAGTGCTTGTCAATTACTTGTTGTTTGTCGTTTCTGTCTCTTTATTTTGTCGTAAAATCAAACGTGTTTAATGATGGATATAGCGTCGTCGCTAAAATGTTCATTTGAACCCCTTACGTTTTTCGAAGTAGCCATATCAACTTTGTTCCATATACTGTATGTGTGTAGCGATAAATGTACATGTAAATCTACTGCACGATGGTAGTCGGCACTTTAACAGTCATGAAACCATATCGTTATTAGTGAATAGCTTATGAATACACATGGTACATGTATACAATGCGAACATTAATAAGCATGAGTCGTGTAAGTACCACTGTAGATGACCAACGAAATATATAATATTGTAATGAAAAAAAAATACCTCCTGATAGTCTCGAACTCGGACCCAAAACTAAAATGCTTAATTAGCATTGCAAGAAGCGGACTCGCTACCATCTGAGCTATCACGGCTGTTAGTTTAATGAAATCATTATCACAACAAATAGTTTTGCTTGTTATTTGATTTACCTATTTTGATCAATAAGGCTGGTCAAACCATGTAAACATTGCATGACGTCACTCTCAACTTATCGTGGTATACTTATATATACGGCCACTGAAGATAACACATACACAATCCGTTATTGTGACATCGAAACACAACAATTTTAATCATTGATCAACTATCTACTGTAACTGGCGTTAGCGGGTGTCGGTACTTGGTGAGTCGAATAATATAAGTTATCTGTTTATACTACTCAAAATATGATAAGGGCCACTTTTGTAATCTGTAACTAGTATTGTTTGGGTTATTACACTGAACAGTTTATGATATATTAAGTTTTGTTTGTATTGTTTATTTGATAAAATCGATTAATTAGTCATCTGAGTTGAAAATATTGAACTAGAACATGAGTGTAAAGTTATCTAAGCTGGAAAACTTCGTAAGTAGGCGACAATTTGTAAAAGTGGTTATTTTTCCAAATGCTGCATGGAATAAGTTTCAATATCTGGTATGGTGTCCACGAGCATTAATTACAGCCTGACAGCGCCTGGGCATGCTGTGAATTAGCCGGTTGATCTTTAATTGTGGAATTCTGTTCCACTCCTCATGTAAGGCAGCACGAAGTTCTGCGAGGGTGGCCAGCTGCACAGGGCGACAAGATATGGCCCTCTGAAGCATGCCCCAGACATGTTCAATTGGATTGAGGTCCGGGGATGTGGCAGGCCAAGGCAAGAGCTCGATTGTTTCACATGCAAGGTATTGGTTAGTGAGGCGGACAGTGTGTCGGCGAGCATTATCCTGAATAAGAATAAAACCTGGACCCACTGCACCTGCATATGGGCGTACATGTACGTCAAGAATCTCGCGCAATACCTTTCTGCTGTTATGGTACCGTTATAAACAATATGGAGGTCACTTTTGCCATTGGCACTTATTCCTCCCCATACCATGACAGACCCTCCACCATATCGGTCGTGTTCAGAGATGCAAGCAAGTGCAAAACGTTCATTTGGTCTTCTCCACACTCTGGCACGTCTATCTGTGAAGTCTAGACAAAATCTAGACTCATCAGTAAACAAAACTTGGGTCCAATTGCGGGGTCTCCATTGCACATGGTCACGGGCCCAACGTAGGCGTTCTCTGACGTGGTAATTAGTCAAAGGAACACGAATGACAGGACGTCTGGCATTCATACCAGCATCATGCAATCTATTCCTTATTGTTTGGGTAAATACCCGTACATTTGTTGCATTCTGAGAGCTGTTTTGTAAGGAAGTAGCGTTCTGAAAACGATTGCGCCGGGTCTGAACAACAATATATCGGTCTTGTGCATGTGTTTTACACCTAGAACGGCCACCACCATGTAGATGTGCTACATTTCCTTCGATTTGGAAACGATTCCACATGCGTTGAACAACGCTGTGGGACACATTCAATGTGCGGGCAACCTGCCCCTGGGACACGCCCGCCTGCAACATACCGACCTCATATTCATCTCGTCAGGCGTAAGCCGCTTTTTAGGTTTTGATTCATTATATTGAATGCTCACACAAACGCTGAATTGCAAAGTTTTAACAAGAACACAGAAATTCAGACATGTACGCCGTCAAAATCGTGATTTTCGAGGTTTACGAAGTCCCCGTGCTTCATGTGTCGCCATACGTGTAAAAAACAATAATTCCCTTATATGGCAATAACGCCAACACTATAAACTTTATTTTGGACTAAATTTATGTCCCTGTACATCTTATTGATGACGCTATCATCGGAGAAAACAGTGGCCCTTATCAAATTTCGAGTAATATATTTCTATATTACAACATTGCCAGCACCATGTGTTCACAATTGTTAATGTAGCAGAATCATGTCTACCTTACATTTATATGACTGAAATGTTCATTCTCTATTTGGCAAATTTAATGTTGGTTTCGTTGATGTTTTAACAAAACGTAAGTGTGTTTTTTTAAAGTTAGTTCATTACATATTGAAACTTCTGAACACACATGCACAACAATTTAAACACATTGCAACTGTCTATTGGATTTGACGTGTGTAGAAGGCTTCCGTAAATGGTTAGACAAACATTATTTCCCAGCTCGTATTAAATTATCATGGTTCATTTACTTTTATTTATTGCTTACTACGAGGGGAATTCAATAAATTATGTCACTGGTCTTTGTATGTTTAAAATTTTCACTGCATCGGAAATGTGTTAGCGTCAACCCTACAAAGTATTCCCCCTGCACAGATACACACTTTTGAAGTACAAATGTATTGCTATCCACGACCTATATACTGCAACGTAGTCTCCCCTTGGTATACTGTTGAAACACTGAAAAATTGCAGAACCAAGGGCGCTTCCAATAGCAAAGCGCTTACCACATGAGAGCATTGTTTTATCAAGGGAAATAGGAGAAAGTCACAGGGGCTTAGGTCAGGGGAATAAGCTGGGTGTTCAACCTGAATAACATTTTCTTGTTCTACGAAAGATTGTACAGTTTTACTTTTATGCTGAAGTATTGTCATGAATAGGCTGTATACCTTTCAAACCTTTACTTGGGCTATTATTTTGATACTTTATTTTTGTAAAACTTGCCTGTAATGGTTCTACCCTCTTTCAATGAGTTTGTACAACAGGGTCACTAGAATTGTAGAAAATGGCATACAAAATATGTTTGGCGCTTCTTGACCTCTTTGCAATGACCGGCCTAGTCTGACTTTTGCTTAGCCATTGTTTGGTATTTATGCGTCGCTGGCGCTCAAAATAATACACCCAATTTTCATCCCCAGTGAGCAACTCAGAAATTTTACTAGGATTATAATTTTTGTATTTTTTTCAAAAGTTTGTTACAATCGAAACGCTTGGCCTTCTGGTCTGGTTTCAACAAGTGGGGGATCCATCTAGGACAAAGCGTCTTTAATTTCAAACAGTCAGTCAGAATATGATGGACGGTCCCTTCTGAAATGCTTAGACTTTTAGTTATCTGGGAAATAGCATATGGGCCATCTATATCTACCATAGCTCTAACAGCACTGTTTCCCTTTGTTGCTGCAACAACAGAGAGAGAATACGTAGCTACAGGGAACGCCAGATACATAAATACATAAGACAGGGCCTCCCCACGCAGATACCCGGGAACGGTAACTGTCCTACAGGCTATATAGACCCCCTTCAATTTTGTTTAACCCACCGAAAACTGTTCTTAAAAAAACGCAGAACTACCATGTATGCGACGCAATTCAGAAAAAAATTCTTTTGGAGATACCCGCAAAGAAACTCGGGTTTTAATATAAGCCCTGATTTCCAACTTTTCTACAGGTTTCATTGTAGCATTGAAATATAGCCACTATATATGAGTGTGTACAAATCAGCAATATATACCTCGGTCAATTTTAAGCGAATTAAATCAAAAATGCCCAGGTATATTAAATAAATATCCACAACCAACTACGTGAAATGTCCATGCTCTTATGCAACGTGGTTTCTACGGAAGGCAATTAGTGACATAATTTATTGAACGCCCCTCGTAAAACTATCGGTTTTACCTTAGAAATAGTATTTTTGTAGTGTTCGTTTTTTAAGGAAACGAGAATACGTTGTATTAATCATCAAACGATGAGAAAATTTAGCAGATAATGCGTGTACACTTACATTTTGTTGTATTGAACTCCTTCGATGAAGAAAAAATCAACCTCGCAAGAATATTGATAAATTGGGGGCGTTGGTTTTACTCACCTGCTGTGAAGGCATTAACATCGTATATGTACAACCGCTTGTATAAGGTTATATATACCTACATTGTATGAATCAAGTTGTATATCTTACAATCAAGTCTAAATAATATTTATACGCATACAATAAAGACAGGAATATCTTTACTGAAAACATCTTCTTTTGTTGCCCATAAGAGCGTGTCTTATTCTAGTGTGTTCGATCGCAGTAATTCATATCTGGATGATTACGATTTTCAAAATTGCCCAATTGTATTTCCCTGCACTCTAGCGTGTACAATTATAGTATGTGTTACATTCAGATCGTTAAATATATAGTTCATGCTGATAGGATCATTTGCAGTATTTAAGTATGTATAAATTCAGAATGAAAGTATTTCCTGCGATTTTATCAGTAAACACTTCGAATCAAATGCCGATTAAGATATGTCTGACTCTGTCCAATAATTGACATTAAATATGTTACCTTGAACAGTTTGTTCATCGTGGAGTCTGCGACTACGTGATGAATGGTTGTTAATTCTTACATCGCTTTTGACGTCAGTTTAGTTTGTTTCCACGACAATATTATTGAACATTAATACCAAAGTGTGGGGTGTTCAAGAATATTGTCAGATCAGGTTTAAACCACCAGGGGTGTTTTGCGATTGACGGTCAAAGGCAGTACTCACATTTTCCACCCGGCAGCATTTATGTTTGTGACTTGTGTCCCTTTTGACTGTGTTTAATTTAATATTTTCTCATGCTTTAGAGGCGGCTTTGAGTTTAGTATGTGCCATTCTCGGCTCGGTTTTGATATCTACTTGCGTTGCATTAATACTGGCAGTATCAATAAATCGCAGAATTAATATTGTGAAAGTAAATTCATCAAGCTATGAATTTAATACATGTTTGAGTTTTTGACAATAATGTAATACTTACTCCCATAAAGAATATTTATGATAAGTATGCGCCCTGGTCTTATGATGTAATCTGTATATACGCCCACAGAAGATAATACATCTGGTAATGTGTCACCGATATATTACTATTTAATCATTGAACAACTATCTTCTATATTGGCGTAAAGCGAGTGTCGGTACAATTTGAGTAGAATAATGTATTTGCTCTTTTAAATTTTACTATACAATATTGACACTAAGGTACATAGAGATGCCTGACAACAATGGTCATGCTAAAGCATATACGTTAAATGCATAACAAGATTGAACAGTTCAGTGAATATTCTATATATTTCACAATATCTACATAACGAGCAGAATATGACTTTTTGCAGACATCTTTCATAGTAAAAAGAAAAGCCTGTTTTACATAAATTTAGACTGACTCGTGTGTATCACAAACTTGCATGCGACATAGGTATGATATATTGTATTATTAACACTTCTAACAATTGTCACCTATTTAACAAGTTGTGAACGTTGATTTAGATGAATAAGTGACATACATGTACACTTTTCACGAAACTAATGTTTCAACAACGTTTTGCGAGCAAAATACTAATCCATTGTCCCTGATGAGTATACGGCGTAAATAACGCTTATAAATTTGATATACTAATGCGAATAATATATTTGACAGGTTTGCAAAGTATTCTCCCGGCTGAGACTGGATAACATTTATTATAGTTAAGTAACCGTTTCCCAAAGCCGGATCGTTTGAGTTAGTGGTAACGAACAAACTTGCTGCTTTCAAGAACCTTTCACTCGATTGTTTAATTACGATAGTGTCTTTATGGTTAAGGTCTTATACTCTTGAAGAACGGACAAGTATCAAGTTCATAAGTAATCCATATTTTAATATCAACTTTAATTGTCGTTATTAGTTAACAAATACCGTTGAGTAGTAATCTTACATAGAACGCTACCTCTCCCGAGCAACACGTTCTGAAGATGCATTTTGTTGTTAAGGTGTTATTGCTGTCGAGTGATTTATATGGTAGATTTTTTATTGAAATTGTTGATCGAGATAGGACCGTTCTGGAGAGGTTGTATTGTATTTTTAAATTATCTTACAGTCGTATGATATATCCTATGATGTCCACATGTATAACTCAGGTTTTCAGATGTAGGGTAACATGTTTTATCAGTGTACATAAATGTATTTATCAGTTCTGTTTTCAGTATTAGTTTTATGTACACAGTTAACTATCATCAGTTTGATATGATAACACATGTCTCGTCAGTATATGGGAAAGAGTTTTATACTTGTTGAAATGTGATAGATAAACAAGCGGCTGTATTAAATAGTTTCTATCAATTAAATCCTAACGTAAAATACAATGTATTCACGTACTTGATATGTAGTCATTAAGTTTCTTCTATACACACTCTATTACTATTGTCATGATAATTAAGTAGTTTGACGTCGTAAACCACTTCACCAAATGACATTAACTGTCAAAACACCGTAGAAGAACATTCATTCCTATAATCTAACTTCAGTTACATTCATGAGTGCATTCACTGGTGCTGAAAATCTTTATCTATCACCCTCTATGTATGTAGGATGTGTCTCGTGCTTGTGACGTCGGGTATTGATGTCATATAACATAAATTAATGATAAATTAATAATGAAGTTATACGGTGTTAAACACATGAAGTGTTCCTACAAACAATAAATGGCGAAATCGTGATTTTCAAGCTGTCTGTCCCAAGGTGATGCTCCAATCATTTATGTGTTGTCTTGTGTAAACATCAAAATGTGTATTTGGTGTTCTTGTCATCGTAGGCGGTAGTGTAGACGATGTTTTGTCGTAGTCTGTATTAATATTATTAAAGTCTCATTGATATACAGTGTGCATACTACTAACTACAACATTACAACGTAACAAATGTATATCACTACCCAAATTGAGTTATAAGATACTATACGTTAAAAACATACAAATACTATATACCATTAAAATAATGACATAACTCTTTAAAACATAATATTAAGTCATACAATATATACATATTGCACGAACCTACTACATTTGTATCTACACATATAACATGTAAAAACGATTAAAATGAATATAATAAAATACTGAATTTCAAAACAGATTATCATCCCGGTCAGACCGAAGATGAACTGATTAACAACGGCTCCGTGTATGAAAATAAAGCTTATCACACATAAACTATCAAATAATTCGGACATTATTTACATAGGTATTTTTGACTACTATTTAAGATATCATGACAGGTTTTGGCACAAATTTTTATGACTGTTTGATTGGTAAATACAAATTTAAGTTTTTCTTCATCGGTAAGATTATTAAAATCTGGATTAATGGATAAAGCCTTCTGTACAAGGGGCGTACATATACTACTAAATAAGTTGCAATGAAACAAAACATGAATTTCTGTCTCAATTCACTACAGGAGGGATATTTACGATCAGTTACACTTAAATTTTCGTATCTGCAAGTTTTATTTCTAATTGGCGGAACACCACATCTAAATTTACTAAAAGTCGACCTATGCCTTGGTGGAAGAATAAGCTTACAATATGGTTCGGCTTCAAAACTGTTTCGTATGTACAATAGTTCCTTTACTTATTGCGGCCTTTTCCTGATTTGCTATCATAGAGATTGATCATTGATATAAGCGGACATATTCGTATGTTTCAAATTTGACAAATTTATACCTTGTAGAATTAAAATAATAAAAAAATCAAAAGTGCACACTTTCTTATGCGTTTGAGTATACGATACAATACAAATAGTTGATTGCATTAAAACATAACATGTTTCTTAACAATATAATGTACATAATATCAAAATACATGGTTTTACAGGAGCACATGATGTAAATAGGGCATATTCAAATAGTTTACATTTCATTATATGTATATTAAAAACAAACAGTTGTGATGATAAATATATTGATTAACAGTATGTGTTCAAGTTTCTGACATTTAGAATGTACATGCTTAAATTAACAACATTATCAGTTTCTAACGAGACTAGCATAATAAATGCATTTGGATAAACTAATAAGAATATTTTGAGAGGTAGTCCTAGTTCTCATCAAATTAGTAAATTTCTGTTTCGTTGGCTACGTATAATAATAACGTTTAATATAGTTTGATCTTATAATATATTAGTGTATTTGGAGCAGATAAGTAAAAAATAGTATTCCGTTTCTAATTGACCTCTATTACAGTTTTGACAGATTATTTCGTTTCTAGGGAGTTTAATATGACGCCCTTGTTCTATTGCTAAGTTGTGTGATGACGTGCGAAACTTGGTAAGTGCTGCTCTAAATCTGGTCTCTGTTATTGTGTCAAGGTATTATCCAAAATTGAGCGAGTGTTTCAATAGACAGTAAGTATCAATGCGAGTAGAATTATTAATTGATGAATACCAATTTTGTTTATAGATATCTAGTACTCGCTGTTTAACAATTTCATATTTTATAAGCATATTGAATTTATTTTCAAACATGATAGATAATTCTATCTTGTCTAACATAGTTTTGATATTGAATGCCCAGTTATTGCCGTTGTATGTTAGGCCGTTATCAGCATATGTTTTTAGTATGTTATAAGTTTTAAAAAGTATTGTTCTCTCACTAAGAGTAAGCATTCTAATCCAGTATTTAAGTAATAATAACTTTCTATAATCAAACATAGGTATACGGCCTAATTCACCATATAAAGCGTCTAGGTTAGTTGATTGTTTCACGCAGAGTAATCTTCTACAAAATTAAGAGAAAACTGCCTCAAAATTTGGGCTCAAATGACTACCCCAAACTTCCGCTGAGTACGTTAGTATAGGAAGAACGAGCGAATCAAACATGTTTATATTCAATGATATAGGAAGTTGTAAGTGATTACATACAATAAATAAATTATGTAAAGAAAATGATGCGTGTTGCGCAATGTGTTTTTGAGTACGATACAATACAATACAATACAATAGTATTTAATTAGCACTATAAGGCCTCTGGCCCAAAATACAAACAGTTCTGCATGATATTTCATGTATAGACTCAGGCGCGTAGCGTGCCATACTCGAATACTCGTCCGCGTAAACTTTGAAAATGAAATCCAGACTTTTGAAAATCAATACGCATTATAATATTCAAGAAAAACTTATGAAAGGAGGTTAACATGTAATGTTCTTTCATAAAGTAAAACATCCTTTAGTTGATATACTTCGATCTTGAACTCGAATCACGAATGATGAAGAGACGTCGATTTTGTCTGAGCGATCTTAGCAAATAAATGCTCGAAATACACACCAGATCGCACAATTTATCTTTCTTGTTTTCAAAATTTCCCGGGGGAGGCTTTGCTTTATTTTTTTATGTATTACAAATAAAGCACATGCATTCTGTTGCCAGTCCAGCTTCGTCAAGTCGTCGTAACATGATGTAACACTGTTTTGTGTATAGATCTATGCGCTGGCATTCTAGTCAATTTAGTCTGTACTTTAAACATCTAGCAATGTAGCCTAACATAGGAAGTCTTCCACATTCTCTTAAATCGAGTTTGCAACTTTGAAATTGAGACACGCAATTCTTTTGCAAAACTGGATATGGACCTATTCGATTTTTGAGCATTTTTGGTAACCCCACAATTCTGTTGAGTATGTTGACACTGGTTTAACAATACTGTCAAATAGTCTAAATACGTATCTATGTGTAAAATATCCAAAGTGCTTCTGATAACGAAATATAGCATTTACCGCCTCATTAGTTTGAACAGATAATGTGTCTTGCGTCTTCTTCCATGACAGACCGCTGCTAAAGTGGCAGCCTTTGGTCAAACCACACCATGCGTGGACCCCCTTGTTTACGGAAAATCATTATTTTAGATATTTTAAGTTTCAGTTTCATTCTTGTTTCGTAACATATTTTGTTTATGTGATTTATTTGGGTTTGTAATTTTGTAATCGTTTCGGCTACAGATAATAATAATGATAAATTATTTATTTATAGAAGGTAACATATTAAGATTGACAATATATGTGTACATCTTATTTACAATATGGCCTTCTGTTAACAAGATAAATAACGCACGCACACGCACAAACAATAAATTGTACATTAACATCAGGATGTCTTACATATCGACAGACACTCAAATAAAATATTTCAAATTAAAAAAACAAACTTCGAAAGCATCGTACAATAGCACAGTAAATGTCAATTGAAGGAATAAAAATTGTATATATGAAATAATGTGTATGATTAATTCTAATTTATATACTAGATAGATAGACAGTTTATAAAAGAAAAAATGCTCATGGTTTCACTCGAACAAGTAAATACATACACTTATCAACATACATATATACATACATTTTCACGTACAATTTCAATTCTGATATTATAATGCTAGAATATCACATAACACAACTATAAGTAAAAAATAGAACATAATATCGACACTTTTAAAAGCACGTTCAGTTTAATCTGAGCGGATGTCAATAGGAATATCATTCCAAATAATTATGTGCACTGTGGTATAAGAACGAATCTTTGTAATAGTTTGTCGTATGCTGCGCAATTACATGAAGACGATCTAAGTCTGTAATTGCGTTTTGTGAAAATGTTAATGACCCAGATAGACAATCCGGGCTAGATTATGCAGAAATTTGAAAACTAAAACTGCGGTGTGGTATCTGCATCTATCTTGGAAAGGCATCCATTTCAATTCCATAAATAAATCTTTAGATGACGTTCTTGACGGTTTATTTAGTATTATTCTTGCATTACGCTTCTGGAAAGTTATTTTACATATTGTAGATTTTGTACTTTTTCCCCATATTGTACAACAGTAATTACAAGTTGTCATTATAAAACATTCTCTTCATTTCAAACGACACATAATACACTGTTCTTTTTAGAAGGCGCAATCTCGTATTTAACATTGCACAAACCTTATACACTTATTCCAATGTAATTTGTTGTCAACATATACACCCAGGAGTTTTTGCACAGTTACATTTCTACTTGCATTACATTTATATTAAGTGCAAGCTCACCAGCATTCTTCAATTTATATTGGCTACCTAAATAGCATACATTTTGTTTTAACAGGATGAAGAGACATATTATTTACATATATGAGTCCCTTTGGTAGATTTTACTTGTATGGTTTTAAAATAGATTAGGTGCACCATTTCTTATTACAGTACTAGGCTGACTGGGTGGACCGAATAGCTTGGAAGGCCTAGTACTCTATTTCATTGGTAATCAGTAATGATTGCTAGCCATTATAGAAGATAACTGAAAACAAAATGGAAAATAATAACATCGACAAGAGTGGAATAATTAAGTTTGCATCGCCTAGAAAAATGAAAAATCATGATATGTTGTGAACTCGTATTAGATTGTTGAAATTGTCAAAATTAGTCTCATGATCGCCAAGCCGGTATCAGTCTGGCAAATTGCTGTTACAATACATATGTTGTTTTTCAAATACGTTAATTTAAATAAGTTACGCTTGTGACCTGACTAACTTGTAATCATATTTGTTGACACGGTTTTGACAGATAAAATTGAACTTTAGGTACATGTTTCTTACTCAATCTATCTGCTGGTACCCGACTGATTGACATCATATCAGTCTAATCACCAATCTCATACGCAGTGGCCTCCCTTTACAGTACCGCTAGAGGGAATAGCGCGCCGGGGGGACTATGTGTTATCACATGATCGGGAATCATATGACATATGCAGACGAACCGTCGAAGGAGGAGGAGAACTTGCCTACGTTAAAGGTTGGTTGTGTTTATATTTATGCATTTACTCCGCTTTAACAATATTTTGTATATCGTAATAGCTCTCTGTATACACAGACTGAGGACATATTTCCAAGTTCCATCAATTATCCACCCAGATTTCTTCTTACAAAATGAAATAATTTTCCGTTTGTCCAGTTGTGGTTAACATGGAAACTCGCCTCCGTCTTAATATATACTCAAATAATCGTCTTACTGTCCTGGATGAATCAACCAGCGAACCAGTCGGAAATAAACTAAAAAATACCCCGTAACATAAATTTACGATGTTTACTTTGAAAACCGGGAGATCGCGGCTGCCACGGAAATCGGGAGAATTCACATGATAAATTCTTACTACGTACATGATATTCAGGATACCGAACGGGTTAAACTTTTCTTATATACCGTAAATGGGTCCGGAGTAATGAACTTTAGCCTAGCGACTCTGAGGTGGCGCCCTCTCTTCCACGAGAAGCTGAAACAGCAGCATCCACAAACGACTTAGTTATTATCTGAAGGCATCCAGGCTACCCAGTGCATTCATCGAGGCCTGAGTACAAGAACTTGTAAAGTAAGTCCCGATTTTGACATCAAATTATATTTCACGGGATTAAACAATAATGCGACGGTGAATGTTCACCTATGTGCTGCTGACCAAATAAATCGCTATCCATAATCCAGCCGTGTTATTTAATTTAGTCAAGCCAACTTGCTAACTTTAAAATATGTATAATCGAGTGTTTGGATGGCAATTGAAGTGTGTTATCTGATAAATACGATTATGGGTACACTTAGCATTGATAATAGTCGTTGCTGGGACATCCAAATGTCGTCTGCTTTTTTGTGTATGGGCTGCATCCTAGACTGTGTCTGTGACGTCA
Organism: Mactromeris polynyma; assembly: GCA_032209605.1. NCBI lineage: Eukaryota > Metazoa > Mollusca > Bivalvia > Venerida > Mactridae > Mactromeris > Mactromeris polynyma. The sequence goes on from JASFXZ010000007.1 coordinate 177,374, forward strand.
TTCCGTTTTGGTGAGGAAACAAAGTTGTTTTGCAAAATATCTTTTGGATATACGAATAAAATGTACTAACATGCATAAATAAATTAATTTCAAATCAAATGCATTTATTTCATTGTCATTGCACCATTAATCGATTCTCATTTAGAAAAAAATCTATAATAACAATCGGTCTCAATTCCGGTGACGTCACTGCGCCCAAGTGGAAAGATGTCAATTAGGCCTACCATAAATTTATTATTAGGTTTTCTGGTCATTTTAGTACAAAAATGTATCAATTAAATTATTTGTTAAATAGTAGCTATTCAACAGTTTTAACAGGTATTTACAGTTGGATAAATGGTTTGGATTGTTTCCTTACTCTTCCTTTTCACAACAAAGGAAGATGTCACCCTTTCTTATCACTGTCATAGGTGAACAATCTAGCAAAGATGGACGCAGTGGTCACACCTCTTGTCCCGGATAAAATTATCACACTGTCCCCACTTCACAAATATGATTGAAATGCTGCGTGAAACTACATCTGGAGTGTATTTCCTGCACTGGCAGCACAACTCGCTCTCATCAGTTCCATCTAAGTCATCATTGCTGTCGGTTATGAGGTTGTAATGTGATGGTCCTTGCTTGGGTGAGGTGATAACATGACTGATGCTTTTGTTTTTTTGTTACTTATTCATTTACTTTTTTGTCCTTTGATGAATCTTTGTTTCTGGTTATCAACATGAATTTTCATTTGCAAGTCAACTTGCAAGTCAATAGTTGTGGTCTGTCCTTTACCAGATGTGACAGCTGGTGGGCAGAAATCTGAGCCCGCAACAACAAAAGGTGACCTGAGGTCTACCAATACACCCTTTTCAGCAATGTTGAAAATTAGGTGGGTCTAATATATATCAGGTTGTGTTTTTCTAAAGTCTCTTTCAAGTTTTGGAAGTACTTGCTAACCACTTCTTTTGATGCCAAATTTGCTCTTGAATGTTCAAGACCTCTTGGTTTCAAAACATTTTATTCTGGCCAGCACTTACAATGTAATAAAGCCCCTGAACCATTTATAGTGGCTGATCCTTCTTCTTCCTACCAAGTTGTGCATAGTCGAAAGCTGTGTCCACACACTCTTGCCTTGTGTAACCATAACCATACTCGGCTTTTTCTTAAAATGTTTCACAATTAATGCCTCCTCATACTGGTCAAACATTGAAACAGATCCAGCAGCAGGGTATCTGGATGTACTAACCCTAAAGCTCTGTCCCTAGGGGTTGATTCTGGCACTCTGCAAAGGTTTGCTGCTCACCTTACAGAGATTCCACCTACCAGTTTATACGCCTTGGTAAGAGAAGTAGGAGAATACTGTCTATTTTTTCTTTCTTATTTGCTTTGATTTAGTCTAAAAATATTTATAAATTATATTAGAGCTTTAAAAATTGAGTAGGGTACATGTATAGGGTACAAAAACCAAATAAAAACAATGTTTGGCCTTAAAAACAAAACTACTACCGGTCTGAACCTGTCTATAAAGTGTGTGTTTACAATGCAGATGTGCTGTCAAATTTCACAGTAACCATTTTAAGGTAAAAAAGAACATTATTAATCGATATATGACTGGTAAAAGCAGAAAATGTACTTTTTTATCAGTTTGTACTTCATGCGCATTTTCAGCTATTTTTTTAGTTTGACAGTTGTGTTCAGGTATTGTTAATATTTCAACCAGAACCATGTGAATGACGTCGTCAAAACAAGTGTACCACGTGATGTAACAAAAATCACCGGAATGAGGCCACCACCGGAATGAGGGCACTTGACGATAATGTTATCATGTAGATGTAGAGACCAGATACAGCTGGCCTGAATGAACTATAGTTTATCTTTTGTGATCCAATTATCGTTATATCAGTGATTACATATCAGCCTATTATTGGTGACAGCCAAGTACCGCTTGGTAATGTTCATTGGTCTTCCCGTTTTAGCTCACATGACAGTATGCTAGTAATGCAATTCAAGGTTGCGCGAGATAAACATGTCGAGTGAGCCCGCTTCGGATGAAATTCTCACGTTGACACGTCGTTGAAGGATGCTATCAATCAGAAACTAAGAAACATACACTGTTAAACATACCGGATTTCGTATAAACATGGAATATGTGCTTCTAAAAGAATAGTTAATGCTGTTAATAACACGTTTTGTGAAACCGAAAGAAATTGTCGCGAAATCGTATGCCTAAGATTATATTAAATACTAGCTTAATTATGTTTGCTTGTTGTCGTGTAATATATAATCATGCCAAAACAAATTTCACGTGCTGAATTTGGTTTATTGTCGAACCTGCTTATGATGAGCTCGACATACACTCAACAAAATTCCTAATCGGTCAGTTTATATTGTATTATTATTTTTCTAATAATACATGTATTCACACAAAATTTCACATACCGATATTTGAACAGGTAATGCAGCGAATTATTGATTTTGTTTAGCCGGCTCGCTATGAAATTAATCGTTTTAGGCGTATTGACGTTTATAGCACGTGCGGGGCATGGACATATATTTGCACGTGTTCGTGTACACTTTTGTCATTGCTGATGAAAATCCTTTTTGAAAAACACAAAACATGGTGAGAATGACTGAAGAAGAACGCGCCCGAGCCGTCGGAATGATACAGGCCGGAACTCATTTACGACAGGTGGGTTTTATTTTTTGAAATTTCATAAGAATATTGACATTATGTGTTTGTAGCCATTATATTGGTGGTTATTTCCGTTTTCAACTTATTTCAGGTTGCAAGAAACTTCAATATAATGACTACAAACAAATTATGTCAATATTCTTATGAAATTTCAAAAAATAAAACCCACCTGTCGTAAATGAGTTCCGGCCTGTATCATTCCGACGGCTCGGGCGCGTTCATTGACAAAATCACCACCTACGTTGGTCGACCTCAATTAAAAGATGACGCGGCGCATCAGTCGATGCGCTGACTAAGTACTGTCGATCTAACAAGTGAAGACGCGGCGCCTTTGAAGAACAAATTGTTTGACTCGCAGCACTTCAAACATTGCGTGCTGATTTGTCCGCTTTTGCATTGATTTAAAAGGTAAAAATGCCGACACACAACTACTTTTTGTGAGAGATTGAGAAATAAACGTGCTTACAGTAAATAAATGGTCACACATGTGGGGGCGCGACAATCAGGGCGGGAGCGTTAATTAGGAGAAATAAGGTAAGTGATTTTTTTTGGAAAATATGACAGTGTGCAAAAGTGATTTTTAATTTTTGACTTCTTATTGGTAATTTAAATGGGAGTAGCGCCTAGCACCTGCCGGTTTCTTTGATTGTGCTATCGCCGCCCTAGTCCTACAAATATCACTCCAAACATTTGTACCTTTCATGTTTTACCTTCATTTATATGATATTTTACATTTTATGATAAATGAAATCATCTGGGAAATCGTCACTTTCCCATAGCACATTTTCCATAGGGGCCTATTGAAATGCTATTGGGAAGATTTATGATAATAAAATCAAATAATTCTAATCAAAAAATGCTTACACATCAAATATAATCGTGTTTGGTGTGATAGCAATACAAAATAAATAAACCACCCACCTAGGCTTTGGAAATTGCCATGTATTGCCATGTCCAGTATGTATGAGACTCTATGCTGGGAGATACCATAAAATATATCTACCCAGTCTGGTAATTCAGTGTGGCTGATAAAGCCGGATGCAGCGATTATACAATCTGCGAGTGCGCTTATTGGAAAGAAGTAGAGGAAAATAACATTTTATAGAAAAGACTTGTGATAAAATATTGGTGAGGTTAATTTTAAGGCGACAATAGATCGACTTTTTAATCTGTAAAGGCGTGAAATTTAAGATATAGTAAAACTTGATAACAATAAATATATTTTTGCAATGATATTGTTAAACTTCAATTTATACTTAAAGGTGGAAATAATTATATTAATGCTAACTATTGTAATACATGTTTATTAACCAAAATGTCTAGAATTACTCTCTCACTTCTAGTTTGTGTTTTTTTTTGTCAGCATAATATTATATATTGTGATTTATGTTGTATTTATTTATTTTCAGGTGCTAACAATGGGTGTTGACATCAGTACTTACCGATGTAGAGTTGGACGGTTTGTTCCACATCATGGCACGGGTGCGATATGTTTACCAATCAACTTTAGTCAATTGATCACAATAATAGGGGCCGTTTCCTTTGTTAGAATATTACTTGTTATGGCGGGTATTGAAGAGAACCCTGGACCCCAAGGTAGGCATTTTCTGTTTTGTATTATTGCTCTATAATAATTTTTCTTGTAACAAAAAATCAGAAATTACAGGTGTATTCAAACAATGAAATGGTGACCAGAACAGCTATTCAGCATTGTGTTTGTGTATGTAAGTGTTTGAATATATGAAAACTCAATCTCATTAAAATCAGCTCCAGTCGCACGCTCCTATACTATACTCTAACTGGATCTGATGACTGCACAATAAAGGTCACGTTCATGTGACCTTTGAGTAGCCAATCAAATCGTCGACTGTAAAATGCTGTGGTATAGAGTTATGAATATTCGTTGATCTCCGACGAGCTCCGTTAATTCTATTTGAGCGTAGATCACCGAGGCGTTCCGATTAGGCCAATAATAAAATATTGTTTGTTTCTCCTCCCACGACCCACCGTTGAAAATTACCCCTACCGTAAATATTTTATTTCGCTATATTTCCCGGGTCTGAATATTCCCACTGTTCAATAGCTATTGGGTACGAAAAACTGGAATCGCTCGTACCAGTCAGTTGAGTGGCCACATCATCAATAAATCTATGAAGCAGGGATAAATAGATTTTAGCTTCAAGTATCATATTTTTACTTACCCCAATGAAAAAAATCTATTAAGATGTTAAATCTATACCGAACACATTTTAAGCTTGTGCAAATAAAATTATAAAAAAAATCTGCCCTACCTACCTACCCTACAGTGATCGGTGTTGTTTGTGTGGTGTTCCGTTTTTATGCTCCCGTTTGAAAAACGGGTCGTATTATGGGAACACCCGCAGCGGGCGGCTTCCACGTGGTTTCCGCTCTCTAAGTCAAAGAGTTTTCATCTGATCTTTACCAACCTTGGTGAAAATGTTTATGGGCATAATATCTCGAGTTTGATAACCAGCCACATCGCCCCAGGCACTTCTGAATTATGGCCCATGAATTATCCAAAATCGGCCAAATTAGCCTTGTCCGCTCTCTAAGTCAGAGTTTTCATCCCATCTTTACCAAACTTTGTGAAAATGTTTATGGGCATAATATCTCGGCCAAGTTTGATAACCAGCCACATCGCCCCAGGCACTTCTGAATTATAGCCCTTGAATTATCCAAAATCGGCCAAATTAGCTTTGTCCGCTCTCTAAGTCAAAAGAGTTTTCATCCCATCTTTACCAAACTTTGTGAAAATGTTTATGGGCATAATATCTCGGCCAAGTTCGATAACCAGCCACATCGCCCCAGGTACTTCGGAATTATGACCCTTGAATTATCCAAAATTGGCCAAATTAGCCTTGTCCGCTCTCTAAGTCGAACAGTTTTCATCTGATCTTCACCTAACTTAATGAAAATGTTTGTGGGCATAATATCTCGGCCAAGTTAGATAACCAGTCATATCACTCGTGTCACCCGGGAATTATCACCCTTTGATTTTAGAAATTACCTAAAATTTGTCTTGTTTTAACTCTGAGCTCCGACTTATGACGGGCGTATTTTGTGCCAGTTTGGCACTCTTGTTGGAAATATTTATTACCGGAAGCAGCAGGAAGGACGTTAAAAACAGTATAAACTGAAACTCCGAATAAACGATAAAGCCATTTTGAGAAAGACGACAAACACAGTTTTGTAAGAAGAAATTTCATTGGACCACAAATGAGCACCTGGTTACGCATATCTATTTTGAGAGAGGTTATATGAACTTGACCTCTCACGCAGTGTAGTCAGATCCTAACAGCGGAAAGTAATGGAGCTAAAGTTAGGGGCTGATTTCAATGAGATTGATGAAAACTTAACTAGGATTAAGTACATTTTAATATCAGATACAGAAGAAAGTGATGGACAAAATCACAAGCGGTAGTATTAATGCTGTGTAATATTTCAACAGGCATCCATCTATTGCTATATAATGACATCATGCATGTATTTTGTGGTATAAATAGTTAGAATTTCCTTGTTTAATTTTGGGTTTTTATCATGATTTCAGATCAATATTTGTTTAGATATCAATATCTTCTCATTGAGATTGGTACTAAAGTTCTGAGAGAAATATTCGATGTACACGTTGGTCATGACTTTGCCGCTTACTTGAATTCAAACAGCGCTGCAAGTAAAACACTTACTTCTTTGATGACTGGCAAGAATCGTAAGATTACTGCTGACCAGGAAAAGTTGCTTCCCCCGAAAGAGAAAAAACCAAATGCATCGATGTACGATATAACCTTGTTGTCCTGTCTACTGAGAAATGTTTGTGGTTTAAGTCCTGCTGGAGATCAAGTATGGATGAATCCTTCACCTACAGACCATAGCACAGAAGCGGATATTACACGATTGAGGAAATGCAGAAACAGTGTATGTATTTGGGAAAAACTGAATGAACAACGTTTTAGCTTTGATTAACATACATATTTGTTTCTCCTCAAAAGTTATATAGACATTTTTATCATCATTAGTAGAATAAGTACATGAAGATTTACAACCAGAAATCTCCCAACTATATAAATGTGTGTTGTTTGGTTAAAATATTTGCCACAATTACTTTCAGTTGTACATGTTCAGTTTTATGGTTGTTTGAAAGATATAAAGGCAACAAATCAGGTCTATCAATTTTCACACTGTTTGAAATATTGAACACTTGAAAAATGCCTTTATAGGTGCTGAACTCCAGATTGACGAGCGAGCAAAAAAAAGAAAATTGTCAAATATTTACAAAATCTTGATATTGTTGCACGTAAAGCTCTAAAACATTATTACTTTCATTCATCATTACTTGCGAAACATTGTCATAGCGTAGTTTTTCGTATTTTTCCATCGAAAATTTTACTAGGGTTAGTCTACCCTGTAAATCTAAAAATAGAACCGTAAACATTGAGCTCATGCACACTCGGAACGTCTCTGTCATTCAAACAATTCATCAGCGTAAAGAAAAGAATAAATGCAGTAAACAAGGTAGCTATAAGTCACTTACTATTTATTTGCACGCAACGAAAATAAATAATCACTGAACAATTATCTCCTCGATGTCAGTAGTGGATTACGCCATTGTGTATGTTTATTTTGCAAATTGATCATGTGACTCGTGAGGTGCATGCTGGATGGGAACTCCGCGGTATTTTTAAACTGGAAAACTCCGATTGCTCGATATTACGACGGCGATTTATTTAGCCTAATTGCTTTAAATTATTCAAATATTCACCATCTACAGCTTTTATTTACGTGTATGATGATACAACTACACATATTTTGCGGAATTGCAAAAACGACGATTTGTTTTCAATCTGGAGTTCAGCACCTTTATGCTTAACTTCTACAATTTGTACTTTGACTTCTGCTGAATATGATTATTTTATAATCTCCTAAGATTGTCAGCATGTTATTGTTTCAATACCTTGCAAAATTGAATGGTGGCAAAATTACAATGATTCAATGTTCTGTTTCTAAGGCCGACATTAAACATATGTTTGTTTCCCCTCCCGCGACCCTAGCCAACCACGGTAGGGTAGGTAGGTAGGGCAGATATTTTTTTTCATAATTGTTTTTTTCACAAGCTTAAAATGTGTTCTGTATAGATTTAACATCTTAATAGATCTATCTTCATTAGGGTTAGTAAAAATTTGATACTTGAATATGCGTTCCCGGCAATATGGTGAAAAAATAATTTATTTTCGCTAACCTCAATGAAATATTTACAGTAGGGGTAATTTTCTACGGTCGGTCGTGGGAGGGGAAACAAACAATATTTTATTATTGGCCCAATCAGTGTTTAACAAAGTCTTACATTTAAAGGTGATGAGGGTTCTGGTCATGGTTATGATGATTTATTGAAGTGATTGTATAGATCTGTCTTTGTCTTTTTACTGGAAGTTATGTAGGTTTATTAGAAAATGACGAAAATAAGTTGTTGTTTTTTCAGATGATGCATATCGATACATTACGCATATCGGAGAAGGACTTGAATGATAAATGGCAAGAATTGGTGGAGGTAAATACCTTATGAAATTCTAACGAGTTTTAGGAATTAAAACAATATTTTATTGACATGTAATTATAATTGATAATGATAGAAAATACATGTGCTGATTATCGTCACTTTTTGGTTCCTGGTTTCAGTAAGTAAAACAGTAAATAGGGAATGTCACATTCACAGTACAGTGCCTCCCCATACACACACAATCAGGGTTTGAACCTAAATCCAAGATGTGGAAGGTGTATGATTCAAAGTTACTAAACTAACAATGATCAGGAAACAGGATTTGGGTATGAGATATAACAGTAAATGGGAGGGAAATGAGAAATAGTATTATATATATCTAAAAACATGTGTACTGGGTATGATTAAATGTTGATGAATTCTTGCATACAAAACTGGGATTTCCCTCGTTTCCACCGGTGCTGGAAAACTAATATTTTATACCCCAACGTAGGATGAGTCTCGTGCTGATGACGTCACGTAATGATGTCACATAACATTGAATAATAACTAGATTGAATTAGTAAAATGATATGTTACTATAATAATAAGCAAAACTCCTTCGAAACTTCAGTTGTTTTATTCATTCTCGTCCTTTACTTCTTGAAAAAGGTATGCACTAAAAAGAATCTTTCACTGAGCTAACCAGTCGCTCCACTTTGTTTTTACTGAAGACGGTGTTTAAATACTAATAACGTACATCACACAGCAACAAACTGTTATTCACTGAATTTCTGTAAATAATGCAGAATTTATGTAATTTATTAGTTAACTAAAATTTTGAATTGGCTCAGAGTTTTCGTACAGGTGGCTTCATGTGCAGATGGAAATATCTGCCACGCGGGTAACTGATTTCGTGGAACCTCAGCAGAGCTTCGTTCCCGCCTGTCTGTAGAAAAATATTTCTGTGCTATTTCTAGGTTACCATTTGTTTGATTTTAGTGAAACTTCACAAGACTTCTTAGTACCAAGCCTACTTGTGCATATCGTGGCACATCACATTTGGATAAAATTTCACCGAGTAATGGGTCTTTGCTCATTTTTCTATACTTCAACTGTGTCAAGGCTATCATTGACATGGTTACAGTTACTGTGTCAAGGCAGTATCTGGGTTTTTCATCATCTTCAGTGATAGCTCTACAAGAGCTCAGGAATTGAATTAATATATGAAGATGTTAAAATAAAGTCATAAATATGCATGGAATAGTTAAATAGTACAGAGTAATCAAATTATGATTGAAATTCCTCGGAATCTTCCAAAATGAGTTGAGAAAGGTACTGTATTGTCCAGAAGTATATATGATAACAAAATAATGGAAGAGGTCACAGTTCCACGAGTTTATACATATTGATTTTACATTGATTGTGAAACAAAATATTCATTCATGCTTTTGCTAGTACTCTTATATCCTATGAATACCATTCCAACCTTTACATTTATATCTGCAGATTTTAAACAGGCTCAATGGTGCTGCTGGAATAGGGAACTTGCCGAAATTGATAAGTGATGCAAAAAAACTTATAACACAACATTATTCAACTGAGGTTGAAGGTAACATATATTATATTGAGATAAACTACTACATCTTGTTTTTATGCCTGGCCATGCTAGCACAGACGGAATGTCACATGCAAAACCCATGTCCTTAGGTCAAGGTCACACTTAGAGGTCAAATGTCAAAAATGGGTGTAAAACATCTTGTACAGAACATTACACTTTCATTTTTTGAGGAATTTTCAAATTACTTGTTACATATGTTAACCATGATGAGATGGTGTGTTACGTGCAAGACTTATGTCCGTAGCTTAAAGTTCAAGGTCACTCTTGGAGGTCAAATGCCAAAAATGGGTCTAAAACATCTTGTCCGGACCATAAAACTGTCATCTATTGGGACATTTTCCATTTACTTGGCACAAATATTCATCATGATGAGACGTCATGGCGCAAGCAGGACCCATGTCCGTAGGTCAAAGGTGAAGGTCACACTTGGAGGTCAAACTTAAAAAAAATGAGTCAAAAACATCTTGTACGGAATATATCACCGTCATTCATTGGGGGATTTTCAAATTCCTTGCCTCAAATGTACACTTTGATGACCTCATGTGTCGTGCAAAACCCATAACCTACCAGTACATATCTCGAAGGTCAAGATCACACTTAAAAGTAAAAATTGGCGTAATAGATATGCACTGTATATACATAGCATTATATAACCATATTTTCTTAATCTCTTGACAATTGGCGGGCTCGACATGTTGCCCTTGGGCATCATGTTATTCATTCACAACTGTCTTATTTTAACTAAACGTTGCTAATTCATTTAAATACAATTAAAAGTTGTGAATATTAGGTTTAAAATGTGGCATCAAAATGTCAGCATTAGAATGTATGTGCATTTGTTTTGATGGTTGAAACTGTGATGTATGTGGAAACACACAGGGGCCTCCTTGAGCGAGTGGTTAGGCGTTAAAAAAATAAGGCTGTTTCCTATAACCCGACAGACCGTATTTTTTTACTGCCGAAATTATGGTCCAAAAGAAAAATCAGATTTAATTATCTCTGGTCTGTGATGACAACGATAATTTAGTCGTGTCCAAACTATCGTATACACTGCAACTCCATTATAACAGGATCGGCGGGGGGTCTAAGACTCCCGATTGCATTAAAATCTAAAGACATTTTGTTTTAAATAATATGTAGATGAAAAAATAGAAAACCTATTATGCAGTATTATTTTAAACTATTTCAAAACAAAACTTATAAATTATTTAAAACAAACCTAAAATACGGTAATTTCTCTTTCGGAACTGCGATATTTTGGCCGCGTTTGTATTATTTGTTACCCATGAAAATGACCTCCTTGAGACACTCGCAAAATACATGTAAAAATTGCAGATTTCAAGTGACATTACATCTAATTATATTTTCGTATCTATCGATATTTATCCGTTATTCACCAGAACAAAAGAATAATCCATCGCGTAAGAATGTTGATTGGACCAACTAAAGTTTTTGCACCAGGCGCAGTAGTATCTATATTACATCCGTCTCATAAAGCATTTCAAGCCAATTCAATAATACCAAAATGTGCATCATAGATATAATTACCACCCACGACGGTCGACCTCGTAAATTAGAACACGACGCGGCGCCTTTGAACTTTGCGAGTAGAAAATTTTCGATGTGCGCCGAATCAAACATTGGGCCGACTATGTTGATGTAACAAATCGAGACGCGGCGCCTTTGTAGTCTGCAAGAACATTGTTTTTGACTCGCAGAACTTCAAACATTCCGTGCCAATTTGCCCGCTTTTGCCTTGACTTAAAAGGTAAACATGCCGATACACAGCTACTTTTTGTGAGAGATTGAGAAATAGTCGACCGACACATCTAGTAGATCTGTGTAAACAACAAGTGCTGTATTAATAGTAATTCAAATTCAATAGTTTATTGCATTTAAAACATATTAACATGTTTTATAGCAATTATACAAAAATATTTCTGACAATTATTAATAGTAATTAGCGCATCCGTATATCGCAAACAGGTTTGCATTGTCATTATTTAGTTAATTGGGGATTAACACTCCTTTGTTTTGACATGTCCTAGGGTCATTTACTCATGTCCAACAATATCGCTTATCGCATCAGCCAAAAATCGATATTTCCAGTCGTCTAAATAGCATTGATTAGATGGGGAACGCTACGTATTTATTATGAGTATTTCTTTATTTTTTAACATATTCAAAATATTCAAGCAGATTTGGAAACCTCAATGTATCTTCTTTTCAATCATATAAAAATATTGAAATTTTATATATGTTTAGGCGGGGGATTTTACAGTTTTCTTGAGCCACCCAGTTTCCTATTGAAAACAGTGTAAACGGTCCGTTTTTCCTGGACGTCCGACGTGTTTAAATCACTTTTTTAACTTATCCTTAGACGGGAATTCAAATATTCAAGCAGATTCTGTTAGGATATTTTATGCTCGTTCCAACGGTGTCAATTGATGTAATTTATTATGAAAACAAAATGGGGGAATCAAGAGATACATGGAGTACCTGTCAATTTCAGGAGTGTTTCCGTGAGATATCACGGAAATTCACGAAGATTAGCGAGTGAAACCGATTTCGGTTAGTCTTTCTTGTGACAAGTTTAATCTCCACATGTGGTCTCATAAGATATTATCTCAATCAAACTGTTCGCTGGACCATGGTTTATGGTGGTCAAGTGTAGACTGCATTTATGCCATATTATAGCGTTAATTAAGCTTCATGAAATTAATTTCTTCTAGAAGACCATTATCGACTGTTGTGTCGTATTTTCTTTAGCTGAAGCTTAATTTCAATTGTCATGAACATTTTGTTTTATTCAGCGCAAAGATATAGCATTGGTCACAAATATATAAAATATATGTGGTGTAAACTTGATCTTCCACAAATATCATGAACTAATATAATTCATAAATTATCATCGGGTTTATAAATCAGTTTAAATCATTCGTTATAGCACGGACATATTAACCATATAAAAAGTTTATTATATCCGTGGTAATAGAATTTAATCAATAAATTTATAAATTACACTCCGTGAGTGTTTACTGTGTCACTACCTTAGATATGTTGTTCACACCTTCGCACCAGGTATATGAATTTGATTAAAAACTGTAAACAAAACTGAACTTATCAAGATATCTTTTTTTGTAAAAGAAGCATTGGGTAAACGTTCTACTATTTTGAACGTTGATGTTTAAATTATTTTGTTCATCTCCACATAATGTTACTTTTTCATAATTATTCTACTATAATAATCCCTAAAACGGTGTATAATGTACATGCTGAATGAAAAAGGGGTAAAAACAAAATTAAGAAAGAAAGGAAAACTTATTCAACTGCTATTGCACATGTAAAGTCGTGACTTGAACAGTTGGAGTTATTAAAAATGCCATCAGTGGTGTAAACTGCTTTGTTTTGAACCACATTCAAATATATACGCATGCTAAATTTAATGCGGAGGGTGTGATAGTGAATAGCCAAGCATTATTATTATGTTGTTTTTAACGGTTGCTTTCTGTACCATGGAATCTGTTTATTTTTTCTCTTTTTTCGTCCACAGTTTTATTGCATAACTGATTTCAATAAATCTACTGTAAATAAAACTGAATAGTTATTAAACATGTTATATATGTCCGTGATTTTATTCTTTTCACCCAAAAGTCGCCTGGGGCAAAGAACTAAATACCATTTAATGGTATTTAGGTCTTTGCCTGGGGTAAAACATTTTATTCTCAGCCTTTCAGACATCCTATGTACATGTAATACCATTTTTCTGATACCTATCAGGGACCACCAATAACATACGTATATATTACGCGGTAGTGACTGTAAGCGGTCACCACAGTATCTTTGGTATTTAAAGTACACAAAATAAATTTGTATTTGCAATTTTAATTGGAAACTGCAAGACAAGTGTTTATTACACATGTTAAGTGAAACGAATTCCTTGTTTTTTTTCTATTTTATAAGAAAACATTTGCCTATCACCACGGACATATCCGTGTTAATACATAGGTTTTCAATGATGAAATAATCTCGTGTTTCATCTGGGACCAATATATAGGTCGAACTCCAATTGTTTTCTCTTTATGATCATAAAACCATGTTTTAAGCGTTTATCGGATACATAGATCTAACGTAGCCGGAGGCTATATGCTAATGTGTTATACAAGTCATTAATCGGTGATCATCGGAAAATTTACGGTCACTTACGGAAACTTCCGACAGACAAATCGTCTGCTGACCAAAAGTCCAATCGATAACGATCTGCATCGACTGGATTTATCTGATAAGCGATATTGTTGGGTATGCAATTAAAGAAATCTCGCCGGTTCGTGATCTCAATTCTTTAATAGCACGTGATTTCGCGAAACGGCAGATCGGGAAAATAGACGATTTTAAAAGAAGTTTTCTTCTTTTTAGCAAATTTTAGGATTTTTCATGAAAAAAATCGGGAGCCACGACGACATTATAATGTAGCTGAAGTGTATTGATATATTTGCAAAGTGTAAAGATGAAATGCTTCCCTGTTGAACATACTGATAAAAAAGATTATACTTAAAATTGCACATGATGTATGTCTGCAACCGCTGGTAATAGATTAATTCACATGATATTTTAATGTAATATTCTGACATTTCCAAAAAAAATCCCTTCCTACCGACCCATCTTTTTTGAAACATGTTACAGGAAACATACATATTTTTGTTTAGGCCTTATTATTGCTGACTTCAAATCCCTCTCGCCTATTTGCTGAGGTTTCGAATACCTAAAGGCATACATAATTTGTTATCGAGGAAGCCATCTAGCTTACGGAAGGTGGGTGGTTCTACCTAGGTGTCCGCCTTAGGTCGTCCTTCACCTTAATAGCTGCAGGCCTTGAAAATTCCACTCGCATTTGCAAGTGAATATCGAGGTCGGGCGAGTATAATTTTAATCATACTCGTCCGCCTGGGCGAGTAACATTATCCAGATCCAAATATCAACCCATTTTATTTTTCGAAACGAAGATTGCGAAATACGATCAAACTAAAATCACGACTAACCGGAATACTACCGAAATACCAGAATAATGTAAATTTTACATAGAAAAAAATCGATACTTAAAGGCAATACTAAACCTGTAAATTAATCCTTTATTGAAGTGTTGTATCATATGACAAAATAACTGATTAAAGCAGCTAAATAATATTGTGCGAGTGTATTAGTCGTGGTTGAAATAAAATTAATTGTAATGTCGAAAAATTTGCCATACTTTATCTAATAAGACATTGTTGACGTTTTCTTTGAATACGCGTAGTTGCCTCGTGCATAAAATTTAAGAACTATCTTATCACACACGCAAGAAAATAAAAGGCAAAACACAGACGCACACATTTACACACATCCATATTTAAGAGCTTTCAGTCTATAGATAAATAATCATCACAGTAACACGTATCCGCACGTGGCGTGACATCATGATTGTAGTAATGACGCAGTATTGACAGCTATTAACTTGAATATTACTCAGATTCATTCGAAGTGCATATTTAAAGCAGGCGGACAGTAATAAGGTTATACAAAACTAAGTACATGTTTACACAATTCGATTGTCACATTCATAATTTTGAACCCAGACTTAAATTATTCAATGTTGTTTGCTATTTTCATTCTCTCAGTGAGAATTAAGAAGTTTTTTAAACATGGCGATTTATCAAGTCTCTTTTATGCAGACGATTTGGCACAAACATTACATCATGCATATTTCTTGTCGTCGCATCGAAATGTACAATCTTGCTGATCACAAACAATGTTACTTACTTAGGTCGCTTAGCAACGACGTTACATGAGCTCGATTATTGTGCAAAATAAATGATTAAGTTAAATTTAGACTCGCACTCGATCGGACACGCTGAGTATTTACCTGGTCGTATTTATCATGCCGTATTGATTACTCGAGTGTTTAAAGGATAAATGAATGAATGCAGCCGTAAATTACGCGGATGTGAAATGACCGATGGAGTTATAAAGTGTAAGCAGTCATTTAATGAATTATTTAAATATAGATCTACAATATCCAAAATCAATTTGACAATATCATATTTACGGTTTAATTATGGCCTTAACATATTGATTTCCTATATAAAATCATTAATGTACGGGTATTCCGGTATTTCGATCGGTAGTATTTCGGTATTTTGTTTAGTCGTGTATCTGGTTAAAATATAGGGCAAGTAATTTTTGTGCAGGGCGAGTAGATTTTCAGGGTCACTCGGCGAGAGACCCTAAGAAAATTGTTCGAGGCCTGTAGCTGCAATAGTCGTTACATATCACCAGCTGTACATGAAACCATATTACAAATCAAAGCAAAAGGTGCTGTGGGACGGTACCACTCGTCTCTGTAGCCAAGCTGGCAACCCTGTGCATACTTACGTTTTGTAACTAAACAGTTTTATTATATCAAAAGTGTGTAAATATGTCTGATGGTTTGCATGGAATATGGAATAAAGGAAAAACATAAGAAAGAAATGCAAAAAAGAATAAAAAATTATTGAAAAACATTTTTTCCTTGGGAGATCTTCAATCCGACTTGTTCTATAAATGTTTGATTTTCAAACCGAAATAAAGAAAAAAAATGATTGTAGAACAAGTGAAATGTTTGTCACAATTAAAAATACATGAAAAGCAAAGATATCAGACCCTTTATGTAACGTTTGTGGGTATTTAATTATAAAAAAAATACAAATTAAATAATATCAGCTCTAAATTAGAGTAAAATATGTATGCCCAAGCCTGAAGGTATGATAACAATAGCCTGCCATAGATTATGGGTTATCTTCTTGTGTTGGGGTACTTTCAAATTAATTTTCCAAGCACAAGAGTTTAATGCGGAGGGTGTGATAGTGAATAGCCAAGCATTATTATTATGTTGTTTTTAACGGTTGCTTTCTGTACCATGGAATCTGTTTATTTTTTCTCTTTTTTCGTCCACAGTTTTATTGCATAACTGATTTCAATAAATCTACTGTAAATAAAACTGAATAGTTATTAAACATGTTATATATGTCCGTGATTTTATTCTTTTCACCCAAAAGTCGCCTGGGGCAAAGAACTAAATACCATTTAATGGTATTTAGGTCTTTGCCTGGGGTAAAACATTTTATTCTCAGCCTTTCAGACATCCTATGTACATGTAATACCATTTTTCTGATACCTATCAGGGACCACCAATAACATACGTATATATTACGCGGTAGTGACTGTAAGCGGTCACCACAGTATCTTTGGTATTTAAAGTACACAAAATAAATTTGTATTTGCAATTTTAATTGGAAACTGCAAGACAAGTGTTTATTACACATGTTAAGTGAAACGAATTCCTTGTTTTTTTTCTATTTTATAAGAAAACATTTGCCTATCACCACGGACATATCCGTGTTAATACATAGGTTTTTAATGATGAAATAATCTCGTGTTTCATCTGGGACCAATATATAGGTCGAACTCCAATTGTTTTCTCTTTATGATCATAAAACCATGTTTTAAGCGTTTATCGGATACATAGATCTAACGTAGCCGGAGGCTATATGCTAATGTGTTATACAAGTCATTAATCGGTGATCATCGGAAAATTTACGGTCACTTACGGAAACTTCCGACAGACAAATCGTCTGCTGACCAAAAGTCCAATCGATAACGATCTGCATCGACTGGATTTATCTGATAAGCGATATTGTTGGGTATGCAATTAAAGAAATCTCGCCGGTTCGTGATCTCAATTCTTTAATAGCACGTGATTTCGCGAAACGGCAGATCGGGAAAATAGACGATTTTAAAAGAAGTTTTCTTCTTTTTAGCAAATTTTAGGATTTTTCATGAAAAAAATCGGGAGCCACGACGACATTATAATGTAGCTGAAGTGTATTGATATATTTGCAAAGTGTAAAGATGAAATGCTTCCCTGTTGAACATACTGATAAAAAAGATTATACTTAAAATTGCACATGATGTATGTCTGCAACCGCTGGTAATAGATTAATTCACATGATATTTTAATGTAATATTCTGACATTTCCAAAAAAAATCCCTTCCTACCGACCCATCTTTTTTGAAACATGTTACAGGAAACATACATATTTTTGTTTAGGCCTTATTATTGCTGACTTCAAATCCCTCTCGCCTATTTGCTGAGGTTTCGAATACCTAAAGGCATACATAATTTGTTATCGAGGAAGCCATCTAGCTTACGGAAGGTGGGTGGTTCTACCTAGGTGTCCGCCTTAGGTCGTCCTTCACCTTAATAGCTGCAGGCCTTGAAAATTCCACTCGCATTTGCAAGTGAATATCGAGGTCGGGCGAGTATAATTTTAATCATACTCGTCCGCCTGGGCGAGTAACATTATCCAGATCCAAATATCAACCCATTTTATTTTTCGAAACGAAGATTGCGAAATACGATCAAACTAAAATCACGACTAACCGGAATACTACCGAAATACCAGAATAATGTAAATTTTACATAGAAAAAAATCGATACTTAAAGGCAATACTAAACCTGTAAATTAATCCTTTATTGAAGTGTTGTATCATATGACAAAATAACTGATTAAAGCAGCTAAATAATATTGTGCGAGTGTATTAGTCGTGGTTGAAATAAAATTAATTGTAATGTCGAACAATTTGCCATACTTTATCTAATAAGACATTGTTGACGTTTTCTTTGAATACGCGTAGTTGCCTCGTGCATAAAATTTAAGAACTATCTTATCACACACGCAAGAAAATAAAAGGCAAAACACAGACGCACACATTTACACACATCCATATTTAAGAGCTTTCAGTCTATAGATAAATAATCATCACAGTAACACGTATCCGCACGTGGCGTGACATCATGATTGTAGTAATGACGCAGTATTGACAGCTATTAACTTGAATATTACTCAGATTCATTCGAAGTGCATATTTAAAGCAGGCGGACAGTAATAAGGTTATACAAAACTAAGTACATGTTTACACAATTCGATTGTCACATTCATAATTTTGAACCCAGACTTAAATTATTCAATGTTGTTTGCTATTTTCATTCTCTCAGTGAGAATTAAGAAGTTTTTTAAACATGGCGATTTATCAAGTCTCTTTTATGCAGACGATTTGGCACAAACATTACATCATGCATATTTCTTGTCGTCGCATCGAAATGTACAATCTTGCTGATCACAAACAATGTCACTTACTTAGGTCGCTTAGCAACGACGTTACATGAGCTCGATTATTGTGCAAAATAAATGATTAAGTTAAATTTAGACTCGCACTCAATCGGACACGCTGAGTATTTACCTGGTCGTATTTATCATGCCGTATTGATTACTCGAGTGTTTAAAGGATAAATGAATGAATGCAGCCGTAAATTACGCGGATGTGAAATGACCGATGGAGTTATAAAGTGTAAGCAGTCATTTAATGAATTATTTAAATATAGATCTACAATATCCAAAATCAATTTGACAATATCATATTTACGGTTTAATTATGGCCTTAACATATTGATTTCCTATATAAAATCATTAATGTACGGGTATTCCGGTATTTCGATCGGTAGTATTTCGGTATTTTGTTTAGTCGTGTATCTGGTTAAAATATAGGGCAAGTAATTTTTGTGCAGGGCGAGTAGATTTTCAGGGTCACTCGGCGAGAGACCCTAAGAAAATTGTTCGAGGCCTGTAGCTGCAATAGTCGTTACATATCACCAGCTGTACATGAAACCATATTACAAATCAAAGCAAAAGGTGCTGTGGGACGGTACCACTCGTCTCTGTAGCCAAGCTGGCAACCCTGTGCATACTTACGTTTTGTAACTAAACAGTTTTATTATATCAAAAGTGTGTAAATATGTCTGATGGTTTGCATGGAATATGGAATAAAGGAAAAACATAAGAAAGAAATGCAAAAAAGAATAAAAAATTATTGAAAAACATTTTTTCCTTGGGAGATCTTCAATCCGACTTGTTCTATAAATGTTTGATTTTCAAACCGAAATAAAGAAAAAAAATGATTGTAGAACAAGTGAAATGTTTGTCACAATTAAAAATACATGAAAAGCAAAGATATCAGACCCTTTATGTAACGTTTGTGGGTATTTAATTATAAAAAAAATACAAATTAAATAATATCAGCTCTAAATTAGAGTAAAATATGTATGCCCAAGCCTGAAGGTATGATAACAATAGCCTGCCATAGATTATGGGTTATCTTCTTGTGTTGGGGTACTTTCAAATTAATTTTCCAAGCACAAGAGTGAAATGTACATAGAGATAGGACAACGATAATTTTCGTAGTCGTGCACAACGAGACCATAGCTACTATAAACAGCCATAAAGAAGAACAACAACAACAATTAGCATTACTTGTCATCGATTTATAATTATGTCTTCTCTCCGGGGGAGACATATTGTTTCTGTTTGCGTCTGTCCGTCCGTACACTTTTAGCTTGTCCGCACTTCATCTCCAATACTGCTTTTTGGATTTCAGCCATACTTCATAGGATTGATCCAACATCAAGTGTAGCTGTGCATCTTTGTTGTTTTATTCCGCTCGGATAAGATTTCACTGAGTTATGGCCCTATGATGTTTTTATACAGATGGAGATTGTCCGCCACTCATCACCAATACTGCTGGTTGGATTGCAGCAAAATTCATAGGATTGATCAACTTCAAGTGTAGTTGTGCATCTTTGTTGTTTTGTTCCGCTTGGATAATTGTTCACTGAATTTTATTAAACTCTGCATGCCACACATTCTGTTTGATTTACATATATGAAACATTGTAACAGGGTATGTTATTGTTTGGTCTTGGCAGGGGTCGATGTTGGGTCATGAGGGTTAAAAACGAGGTAATTAGATAAAATCATAGAAATGTATAGCCATAGGCCATATTTCATATCTGATCCATTTGGAACCTGACAAGCATGTTAGTGGTCTTAAAATCTTGGTCAAAATTGAAACAGTGTTATGCCTAGTTACCAACTGGGTCATGTTATCAAATCATAGAAAATTTGCTTTAACAGCCCTCGGTCACAGTTTGTGTCCGAGTTATACAAAACATGATCAGTATGTTCGTCTTTGTGAATGAAATCTGGATAAAATTTTCTAAGGTACTAGGCTGAGCAATAAAGTACCACCACGACCCTCTTGTGAGTTTTGGACAATGTAAATGTATTGAATATGTCTTCAGTGATATTGGTTTGTAATGGGAGAAAGATTAATTCTTGTGCTAATCCATTTTAAGTGAATTTATGTATTATGTATTTAAACATAGCGTTATATTTTCAGTTATCCAAGAAAAGCTTGTAACCATCTACCAGCGTGATTGTCGTTTGTTGCAAGTGTCACCGTTCATTGAAGACGACAATGAAGATCTAATGAGTATTTACCAAAGTCCAACACTGCAACATACAGTATATGATAGTGACCAAACAAAAGGCAAACAAGAAACAATTTCATCTTATGAAGAAATATTCTGCAAGGACGATAAAACATTCAAGCGTGTGTACATCACTGGTGATGCTGGTGTTGGTAAAACATCGTTGTGTAGGCGTATGTGTTTGTTGTGGAGCAAGTCGAGGTCGGGTGATTATGCTGGGAATGATGAGGGTACAAAGAGGGACATAAAGTCTTTGAAGAAATTTGACTTTTTATTTTATGTGTCTCTAGGTGCTACTGATAGGAGAGATATGATTATGATGATTGTTGACCAGTTGTTTTACACTGAAGGTGATGATGAAAAGCCAGACATGTATAAATTGATTAAAAGTATTCTTAATCAACATGATTCTCTTATGGTGTTAGATGGATTTGATGAATGGATTCCTAAAACAAGTGGTAAACATGCCTGTAAGACACCTAAAGGGATAGAATCAGAGAAATGTGTGTTTTTGACTATGTGCAGACCTTATAAACTTGAAAATGTTCGACTTTCAGGGAATGATATTGACCACCAAGTTGAAATTTCGGGAATTCATGGATTGTCATCTGAACATTATGTTACAGAAGTGGTGAAATATATGAATAAGAAAAATCACGATAACAAGGATGCGGACCAATTCTTAGAAGAAATCAAGCGATGTGAACTTTATGACCAATTATGTATACCAATGATATCTTCTCATCTGATTGTGGTATGGTGGTTTAACCAAAAACTGACTAATTTTTCTAAAGCATTTTTGTATGGTAAAATTTTAGAAATGCTGTTCAAAAGGGCAGATAGAAAAGTTGAATTTCCTTCATTACCACCATCAGAACTGAAGCTTCCCAACTGTTTCTCACAGCTGGATTATGTCAATGAACATGTTTTATTATTGCAGAAAGTATGTTTACTGTCATTTAACTCATTGTTTAAACAAGACCATTGTGCATCAACCCTTGTATTTACCAAGAAACAGTTAATGTCTCAGCCATATTTGTTTACCACTGATGAGATGGATGTTCTCTGTAAAATAGGCATCATATCCAAGAATAAAGTTATTGGTTGTTTTGAAGACCAAAAACAAATATTATCCTTTGTACACAAGAGTTATATTGAATTTTTTAGTGCATTATATGTTTCATCATTTGACACATGTAACATGATTGATGGTGTTGTTAAGAATTGGAACACCTTAGATGATGTATTACAATATCAAAACTTCTTCCAGTTCCTTGCAGGGTTATCTGGTCAAAAACTCATTTTTTTACTTGAAAATATTTATTCTTTATTATCAGATCATTTAAACTTATGGAGGAAATATGCTGTTGTAAACTATAAGGATGCCTGCCTTTATTCTGTTTACACTAATTCGTACAGGGAGCAATTAAAGTTATTGCAAACTACTGTGATCAATTGTTTCATTGAATGCAGTAGATTTATTGATCCAAATATTGTACTAAAACTTGAAGATTTCATTTTTGATGACAATTCTAATGTTGACATTTTGAAACAACTTTTATTGTTAAATACAACATGTGTAAAATCAGTATGTTCTGTTAAAGGTAAATATTATGATGAGTTTGATCAGATCAAAACTCTACAATGTTTACATGTTGGTGACGTGTTGTCTGGTGATTATGTATATGATGTAAAGTTCACTGAGTGCATGTTACAGAATCAATCCACACTGCACACTGTTTGTATTGAATGTGGTACATTGATACCAGAATTACCTGTGAGAAGTCTCCAACATCTGACATCATTGTCTCTGTCTAATGTTAAAATGCAACATAACAGTTTACATAATCTGGTGAAATTTCTGTCTGACAATGTTCTCATTGAAAATATCAAATTGTCCATTGTGTCTTGTGATAATCACTTGTATAGAGACTGTACATTGACTCTAAATCTTCCACATCATACAAAACTCACTTCATTATGTCTGGAGTATGTTAATAGTGTATGTAATAATGTAAACAATTCTAGTTTAAAGTCCATCATATTGGAGCCATTATCTAAGAGGATTGTTAGATGTTATATTGATGTATTTAACTGTATTAAGTATTCACAACTTGAACGTCTTTATATTGATGGATCTTACATGTTAGATTACAATACAATGGAAACATTGTCAGATACAGTAAAAACTCTTCCATATATCAAGTCACTATCACTGTGGTACATGGAGTTACCTGATGATGTTTTATTACAACTACATCCTGATGTAACACAAGTGAAGATAGAGCTGGATTTTGTCACAATGAGTGGTCAATGTTTTCATTGTTTCATTGAAAGTTGTGTAAACAAAAAATCTGTGATAAAAGTTGAGTTATTTACCTGTAAGATTACATCAGTTGATGGAGAAACTCACAGAGAACTGTCATACAAGGAGTCAGTGGATTATATGTCTGAGTATCTTACATCAATACCTACAGTAAACATCACACGTAAAGGTGATGCATGGTTACGCTTTGAAACAATAAATATATAAATGTTTGCTTTTGATTCTGTAAACATTTCAGTTAAAATTATGATTTTATAGACAAACTTTGATGAATGCGTCGACAAAATATGCAGATGTTACGTGGACTAAAATGGCGGTAACTTTTTTATTGTCTACATTAGATCATTTCCTACAAGATGAATCGCGTTTTAATTTGAAATTCCAAAAAAAGGTTTTTTTTGCATTTTTTGGAGATTTTGATAATTTGTCACAAAGCTTTACTGATTTGTCTGTTTTGCTGCATGAAACAAGGTGAAAAAAATCATAATATATTTGTACAGCAGATTGTTTACATAGAATTTGATGAATGATATTTTTGTACATTAAAATGTATGTGTAAATGTTCTAGAGGTGATGAAATGAGTTACTGGAATATATTTGTGTGTTGTATATGAAAGATTGGAACAAATTGAGAGAACTCCATTCTATAACATCTCATTACAATTGTACACTCAGTGGCTATAACTTCATTATGAGTCGTGGGATATCTACTCTATTATATACAATGTATGCTGACATTTGTGTTGCTGTGAAATCATTGTTTCACAAAATTTAAAGCTGCATTACATATTGTTTGTAATACAAATTTTCTTACATATTTGGTAAGGAATGACGGCCATTCTTGCTGGTGAAATTATTTTTTTTTCACTGATTTTGACATAAATTGCTTTGAATAAAGGCCTTTAACTGCACACATTCTATTCTGACCGAGTCCTTTGATTATAAATGTATTATTTCTGTATGACGCTGACAATCTTGTCTACATGTATTATCAGTT
This sequence comes from Mactromeris polynyma, assembly GCA_032209605.1. Taxonomy (NCBI): domain Eukaryota; kingdom Metazoa; phylum Mollusca; class Bivalvia; order Venerida; family Mactridae; genus Mactromeris; species Mactromeris polynyma. The sequence continues at coordinate 201,880 of JASFXZ010000007.1, forward strand.
CTGTGTTTTAGTTCTATAAAATATGAATAAAGAAAATGTAATAATTATACAATAAAATAGTTACACCATTTTTTGTTGTATTTTTTTCTCAGTTTTAAAATTTTAAGATTGGTACAAAAATGTTCAGAGCATCTTCTATTTTGTACATTTATATCGTTTGTTTCATCGGGTTTAACGCCGTTTCTCAACGATATTTCAGTTATATACGGCGGCCGGTTCACCTAACCAGTTTTTCCTGGACTGAATTCTTACCAGTACTAACTTACCCTTCCACAAGGAGCTGGCAACTTCTCCACATGTGGAGGAAAATCGACATTTTTGTCAAATTTTCATGGAAGGGTATGACCTGCCGCGACCAAGAATCAAATCCAGATCGCCGGGTTACAAGTCCAGCGCACTAACCACTGGACCACGGCCGTGGCTTTGTACATATATATATGTATATAACCTTTATGTGCGCAATATCCAACCAAACAGTTTATTGTTGAAAACGGCCGTCATTAAATCCACCAGACATATTATCGTACAACCTCTCCAGAACAACATCCTTGTTCAGATGTGAACTCTGGCTTTTGTTGAGAGGTAATTGCTGTAGACAGTTTATTGCTCTAGAGAGGTTATTGCTGTATAGAGGTTATTGCTGTTGGGAGGTTATTGCTCTAGGGAGGTTATGGCTGTATAGAGGTTATTGCTGTATAGAGGTTATTGCTTTAGAGAGGTTATTGCTGTTGGAAGGTTATTACTCTAGAGAGGTTATTACTCTAGGGAGGTTATCGCTGTAGGGAGATTATTGCTGTAGAGAGGTTATTGCTGTAGAGAGGTTATTACTCTAGAGAGGTTATTGCTGTTGGGAGGTTATTACTCTAGAGAGGTTATTGCTCTAGAGAGGTTATTGCTGTTGGGAGGTTATTACTCTAGGGAGGTTATTGTTGTAGAGAGGTTATTGCTGTTGGGAGGTTATTACTCTAGAGAGGTTATTGCTGTATAGAGGTTATTACTCACAGGAACATTGATAATGTTATAGTGTGGACATTGCTCACACGACGGCCACTCTGGAAAGGTCACACTGTATATGTGCCGGTTGCTGAGTCACCAGCTATAGTTAAATAATGGTTACCGTATGCCTACCTGCCTGGTGCCTGGCAGTAAAGGATAGGAATCGGGAAGTCAATGTGCTCAGAAAGTAGGTGTCTCATAAGTCAGAAATGGCTGACCCATTAAATAGGGGTGACACTATAATAAATAAACACTACTTTTACTTTTTACAGCCATATTTATCATCCACACAAAATAACCAAATCATATTTTGATATATCACTTATCAGTGGCTGTTGTGAAGAAATGGTCCAATCTGCTTCAAAGAGCTCTATCAGAGGAAAGGTGAACAATTATCATAATGTTCTGATCAAACTAATCTGATACTATTTGTCATTTAATACAACCTTTTATTCAACTTACAAATCAAATTTGTATAAAAAAAACAAAGACTAAATTATTACTTTTTCAAAACATTTAAGTTTTGTTTAAACCTTTTATGAACTACAGTAAAATTTCGAACTGCCGTCGGACCGAGCAATTAGTTCGAGCCATCTACCTGTTCGAGGCATCTACCATACATGCTGAACGCATGGCATTTGTGTGTTGTTATTGTTTTCATACTGAATGCACGTCTATCAAAAGTCACATCATTATTCATAATCATAATACATGTAATAATAATAATTAAAAAAGAAATGAAAGAAAACTATTTAAAACTATTTAAATAAATGATTTGTTTAGTCTTACAAACATGAATAATATACAGACACGATATTAAGCAATTACGATGTTCTATTTTTAGACAAACAGTACTATCACAGTTGTCGTTCGTGGCAGACATACAATATCAGCATATGTAAACATGAATAATTCCCGTTTGGACTTCACTAAATCTTTAATAGATCCGTTAAGTGATTTGTTTGCCATATAAGTATATGTACATTGTATTTTATATGTAGTACACTGTACAACCATCAATAACGCGTGTCACCAATCTTACCTGTCAACAAACAATAGAATATCGCTCGGTCCATGAAAGGTGTGAATTATTGTATTGTTCGACCTATCTATGATGACCAATGTATCTAGGGACCGCAAACCCTGTTCGAGTGTTCGACCTATCTCTGTTCGAGTGATCTACTGTTCGATAATATGAAATAAGATGGGGTTTCGCCGGGACCTAACAACCTGTTCGAGGTATCTACTGTGTTCGAGCCAAAACTGTTCGAGGTTTCGAAGTTTTACTGTAACTCGCTTGTACAGGGTGTTTCATAATATATGTTATACTTTCAGCTGCTAATAACTTTTGTAATACAGCAAAAGTCAATAAATAAAAACAACTTTCATGCACGGGAAAGATTGCAGTTTTGATACATGTGCAACATCAAGTCTTGACAAATAACATCAAAATGACCGAAACCAACAAAAACAATGAATTTTACATAGCATATTCGAAATGACGTCCATTAGGACGTTGCACCGCATCCAAACGCTTCTTAAAGTTCACACTCACTGAATGGCATGTTTCACGGCTTATTCCCCTGATTTCATGAGCAATGGAACGTTTCAGTTCACTCGTAGTAGTTGGGCGTACACTGTATTATCAAATTGAAACAAAACTATGCATGTAGATGTGAAGTGGAGACAAATCTGTGAGAAATGAGAACAACTGTCCTTCCACTTGCTCGTGCACCAGCAATAACGTTCCATAACTGACGTCTAGCAGCTGGATCTAATCCAGTGGTTGGTTCATCAAGGAATATAAATGGTGGATCACCAATTAAACTGATTGCTGTACTCAGTTTTCTCTTGTTACCACCACTAAAACATCATAACGAAACATTGCAGTTAGTCATGCAATTGAAATTTTGTTAAGCATCCACGTGCGCCTAGGTTTTGCACTCCTCGAGCCAAAAAATAATCATTTTTTCTAAGCAAGAAATTCTCAAATATTTTCCATATCCAGGATTCGACAACGGCAATTTTAGTTGAGATCCAACAACGATGTGATTATTGTGTGAAAACTAGTCAATTTGTGTGAAAACCAGTCAGTTTTAAATTAGATTTATTCATGTATAGATCTAGTTTTGAAACAAACCATTTTGTTTTGTTTTTATAATGTTTCTTTCATTGAAATATTTAAAATTATGCATCACTTATTATCTGAGGATATTTTTTTCGTTATGAGCTAGGTTTCGCGAACTTAGGTTGACGCTTAACAAAATTCCAATTTGGCATGGCCTTACTGAAAAAACATTACAAGTCAATGTTCACAATGAATGCTGATTTCTTCCTCAGATTCCCTGATACATATAATGGCAAAATGTTATGTACTCTTGTAATGTGGAAAATACAAAAACATTAATCAGACCTTGACAATAACTCTTTTTGTACATCTAATTGATGTTAATCATAACTGTTATAATTTATGACTACAAACAAATAATGTCAATGTTCTTATGAAATTTCAAAAAATAAAACCCACCTGTCGTAAATGAGTTCCGGCCTGTATCATTCCGACGGCTCGGGCGCGTTCTTCTTCAGTCATTCTCAACATGTTTTGTGTTTTTCAATAAGGATTTTCATCAGCAATGACAAAAGTGTACACGAACACGTGCAAATATGTGTCCATGCCCCGCACGTGCAAAACGTGCTATAAACGTCAATACGCCTAATACGATTAATTTCATAGCGAGCTGGCTAAAAATATCGATAATTCGCTGCATTACCTGTTCAAATATCGGTATGTGAAATTTTGTTTGAATACATGCATAATTAGAAAAATAATAATACAATATAAACTGACCGATTAGGAATTTTGTTGAGTGTACAATTGGGCAATTTTGAAAATCGCAACAAAAGAAACGTTGATGTTTTTAGTAAAGATAGTCCTGTCTTTATTGTATGCGTATAAATATTATTTAGACTTGATTGTAAGATATACAACTTGATTCATACAATGTAGGTATATATAACCTTATACAAGCGGTTGTACATATACGATATTAATGCCTTCACAGCAGGTGAGTAAAACCAACGCCCCTAAGTTATCAATATTCTTGCGAGGTTGATTTTTTCTTCATCGAAGGAGTTCAATACAACAAAATGTAAGTGTACACGCATTATCTGCTGAATTTTCTCATCGTTTGATGATTAATACAACGTATTCTCGTTTCCTTAAAAAACGAACACTACAAAAATACTATTTCTAAGGTAAAACCGATAGTTTTACGAGGGGCGTTCAATAAATTATGTCACTAATGACCTTCCGTAGAAACCACGTTGCATAAGAGCATGGACATTTCACGTAGTTGAATGCGGATATTTATTTACACCTGTGCAATTTTGATTTAATCCGCTTAAAATTGTCCAAGGTACGAGTCGTATTAATTGCTGAATTATACACACACATATAGTGGCTATATTTCAATGCTACAGTGAAACCTGTAGAAAAGTTGGAAATAAGGGTTTACATTAAAGCCCGAGTTTCTTTGCGGGTATCTCCAAAAGAGATTATTTCTGAATTGTGTCGCATACATGGTACTTCTGCGGTGTCATTAATAAGTTTTCGGTGGGTTAAACAAATTAAAGGGGGTGTATATAGCCTGCAGGACAGTTACCGTTCCCGGAGGTCTGCGTGGGGAGGCACTGTCTTATGTATGTGGCGTTCCCTGTAGCTACGTATTCTCTCTCTGTTGTTGCAGCAACAAAGGGAAACTGTGCTGCTGTTAGAGCTATGTTTGATAAAGATGGCCGATATACTATTTTCCAGATAACTAAAAGTCTAGGCATTTCAGAAGGGACCGTCCATCATATTCTGACTGACTGTTTGAAATTAAAAAAGCCTTGTGCTAGATGGATCCCCCACTTGTTGACACCAGACCAGAAGGCCAAGCGTTTCGAATGTACCAACAAACTTTTGAAAAAAATATAAAAGTTGTAATCCTATTAAATTTCTGAGTTGCTCACTGGGGATGAAACTTGGGTGTATTTTTTTGGGCTAAAGCGACGCATAAATACCAAACAATGGCTTAATAAAAGTCAGACTATGCCGATCCTTGCAAAGAGGACAATAAGCGCCAAGAAGGTTTTGTATGCCATTTTCTACAATTCTAGTGGCCCTGTTGTACAAACTCCTTGCCAAGAGGGTAGAACCATTACAGGCAAGTTTTACAAAAATAAAGTATCAAAATAGAAGCCCAAGTAAAGGTTTGAAAGGCATACAGCTTATTCATGACAATACTTCAGCATACAAAACTAAAATTGTACAATCTTTCTTAGAACAAGAAAATGTTTTTCAGGTTGAACACCCAGCTTATTCCCCTGACCTAAGCCCCTGTGACTTTCTCCTATTTCCCTTGATAAAACAATGCTCTCATGTGGTAAGCGCTTTGCTACTGGAAGCGCCCTTGGTTCTGCATTTTTTCAGTGTTTCAACAGTATACCAAGGGGAGACTACGTTGCAGTATATATGTCGTGGATAGCAATACATTTGTACTTCAAAAGTGTGTATCTGTGCAGGGGGGAATACTTTGTAGGGTTGACGTTAACACATTTCCGATGCAGTGAAAATTTTAAACATACAAAGACCAGTGACATAATTTATTGAATTCCCCTCGTAGTAAATAATAAATAAAAGTAAATGAACCATGATAATTTAATACGAGCTGGAAAATAATGCTTGGCTAACCATTTACGGAAGCCTTCTACACACGTCAAATCCAATAGACAGTTGCATTGTGTTTAAATTGTTGTGCATGTGTGTTCAGAAGTTTCAATATGTAATGAACTAACTTTATCAAGACACACTTACGTTTTGTTAAAACATCAACAAAACCAACATTAAATTTGCCAAATAGAGAATGAACATTTCAGTCATATAAATGTAAGGTAGACATGATTCTGCTACATTAACAATTGTGAACACATGGTGCTGGCAATGTTGTAATATAGAAATATTCTACTCCAAATTTGATAAGGGCCACTGTTTTCTCCGATGATAGCGTCATCAATAAGATGTGCAGGGACATAAATTTAGTCCAAAAAAAGTTTATAGTGTTGGCGTTATTGCCATATAAGGGAATTATTGTTTTTTACACGTACGGGGATTTCGTAAACCTCGAAAATCACGATTTTGACGGCATGTATACTGAGTGTACATGTCTGAATTTCTGTGCTCTTGTTAAAACTTTGCAAATCAGCGTTTGTGTGAGCATTCAATATAATGAATCAAAACCTAAGAAGGCAGCTTACGCCTGACAAGATGAATAGGGGGGTCGGTATGTTGCAGGTGGGCGTTTCCCAGGGGCAGGTTGCCCGCACATTGAATGTGTCACACAGCGTTGTTCAACGCATGTGGAATCGTTTCCAAATCGAAGGAAATGTAGCACATCTACATGGTGGTGGCCGTTCTAGGTGTAAAACACATGCACAATACCGATATATTGTTGTTCAGACCCGGCGCAATCGTTTTTAGAACGCTACTTCCTTACAAAACAGCTCGCAGAATGCAACAAATGTACGGGTATCTACCCAAACAATAAGAAATAGATTGCATGATGCTGGTAAGAATGCCAGACGTCCTGCCATTCGTGTTCTTTTGACTAATAACCACGTCAGAGAACGCCTACGTTGGGCCCGTGACCATGTGCAATGGAGACCCCGCAATGGACCCCAGTTTTGTTTACTGATGAGTCTAGATTTTGTCTAGACTCCACAGATAGACGTGCCAGAGTGTGGAGAAGACCAAATGAACGTTTTGCACTTGCTTGCATCTCTGAACACGACCGATATGGTGGAGGGTCTGTCATGGTATGGGAGGAATAAGTGTCAATGGCAAAACTGACCTCCATATTGTTTATAACGGTACCATAACAGCAGAAAGGTATTATCGCGAGATTCTTGACGTACATGTACGCCCATATGCAGGTGCAGTGGGTCCAGGTTTTATTATATGCAGGATAATGCTCGCCCACACACTGCCCGCCTCACTAACCAATACCTTGCATGTGAAACAATCGAGCTCTTGCCTTGGCCTGCCACATCCCCGGACCTCAATCCAATTGAACATGTCTTGGACATGCTTCAGAGGGCCATATCTTGTCGCCCTGTGCAGCTGGCCACCCTCGCAGAACTTTGTGCTGCCTTACAAGAGGAGTGGAACAGAATTCCACAATTAAAGATCAACCGGCTAATTCACAGCATGCCCAGGCGCTGTCAGGCTGTAATTAATGCTCGTGGACACCATACAAGATATTGAAACTTATTCCATGCAGCATTTGGAAAAATAACCACTTTTACAAATGTTCGCCTACTTACGAATTTTCAAGTTTTCCAGCTTAGATAACTTTACACTCATGTTCTAGTTCAATATGTTCAACTCAGATGACTAATTAATCGATTTTATCAAATAAACAATACAAACAAAACTTAATATATCATAAACTGTTCAGTGTGTTAACCCAAACAATACTAGTTACAGATTACAAAAGTGGCCTTTATCAAATTTTGAGTAGTATAAACAGATAACTTATATTATTCGACTCACCAAGTACCGACACCCGCTAACGCCAGTGACAGTAGATATAGTTGATCAATGATTAAAATTGTTGTGTTTCGATGTCACAATAACGGATTGTGTATGTGTTATTTTCAGTGGCCGTATATAGTGATCATATCATAAAACTAGATCGCATATCATCAATAGACTTTATACCTATAAATGTGTGGGAAAACATTAAAGTAATGTCAATAAATCATACATATGTTAAATTCGTAGCTTGATAGATCTACTTTCCCGATTCTGCGTAATATTGATAATGCAAACATTAATGCAAACTGAATATCGAAATCGAGGAATAAACGCCCCATACAAAGTTCACAGCAATCTCTATAGCATGAGAAACATTTGCCGCCACCAATGACATTCACTGTACACATAAGAGCTCTGCGATCAAAGAGACAATTTTGAATATCGCAATTGACTGTCTTAGGAATTTGACAACAAACAAACTCAAACACGTTCGAACACTCACGGAAACTAAAATAAGACACGCTAGAACAGCACAATCCAACACCCCATATAATTAATGTCACGAAAATTTCACAATGTAGATGTGAGTTCTTTGTTATCGTATTTATATTCATCCTTTGGTAAAGTACATGTATTATATCGATACACTAAAATTGTCACGTGAACTCCGAGTTTTAAAATAGCACAGAACGTATGTGTGTGTAGTACGCCTATGAACATATCGAAATATAGTCTGAATGTTTGCATCAACATTTATAGTTCACTCTTTCCGTCGCAGCAAGAAAGTTTAACTTAAAATTGTGAACTTCACTCGGTGTAACATTCAAAATGTCATGTAAACAAACAACTATTGTTAAACCATTTCAATTTCAGTTATATAGTTGTACAAGTCTATAAGAACATCCATGTATTTTCAGCGTATGCCATATTATGATACATGTATGTTATAGAGTGCGTAATTGAACATCGTTTTTCAAATTCCGAGAGATCCTCATTTATACCTTACACTTATCTTGAGTGTATTCCAACGACCTGTAAATGAAGAGAGAGTTAAGCAAATTAAGACTGCCCCGAAATGTATTAATTGTTTTGACATGAATTTGTCTTATAAGAAACTACAGAAGACATTGGTAATTAATTATCTATGACAAACGATCGTTAACTGAAATGATTGACGATAAGCAAAATATCGCCATTTTGCCTCCACACACCTAGTGCCATTGTTAATATTTTGAGAAGAACGTTACAAAGTTATGAGTACCAATACATTTCAACAATTTAGGTTTTGATGCAAATAAGATGCAAGGAACCAGTAAGGACATAATGACAGGGATTGACAAGACGAATGAACGATCAGGTTTTCATTCTCTAGAAAGAAAGTAAAGTACATTTTAAAATGAATTCGGGTATTACTTATCACTTATTCATATGTTTATTTCAAATATTGACAACATTCAATTGACAAAGATACCGACTAATACAACAATATACATCTATGAAATATATTTTTTAGTCAAATGTATTATTCTTCGGTATATGTTCCCATAAAATTATTCAAAATGTTAAACGCTTTGCATTTCAGCAAGCAAACATCTTTTGCTGCATATGCGTCTAGCTTGAGCGTGTAACATCATTTACTGCATATGCGTCTAGCTTGAGCGTGTAACACCATTTACTGCATATGCATCTAGCTTGAGCGTGTAATATCATTTACTGCATATGCGTCTAGCTTGAGCGTGTAACACCATTTACTGCATATGCATCTAGCTTGAGCGTGTAACATCATTTACTGCATATGCGTCTAGCTTGAGCGTGTAACATCATTTACTGCATATGCGTCTAGCTTGAGCGTGTAACATCATTTACTGCATATGCGTCTAGCTTGAGCGTGTAACATCATTTACTGCATATGCGTCTAGCTTGAGCGTTTAACATCATTTACTGCATATGCGTCTAGCTTGAGCGTGTAACATCATTTACTGCATATGCGTCTAGCTTGAGCGTGTAACATCATTTACTGCATATGCGTCTAGCTTGAGCGTGTAACATCATTTACTGCATATGCGTCTAGCTTGAGCGTGTAACATCATTTACTGCATATGCGTCTAGCTTGAGCGTGTAACATCATTTACTGCATATGCGTCTAGCTTGAGCGTGTAACATCATTTACTGCATATGCGTCTAGCTTGAGCGTGTAGCATCATTTTACTGCATATGCGTTTAGCTTGAGCGTGTAACATCATTTACTGCATATGCGTCTAGCTGAGCGTATAAGCATTTTACATTTGTTATGAATATTTTGTTTAAATTTGTGCCAGTAGCTGTTTGCATAGTGCTTGAAAATCAAATAAATAAAGGGAATTGGTGGGAGATTATCGCGAAAATATATGATATTTCAGATATATTCAAAATTGACCATTAAACGCATATATTATCATTATTTGGTTGATGTTTCCACTATTAAATGTCATCCAGAACTTACACTTCTCATTTAATAAGGATATGCAGGCCCGGATCCACCAGGTGGGCAAGGGCCCTGGAAATGGATATCCGTCAAAAATGGTCGTAATTGCGACGTTGGTTTGACGTCGGGTTTCTGACGTCTAACCAATTTGCAAAACCAACCAAAATCCAACGTCGGGGTCCAACGTCTATGCAACGTTGAGGCGACGTCAAATGTTTGCTGGGTAATGTTTAATTGAAGGCTTTCATTACATTTTTACAGGTTTTCTCTACTTTCTTTTTCCACATTGATATTTAAATTCTACATTTGATATTATAAAATGACCTTCAAAAAATATTTAAAACTAACACATTTTATGATAATGTAAAACGATAATGGGTTACCAAGAATAGTATGCCGGTAAATGTTTTCAACTTTCACTTTCCATATATGTGGCTGCGACTTCGATTCTTGGGCTAATGGTGCAGATGAGGTCATCGAGAAAACGTTTACATTAGATACCAACTTGATGACCGCCTTAAATTTAAATTTGTTTTGAAATGTAGTCAGGGGAATACCATTCCGTATATAATATCTCAGATGTCTGATTCTGAATTCATTGAGCTGCAGAACTTTCAATGTTTGAATTCCCCACATTCACAACAAAACAAAACAACCGTAACTTTGTCAGTCTTGGCAGTCTGCTTGATATAGAAAGATACTTCAAGTTCAAGTGATTCAGAGTATGATTCTATGTCTGAGTCAAGTGCTGATATTGAAAAGCAAGTATCAGTTTATGTAGATGCTAGTGCAGCTGACAACTTGAAATGCAACTGAATGTTTTATGACGTAATTAACATTTTATGACGTAGATCTATATTTTATTATACGTCATTTAACACTAGCAAGAAAACTTTTCTCACTACAATGCTGTTTTATAATTCTAATATGTGAGTTATAACCGGCTTATAGTTTAACAGTCAAATTGATCTCTTACAAGATTTACTTAAGGAAATCACTTAATAGTTATTGTGCGAAATGCCATCATAAATGGATAAGTTGGCCAAAAATTAGAAACATTCTGGATGCTCATTGGATGTAAGACACGGGAAGAGGCGGAGTGAACTATAAATAGGAATAGAGGTGAGAACACGAAGATGTATACATGTAGCAGCAAGATGGGATGCACGATGAAATAATACAGTCCGATTGTGAATCAAACTGCACTCGGGCACTCCACACAGTTTTCAGGCTCACGTGATGGTTACTTACCAAAACTCTCAATGAAAAATTGAATAATTAAACTAAACAGCTAGATAAAGTTCAGAAAACTCGGAAACGACACACAGGTCTTCTCATGTTACGCCCGAGCAGTGGAATGATCAAACATACGAGTTTAGGTCATGTGACATCAATTAACGGATAATAATCCCTGAAGCGCGGGAAGAACTGGATTTTACTAGAATATGCGCCAAGGGAAATAACTGAATATATGAAAAAGGGAAATACTCAGCAATTGAAGTACGATGTATATGCTACAGACCACTTAATCGGATGGAGAAATATGACCCTGTTACGGTTAGAATTAATATTTTTACACTAAATGAAAGGGAATAAATTGAAGAATATTGTCATAACTGCTAAAATAGTGTAGTATTAAGATAAAGCGTTTAAATTTACGTATGAAAATAATTACCCTCTATAATCTATTGATCAAAACTGGTAGAGCTGGGAACTCGATATCGATTTTCGGGTCATTTTCAAGTGAGATAATCCACTGCGATAAGCCAGCTAAAGGCACGGAAAGCTGCGTATGATACAGATTTGCCGATTAAATACTCAGTACATTTAAAAACACAAAATGTAAGATTTCTCAAATTACGTCAGCCAGATAAACACTTCACATTCCTTTATATCATTTTACACAATTATGCTACATTGTCGTTCAATTAACCGATATTTTCATATCAAAATGAATTTTAAAACACTGAAATGATATTTAAAAGATACATCGCGGATATAGTAATGTGCGTTTTTACATGTACTGAGTATATCATCAAAGAGTATCGTGCTGAATCTTACTTAGCGCTACGCAACTCGCAAGACACGTGTTTTGTCTCGTGTTTCACTTATCTTCGCCACATGATTTGGCTAATCTGGAATACCAATTCATTTATTTGTTTGCTAACCACATTTTAAATAATTATCAAATCGTCTGAATTAAACTGGTTGACTGGTTTCTGATTATTGTTTTATTAATATTTATTGGTTTGTAAATGTTTTATCACAATGGGCTTTATCCTAGAAACATTTTCATAGTGAATTACAAAATGAACTTTTGATGCCTTGACCATGGTTGCGGGAAACGGACGCCCGGGGAGAATGAGTTGGGTCCAGATGACCCGAGAAATGTTAAGGTTCAGATATCAGTTACTTACTCATTTAGATCTATATTAAAAAATCATTAAAATCATAAAAGGCAACTAGTGTGATTAACAGGGAAGAAGAGTCCCATGTGTGGCATGCACCCATCACCCATGCAACTCTTCTAACTTAACTCTTTCTGTCTTTGAGTCTTTACGACCATGACCCATCAAAACCACTGCCACCATAACAATATTTTAAGGGTAACGGTGCATCCAATGTTCAGCTTGAACTGAAGACCCCTCCACATGGGAACCGATTGAGCTTACTGGCAGCATCCAATTCATCAAGACTGCCTTCCAGCAATTTATAAAATAAAAGTGCATCTGATATGGTGCTTGTATAAAATATCCCCTCAGCACCATGAAAGTGCTCTACTGACTGAGCTACCATGCATCAATCTAACCACACACCGCTTTACGTTTTGGCTAGAACCTGAGGGAGAATAAGGCTGGCTGAATTGGTTACACACTCCAAGCATTCTAGTTGTGTTTGAGCAACTCAAAAGCCTAGTGACGTGTGACGGGTGTGTCATTTTATAATCTTTTTTTGTGATTTTTTGGAGTGGACAATTTAGCAAATGATCACTTAGTGTCAGGTCCTCATTTAGTATCTTAAACATTTATTACAAAAGAACAAGTTTATTGACACAGTTTTATACTGCTAACCAAGGAACAATCAGGAACACTAATTCATGTCCTTCCTACGTAAGGATCGCCATTTATCAGAAATATATGGAACCTAATTAAGCAACATTTCAAGAGATGTTTGAAAACATTATACGCCCTCAAGATGCAATGTAATTGAGAGGATTTTAAATTAATATGGTCACCTAGAAATGAGCACGATTGATCTTAATGCTCTAAAATGCTCAACAATGTGTTGTCTGTTTTCTGGTGGACAAGGATTTCCACTTAATGTTCCACTTGACCTTGACATTTGCCGCAGGGATCCTTACAATTTGCAGGCAATCATCCTATTAAGTTGGACCCAGGAGGCAAAAGGGTCATTGAGTTATCGCACGGACAAGGATTACCACATAATGGTTAGTTTGACCCAATGACCCCCCAAATCAATAGGTCCATCCACTACTACCTGCTGGCAATCATACTGCCAAGTTAGGACCCGGGAGGTTAAAGGTACTTGAGTTAACTCCCGGAAAAGTATTTCCTCCTTATGGAAAGTCGCATTTGACCCAGTGATCCAAAAATTGATAGTTTTCATATATAACCCGCAGGCGATCATCCTACCAAGTAGGGACACTGGAGGCCAAAGGTTACATGAGTTAATGCAAGAACAATGATATCTACCTAATGGTCAGTTTGACCAATAGGATTCATCTATCAATTTTGAGTTACCAAAAAAAGAATCATATTATGATTCATAGAGGATTATTCATTGTTTTGCATATTGTTAGTATGAACTTAAACTATGCTAGTGTTGTTAATTACTGCACTGAGAAATGAAGTATACAATTTAATGTCTCGTAAATTTGTGTTGGTTTGTTTTAGTGTAATCATAAATGAAATATTTGCATGTACTGAATTGTGTAACGGTTAAAACATAGAGTATGAAACAATAATAAACAATGCACGTTATTCATTCAGTCAGGCTGATTAACTGTATTAATTAAATGTATTCTCGAAATACAAGCACTCGTAGAAGTATTTACAGCTTTTGAAAATTCTACATACATAAACTGTAGTCCATATTACAGTATTAGATATGTCTCATGTACACTCAACCAAATTCCTAATCGGTCACTTTATATTGTATTATTATATTTCTAATAATGCATGTATTCACACAAAATTTCACATACCGATATCTGAACAGGTAATGCAGCGAATTATTGATTTTTTTTAACCGGCTCACTATGAAATTAATCTTATGAGGCGTATTGACGTTTATAGCACGTTTTGCACGTGCGGGGCATGGACACGTATTTGCACGTGCGGGGCATGGACACATATGTGCACGTGTTCGTGTACACTTGTGTCATTGCTGATGAAAATCCTTTTTGAAAAACACAAAACATGGTGAGAATTACTGAAGAAGAACGCGCCCGAGCCGTCGGAATGATACAGGCCGGAACTCATTTAAGACAGGTGGGTTTTATTTTTTGAAATTTCATAAGAATATTGACATTATTTGTTTGTAGCCATTATATTGGTGGTTATTTCCGTTTTCAACTTATTTCAGGTGGCAAGAACCTTCAATCGGAGGCTACAAACAAATAATGTCAATATTCTTATGAAATTTCAAAAAATAAAACCCACCTGTCGTAAATGAGTTCCGGTCTGTATCATTCCGACGGCTCGGGCGCGTTCTTCTTCAGTCATTCTCATCATGTTTTGTGTTTTTCAAAAAGGATTTTCATCAGCAATGACAAAAGTGTACACGAACACGTGTAAATATGTGTCTATGTCCCGCACGTGCAAAACGTGCTATAAACGTCAATACGCCTAATACGATAAATTTCATAGCGAGCCGGCTAAAAAAAATCAATAATTCGCTGCATTACCTGTTCAAATATCGGTATGTGAAATTTTGTGTGAATACGCATTATTAGAAAAATAATAATACAATATAAACTGACCGATTAGGAATTTGGTTGAGTGTATATTCAGTAAACTATTGTCCCTATCAACACAATTTTCAAACACATTTACTTCCCAAATTCGTCAGAAATGTTGTCTTGTAGAGAAAGATGGCTATAAAATTCATAGCGGTCTTTTTGAATGTGTTGGAAATGTTTGATTTTTAATTTTAAATCTAAACCTTTGACTCAGTAAAGTAATTCATTGCTGAACGTTTTGCTGTTCCATGTTTCTGTATTAGGTTTTGCCATGACTCATCTTTGTAGTTAGTATAGATACTTTATTATGTAATTGTATAAATCTCCATGAAACTATAATTCAAAATAACCACATCCTGTTCTGGTTATCATATGCGATATTTTGATGTTACATATATGTAAACATTAGTCTCCCAATTGATGTAAAATTAATAAGTTTAAACTAGCTTTAAGCTATGTCTTATTTTCTTAACTGCTGCTTTCAGCTTTGCTTTCGTAATAATTATAATTATAGCCAACACTACAAAATTGTGAACCAGGGTAAAATCAAGCTACACATACACGTATATATTGGTAAAATAAATTCTACAAATAAATAGGATTGTGATAAAGGGAGAGCACCTGCCCTACAAAGGATTGCATTATTTGTCTCCCTTTGAACCGTCATTTAACTACCAATACAATAGACACACATTATGAACCTGGTATGATTAAGTGATTACAACAATAATGGCTGCATCTAAACAAGTTAAGTGTACATACACCTGGTACAAGACTGAAACGTGGTGTAAGAATCTGCTATCTGGCTTTTTAACCACACGAATAGTATGTAGAATGTTTCGACATTTTCATGGGTGTCAATTTACGCCATGGATACGCTGCCGCGCACAACATAATAATGCCCAACTGTACTAGTGTATATCATGCTTTTGAGAGCAGTGCCCGACCAGCCAGTCCATCCAATTACCGTCGTTAATCTCATCAGTGTAGCAGGCATGTCGGAATGACTTCGA
The DNA here is from genome assembly GCA_032209605.1 of Mactromeris polynyma. NCBI lineage: Eukaryota > Metazoa > Mollusca > Bivalvia > Venerida > Mactridae > Mactromeris > Mactromeris polynyma. Next base: position 217,908 of record JASFXZ010000007.1, read on the forward strand.
ATCTCACAGAATGCCATCCGCAGACTAATTTGAAGCAAAAATTAAAACAAAAATACGTTAGTATCACCGATATGAAAATGTGGACCTTATAAAGGTTTGTATTGTAAAAATTCGTATTGAAATGTCGATGTTCATAACTTGAGACTTCAATAACATTTATATAATAGTGACCTGTAATAAAACACACGAATGTTTCCAAAACTATAGTATAGATGTGTTCAAACAAAAGATAGAGATGAACAATGTACGTAATGTAAGGAATATAATTATATGGTTGTAAAGTATCGACAATAATATCATATGTAGGCATGCATTTCCCATGCGCGTTTGGCTTGCACGGCGATTTTTAAAGATTTCTCTATAAATTGTTGCATGACACAGTAATTATACATATCAATATAATAATACATTTTATCTTTTTAATCTTTAGAAGAACTTAACAGGACTTTGAAATTATGTTATCGCAAGAGTATTTCCGACAAGTTATATGATATTACATAATTATGTCTTTTTCTAAAGTACAGAACAAAATACAAAAGTCGTCGGTTAATCGGGGTTATGTCCTACCTTTCATATATATTCACTGTGTATATAGCACAGGTGACAGTGTTCATGTTGGTCCACGTGTAAAATGTTAACTACAACACGGCATGCTTGGACTATTATCCTTCTACCTTTCATATATATTCACTGTGTATATAGCACAGGTGACAGTGTTCATGTTGGTCCACGTGTAAAATGTTAACTACAACACGGCATGCTTGGACTATTATCCTTCTACCTTTTGTATATTTTCACTGTGTATATAGCACAGGTGACGGTGTTCATGTTGGTCCACGTGTAAAATGTTAACTACAACACGGCATGCTTGGACTATTATCCTTCTACCTTTTGTATATTTTCACCGTGTATATAGCACAGGTGACAGTGTTCATGTTGGTCCACGTGTAAAATGTTAACTACAACACGGCATGCTTGGACTATTATCCTTCTACCTTTTGTATATTTTCACTGTGTATATAGCACAGGTGACAGTGTTCATGTTGGTCCACGTGTAAAATGTTAACTACAACACGGCATGCTTGGACTATTATCCTTCTACCTTTTGTATATTTTCACCGTGTATATAGCACAGGTGACAGTGTTCATGTTGGTCCACGTGTAAAATGTTAACTACAACACGGCATGCTTGGACTATTATCCTTCTACCTTTTGTATATTTTCACCGTGTATATAGCACAGGTGACAGTGTTCATGTTGGTCCACGTGTAAAATGTTAACTACAACACGGCATGCTTGGACTATTATCCTTCTACCTTTTGTATATTTTCACTGTGTATATAGCACAGGTGACAGTGTTCATGTTGGTCCACGTGTAAAATGTTAACTACAACACGCGCATGCTTGGACTATTATCCTTCTACCTTTTGTATATTTTCACCGTGTATATAGCACAGGTGACAGTGTTCATGTTGGTCCACGTGTAAAATGTTAACTACAACACGGCATGCTTGGACTATTATCATTCTACCTTTTGTATATTTTCACCGTGTATATAGCACAGGTGACAGTGTTCATGTTGGTCCACGTGTAAAATGTTAACTACAACACGGCATGCTTGGACTATTATCATTCTACCTTTTGTATATTTTCACTGTGTATATAGCACAGGTGACAGTGTTCATGTTGGTCCACGTGTAGAACGTTAACAACAACGCGCGCATGCTTGGACTATTATCCTTCTACCTTTTTTGTATTTTCACAGCTTACGTAGTACAGGATACGGGTTCAAAATGGTCCATGTCCATAATTACAAAAATAATTTAGAGTAGAATAGATTGAATGAACAATTAAGTATGTGACATAATACTTAGCCTACAAGTGTGTGCGCTCTTTAAAATACCTGACAGCGTTCGCGAGTTTTGTTGCCCACGTGTAATGTAATACTCATGACAGTGTTCTCCTTGGTTGTGACTTGAAAATAACCTCTTTCAAATACAAACAACAGAAAACAACATTTGATACAAAGGTTTAATTATAAGTAAATTAGCATCATAACAATGTCAGTAATAGTACGAGTATATGTAACTAGGCTAACCGAGAAATGTAAGGTCATTGATGTACAGTTAATTTTGCAACAAGAGATACATTTGTTTTAAAATAACGAGGATATTTCAGAATTTTATCTAAAATGATATCCGTTTTAATCTAAGACTTAATATATGTTATGAGCGTGTATAATTTAAAAATGATCTAGACGTAAAATAATTCAATCCTTACTACATTAATTATACATACTTAGACATGACACATCGATCCACGCATTGAATGTTACTTTCTACTGTTTCATTATTGTATATTTACATGGACGTGCAGAACATCCTGAATGCCCAATGTTTTGTAGACTGTAGTTTTCCCTGAGGTCTGTGTTGGGAGGCATTGTCTTGTATATGGCGTTCCGTGTAAATCTTCTTAATGCCTCTGTCAATGTAATATCATCAATAGTATGCACTTTGTTGATACGAAATAGCAAATGTGTAATAACTGTTGGGAGTAGGTGGTGTTCGAGAGGTATAGTGTTTGTATCTTCGCAGGCACGTCGGATTGAAATAAGTGGTTCGAAACCATATATTGATCAGAATATAATGTTGGACTTGATGAATTCGAATGAATGAGTTTGTTCAAACTACCCATCGCTGTAGCTATTATATATGGGTTTCTCTACCCTGAACAATAGTCGCTACACCAAGTACAATGCTTTACACAGTATAGTTAAACATCTGTCATTGTTTATTCATAAAGCTTTTAACCTAAGAAATAAGATGTATTAGAAATAAGTAATTCGATTTTATTGTCTTCTCACTATTCTATTATATTTCACATTGTATCAATGGAAATGTAATAAATACTATATTAAGATTTATATTATGTTAATCAATCATACTATTGCATGTCAAATGATATATCTATTTGCATTGTATGGGCAGCATGCTAATACTTCGGAATAAACTATCTACATGTATATGATTCATCGCGTATTGTATACCACAAATTCACGCCATAAACGCCCGTATTACGAGTTAACATGTTGTTAAAGAAATAAAATATATGTTGGTATAGCTCTTGATCAGTTCTGATTGGTTATACATATCACGGTTTATATACATTTATTTTTTGAATTATTTCCTCAATATTAATAATTTGTCAACATAAGCTATAAATAATGTACATGTATTCGTTTGAGTACTTGTCAAAGTTGGTTATATCAATAATCAGCCAAGCGCTTAGCCGAGAAGCACGATTAACTTGTTTTGCACGTGCACTCCGTGCAGCGACGGTCGATATCCGGTGGTGGTATCTGACTGCACTTATTGACCAGAAATTAGGCACAATACAAAAAGATCACATAAAATCAAGTCAAATTGCAATGCCAAGACTAAATAACGACCAAAGAAATCAGGCGATCGGGATGCTGAATGCTGGCTCTACAGTAGCCGAAGTATTCAGGCTGTTCGGCTGCACGAGGAAGACAATTGAGCGTTTGCGAAGACGTTTTCAGATCAGGGGAAACGTTCGGGACCGTCCCCGAAGCGGTCGGCCACGTGTGACGATTGCGGCCGATGATCGGTACATAACGGTTCAACACTTACGTAACGGACGTCTGTCGCATCAGAAACATGGCGACGGCATGGAATCAGTGCACAGACAGTACGGAACCGATTGCGAAAAAATGATGACCCGATTCGTCCGTACAGACCATACTTTGGCCAAATTTTAACCAGACGTCACCGGGCTGCGAGACTCGACTGGTGCCCACGTTTCCGACATGCTGATGGGAGATCATTATTGTTTTCGGACGAGTCTCGATTCAATTTGAGTTATGCCGACGGACATGAGAGAATTCACCGTCGTCGGGGGAAGCGTTACGCTGATGTGTGCGTCATTGAGAGAGACCGCTTTGGAGGAGGTTCAGTATTAGTCTGGGGTGGAATTATGGATGTACACAAGACCCGCCTAATCGTTATTGAAGAAAACATCAATGCCCAGACCTACGTCAATAATGTTCTTGAACCAGAAGTTGTTCCTTTTATTCAGCTCCACTGACCGAACGTCACACTTATGCATGATAACACCCGTCCCCATACAGCTGCACTTACTCGACGTCAATGTTTTACACTTGCCGGCGGATAGTCCTGACTTAAATCTCATCGAACATATATGGGATGAGTTAGGACGCCGTGTTAGAACAAATTATGCAATCAACACGGTGCAGGACCTTTCACTGGCTTTCAGCAGCCCTACAGGCAGAATGGGACAATTTACCGGCACCGTACGTACAACGTTACGTCGACAGCATGCGACGGTGGATCATGACGTGCATTGGGCAACACAGCGGACTTCGGAAATCGACCCCTACGTCATATCGGTCCATTTTTTTCGATGAAAGACATATCGCAGCTGCTTCAAATTTTCACAGGACTTCAAGAATAAATTGTTCTTTATTTCAATTAAAAAAATCCGAATGTGTACTCCTTTTCTTTATAATGATAGATATATAGAGTGGGTACTTTCTTTTTTGGCTCAGTATACAATTGATATCTCTCTGACAAATCAGTCATTATACTCATCGAATCTATAATAAAATCAGAGTAATGTACATGTACTATTTTCTTGGACGATGAATATAGATGGCGTTACTTCGAGTTAACTTCTGATTGAGACGATGACGCGTCTTAAAAATGTTTTGCCAATTACCACCTGACTTCATCAAAGTTTGTAAGCGTGTCATCAAAACTGTATTCCTGAAATACAACGCAAAGATTATTATTTCGATATGTATTTTTTATTTCCTATGGCAAGTTTGTTAAGAATTGCAACCTACAGAGAGTTAAAACAGTTCATTCACAAAGTTTGAATTTTAATATTTTTCTATGTACTTTCCATCTATGTCGCTGTGGACCAATAGTTTATTTTTGTGTGAGAGTTCTAAATAAAACAGATATTCTTGAAGGAATATCTTTCATTATGGAAAATGTACATGCAACATTCTTCCCATTTTATCTAAATTCAAAGTTTGTGAGCAAACCTTTTTAACGTAGATTATAATACATTTGCTCACAGAAGTTGCCCAGAAGGTATTACGGATCAATCTAAATATTTCACGAAGATATTTGTATATTACTGTGTTAATTCATAAAGCACTTTCATTTCATATAATATGTGCTTCTTTCATTGAATGACATAAAACAAAACAATGTAAGAACTTAATCAGAATCGCTTATTTGAAAATCTTATAATTAAAGATCTCTGTATATTTTCGTATTTATACTCAGACATACATGTAACGTTGGTGAACTTTATGGGGCCGCGCGCCGGGTGCGCCCCCCCCCCCCTTCCTTGGGTCCGCTAGTCATAAAATGCATATACTGATATACTGATGATAGGGATATAAGTTACATACAAACCACACTCACCACTTTCCTCTACTTTGTTATATATATGATAGGGATATAAGTTACATACAAACCACACTCACCACTTTCCTCTACTTTGTTATATATATGATAGGGATATAAGTTACATATAAACCACACTCACCACTTTCCTCTACTTTGTTATATATATGATAGGGATATAAGTTACATATAAACCACACTCACCACTTTCCTCTACTTTGTTATATAGATGCTAGGGATATAAGTTACATATAAACCACACTCACCACTTTCCTCTACTTTGTTATATAGATGCTAGGGATATAAGTTACATATAAACCACACTCACCACTTTCCTCTACTTTGTTATATAGATGCTAGGGATATAAGTTACATACAAACCACACTCACCACTTTCCTCTACTTTGTTATATAGATGCTAGGGATATAAGTTACATATAAACCACACTCACCACTTTCCTCTACTTTGTTATATAGATGCTAGGGATATAAGTTACATATAAACCACACTCACCACTTTCCTCTACTTTGTTATATAGATGCTAGGGATATAAGTTACATACAAACCACACTCACCACTTTCCTCTACTTTGTTATATAGATGCTAGGGATATAAGTTACATATAAACCACACTCACCACTTTCCTCTACTTTGTTATATAGATGATAGGGATATAAGTTACATACAAACCACACTCACCACTTTCCTCTACTTTGTTATATAGATGCTAGGGATATAAGTTACATACAAACCACACTCACCACTTTCCTCTACTTTGAAAGCTTGGACAAGGTTTCTTATCTGTCTCTTTAGCCGAAGTCTGTCAATTAGAGATTTCACTGAAACTTCGGATCGGACATCAGATAACATCGGTTTTATAATTATAAATAATGACGCCCTGTATGAGAACATTTGTTTTTGGATCAATGATGTCTCTCTTTATACTCTCATTTCAAATATAATATGGTATCCATGTTTCATGAATTTGAAAACTTAAAGCATGAGAAATACATTTCGTTGAAGCAATAAGTCAGTGCTTTTTATACCAGAGTAGATGAACAGAGAGACATGGTAAACTAATCCTGATATATGTAATACAAGCAAACATAACAACAAAGAACCCCCCCCCCCCTTCAAAAGTCTCGAACCCTTAGTCCTAGAACCGCTCCTGTACGTTACTCAGCGTATTCGATAGTAAATGTACATGTATGTAGTGTACACGCCTGTAAATTGGCGTGCACAAAATTTGGCGACTTTTTCGATATCCTTACATTGGCTCGGTCTATAAATTGGCGATTCGCACGTATCCGAGAAAATAATGATATGTGTGTCTTACACCGCCAAGTTAAATCCATATACATGTGTAGTATCACTATATATATTATTTTAAGAATATTTAGTTAACAATTACTTTTAAACAAGTTGTTCCAACAAAATATTACAGTCGGACCTCGTTCATTCGAATTCTTCAGATCCGAAATTTTATTTGGAATAATACATGGATTTACTGGCCCGTTTCAACTCGACATACCTAAGAAGATACAATGGGACCTTACATTTATTTCGGTTGATACCGAATATTCGGATAGAAGGTTTTCAAATAAATGAGGTCCGACTGTATATCAATTACGCTAGATGGTGGCTTACTGATTGTTTAGATCAATATCGAACTGGCTCATGTATACGATCTTCTTTTTATTGAATCGGATTTTGCGGACGTACAGTAAAACCTCACTTAAAGACCACCTCAATAATAAGACCACCTCGAAATTAAGAACATTATTTAGTCAATTTTCACTGTTTTGCTCTTCATTCAACCTCAATATTAGGACCACCTCAATAGTAAGACCAGTTTTCAAGGGTCGCATTATTGAGGTTTTACTAATAGGGTTTTAATTCAAGATCTCTTGATCAGAAACCCGTCGCTTATAGATCACTGTCTCTCCTATTATCATAAAAGTATATATAATTATTATGTTTTACAGGATAATGGTACGGTACGATAAAAACCGGGATGGGAGATTCTATGCTATCATACTTCACGGAGATATTTGACGCCAGAACTCATTTTAAAATGAATACCGAGGGCGGTTTTGACATGAAAGCTGGTAAGATTAAGATAATATATATATAAGATTTTAATGTGCAACAATATACGTATTTAAAGGTACAGAGTCTTGACGTGTCGTCAACATTTGCTTCATCGTAAATATGAGAAGATTGGTGGTAATTGCCATCATACAGATGTACTCTACAACACTGTATTGCCACTTTGCTTATACCATTAATTGCTATGCTGACCTACACGCAGAGTTAACTCGGTGTCCGACTGTATACAAATTCATATGTATGCATTCTCTTTGTCTCCAGTCTGATCTAAGTTTTATGATGGCTGGTGCCCAAAGGGCAAAGGAACAGCTGTGATACTCGAGAAAAACACCCCAGCAAGAATGACGATGTTCTTCGACACTACCATCGGTAGGAAAATTGGTATGAAGCCTGAGTGGATTCTGAAAACAGACTACAATAAGTAAGTATTGTATTACAATATCTTGTATAATGCGTCTTCCAACGTTTTGATTGGCCCAATGTCGGGTAGCGATGTAAGGAGGACGTACGATGGTGAATGATTCACGACAAGCGGGTAGTAAAACTTGTTCAGATACCGTATGATACCTCCATGATGGTGTTGTTGGCAAAACTTCCTGCGCGTATGTAGTTTATGTGGGTTTCAGTCGCTTTATACCAAACAAAGGCCTTATTCGCAGAGAATTAGATACAATAACACGTAAGATTGATTTCACATCAGCTATGTAATATTTCTTGCTTATGTCGGTTGGTAGTTTTCACGTCCTTATTACGTAATCAAAGAAATGCAAATTCTTGAAGAATAGTGTCATTTTTTGGCTTCCGTACTTTTGTTCATAGATAATTTTAACAGTTTTTGAGGCGCTTTAATCGTCAACCGGATGGTCTACTCGAAGTACTGCCATATTTATCGTCTCAAGAAAAGAGTACATGCAAATTATTCTGATTTAATTATAGATTTGATGAGTATAATGACTGATTTGTCGGAGATATATTAATTGTGGAATGGCGGAGTTTTGATATAAACGGATTTTCTGGATTTCTGTGTCATTTTTGGCGAATGAGTTTACCCGAATAGTCTCGTATTAATTTCTAATACGATAGTATGGAAAACGTGCAGTGTTGCCTTGGAAGCGCCTCCCAGGATCTTCAGTCCTTTGATTGATTTTATATTTTATTTCAGTTATGCTGTTATATATTCATGCTGGAAGGAACAGGCGGATCGTCAGTGTGAGGCAGCTCAGACGTACGCCGCGGTCATTCAAAGAATACAAAACCATTGTCAAAGTCGAAACAAGCGGAAGTGGACAGTGCGCTTAAGAGCGCATGCGTGGTCACCCATTACGGATATTGTACAAACAAGGAAGGACTTTAAATTTTTATAAATAACTTGAAAACAGTTCGCTTACAAATAGATATATCGTATGCCAAACGTTTGATTGATTATTGTTATTTTATTGTGTTTCCAGTATTATTCCATTCATTTATTTTCATCAAATTTGTTTCCATAGTAAACTGAGTAACATTGTGTTTTCAACTTTTGTTTGCATAATATTCCATACAATCATACACTCTATGAAACAAAATTTCCGTTTAAAACAAAAAACAATCGGACCTCGATCATTCGAATTCGAATAATACCTGGTTTCGAATTACCTAATTCAATTTGACGTTCCTAAGAAGATACTTCGGTAACTTATATTCATTTCGGATGATACCAAGTGTTCGAATATTGTTGAATAAACGAGGTCCGATTGTATTTCAATTTATAGCTAAACAATTTATTTCTAATTATTATTATTGACAATGTAGACGAACAGCAATTATCTTAAGCCATGTACCCATATGTAATCATGCAGACCTCGTTGTAACGAAACTTCTTATAAGTTAATTAATGTTCTGAAGTATCCTACATTTGTAAAACAGTTAAATCTTAATATAAAGACGACCATTGGGACCCTTGAAAACTGGTCTTCTTATTGAGGTTGTCTTAATATTCAGGTTGAATAAAGAGCAAAACAGTGAACATGGACTTAAAAAATGTGGTCTTAATATTGAGGTGGGACTTTAGGTGAGGTATGTATAGAGTACTTAAAGACCACTTGCAAAAATAAAACCACCTCGAAATTAAGAACACAATTTCAAGTCTATTTTCCTTGTTTTGCTTTTATGTAACCTCAATATTAAGACCACCTCATTATGACGATCCGTGTTCAAGAGTTCAAATGGTGGTCTTATTATTGAGATTTTACTGTACATTACATGAACAATGGCTGATATAGTAGTTTGTGTGTTTGAGTATGTGCAAATAAGCAAAATGAGAAAGTAAATCATACCGTTAAGAAATTTCGTAAGCGTATAGTTTGTTAAATTGGAGCCTGGCTTTATGTTTGTCCACGAATGCGTTATGAAATGATTTAGTACTAAAAATAAATACGTTTTTAAGTACATTATTGTTTTAACATATAGAAGGGAAGTTATCCATATAATCATTTTGTCAACTTAACATTGCATGTTACTGAAATACCTCCCCTAATGTCTCCGAATTATTGTCATTGCAAGGATATATACTCGTGCGACAATGGGATGAAAGTAATTACAGTTTATAGAGAAAACATATATATAACCACGGACCTATATATGTCCGTGATATAACTGGGAAATCTTTGCAAAAATAATATGTTAAGCAAGATCATGTATATATATGTGTGTGTGTCTGTCATTTGTACAAAATACAGTTTATTAACATCTTCAAGAGAACACCTTTTAATCCCACAGAAATGTGCATGCGTTTATATTGCGCCTTTGCAGGGTAAATGAATATTGCTAGTTTTAAATTTTAAAAGGAAGAAGACTGTCAGTTTAATCAGATTTAACTATGATAAAGCTTTTGGAACAAATTTAAGAAACAGGTTTATGACAGTTTCACAATCAATTGAGCAGTTTTCTAACAAGCGTTGATTTAAATTAAGAAGTCTGTACTCAGAAAATGATATAATCTTTATTTGGAAACTTGATCTGCGTGTGTACTAAAATGAATTATCGTAGAGCTCGAACTCATGACCTTCGAATCAGGAATCAGGCGCTCTATCCCTCACCTACTTTTACGTCTGTAATACAGTGTCAACAGAAACAAGATAAGATAATCCATACGGTCTTATTGTAACCGATTGTATTACTTCCCTTGGACCACACAGAAAATCTCAAACTGCTCGAAAACTCATGCAGACAGAGAGGTAGTCATGATTACAAACGATACAACTGCAACGTGTACAAACGTTTCGTTGACTAAGAATATACTATGTACAGCTATCACCATAATGTGGTATGACGGGATTATACTATGTACAACTATCACCATAATGTGGTATGACGGGATTATACTATGTACAGCTATCACCATAATGTGGTATGACGGGATTAAACTATGTACAGCTATCACCATAATGTGTTATGACGGGATTATACTATGTACAGCTATCATCATAATGTGGTATGACGGATTATACTATGTACAGCTATCACCATAATGTGGTATGACGGAGTATACTATGTACAGCTATCACCATAATGTGGTATGACGGGATTATACTATGTACAGCTATCATCATAATGTGGTATGACGGGATTAAACTATGTACAGCTATCACCATAATGTGGTATGACGGGATTAAACTATGTACAGCTATCACCATAATGTGTTATGACGGGATTAAACTATGTACAGCTATCACCATAATGTGTTATGACGGGATTAAACTATGTACAGCTATCACCATAATGTGGTATGACGGGATTAAACTATGTACAGCTATCACCATAATGTGTTATGACGGGATTAAACTATGTACAGCTATCACCATAATGTGGTATGACGGAGTATACTATGTACAGCTATCACCATAATGTGGTATGACGGAGTATACTATGTACAGCTATCACCATAATGTGGTATGACGGGAGTATACTATGTACAGCTATCACCATAATGTGGTATGACGGGAGTATACTATGTACAGCTATCACCATAATGTGGTATGACGGGATTATACTATGTACAGCTATCACCATAATGTGGTATGACGGGATTATACTATGTACAGCTATCACCATAATGTGGTATGACGGGATTATACTATGTACAGCTATCACCATAATGTGGTATGACGGGATTATACTATGTACAGCTATCACCATAATGTGGTATGACGGGATTATACTATGCACAGCTATCACCATAATGTGGTATGACGGGATTATACTATGTACAGCTATCACCATAATGTGGTATGACGGGAGTATACTATGTACAGCTATCACCATAATGTGGTATGACGGGAGTATACTATGTACAGCTATCACCATAATGTGGTATGACGGAGTATACTATGTACAGCTATCACCATAATGTGGTATGACGGGATTATACTATGTACAGCTATCACCATAATGTGGTATGACGTGAGTATACTATGTACAGCTATCATCATAATGTGGTATGACGGAGTATACTATGTACAGCTATCACCATAATGTGGTATGACGGGATTATACTATGTACAACTATCACCATAATGTGGTATGACGGGAGTATACTATGTACAGCTATCACCATAATGTGGTATGACGGGATTATACTATGTACAACTATCACCATAATGTGGTATGACGGGAGTATACTATGTACAGCTATCACCATAATGTGGTATGACGGAATATACTATGTACAGCTATCACCATAATGTGGTATGACGGAGTATACTATGTACAGCTATCACCATAATGTGGTATGACGGAGTATACTATGTACAGCTATCATCATAATGTGGTATGACGGGAGTATACTATGCACAGCTATCACCATAATGTGGTATGACGGGATTATACTATGTACAGCTATCACCATAATGTGGTATGACGGGAGTATACTATGTACAGCTATCACCATAATGTGGTATGACGGGATAATACTATGTACAGCTATCACCATAATGTGGTATGACGGGATTATACTATGTACAACTATCACCATAATGTGGTATGACGGGATTATACTATGTACAGCTATCACCATAATGTGGTATGACGGGATTATACTATGTACAACTATCACCATAATGTGGTATGACGGGATTATACTATGTACAACTATCACCATAATGTGGTATGACGGGATTATACTATGTACAGCTATCACCATAATGTGGTATGACGGGATTATACTATGTACAACTATCATCATAATGTGGTATGACGGAATTATACTATGTACAACTATCACCATAATGTGGTATGACTGGATTATACTATGTACAGCTATCACCATAATGTGGTATGACGGGATTATACTATGCACAGCTATCACCATAATGTGGTATGACGGGATTATACTATGTACAACTATCACCATAATGTGGTATGACGGGATTATACTATGTACAGCTATCACCATAATGTGGTATGACGGGATTATACTATGTACAACTATCACCATAATGTGGTATGACGGGATTATACTATGTACAGCTATCACCATAATGTGGTATGACGGGATTATACTATGTACAGCTATCACCCTAATGTGGTATGACGGGATTATACTATGTACAGCTATCACCATAATGTGGTATGACGGGATTATACTATGTACAGCTATCACCATAATGTGGTATGACGGGATTATACTATGTACAGCTATCATCATAATGTGGTATGACGGAGTATACTATGTACAGCTATCACCATAATGTGGTATGACGGGATTATACTATGTACAGCTATCATCATAATGTGGTATGACGGGATTATACTATGTACAGCTATCACCATAATGTGGTATGACGGGATTATACCATGTACAGCTATCATCATAATGTGGTATGACGGAGTATACTATGTACAGCTATCACCATAATGTGGTATGACGGGATTATACTATGTACAGCTATCACCATAATGTGGTATGACGGGATTATACTATGTACAGCTATCACCATAATGTGGTATGACGGGATTATACTATGTACAGCTATCACCATAATGTGGTATGACGGGATTATACTATGTACAGCTATCACCATAATGTGGTATGACGGGAGTATACTATGCACAGCTATCACCATAATGTGGTATGACGGGATTATACTATGTACAGCTATCACCATAATGTGGTATGACGGAATTATACTATGTACAACTATCACCATAATGTGGTATGACGGGATTATACTATGTACAGCTATCATCATAATGTGGTATGACGGGATTATACTATGTACAGCTATCACCATAATGTGGTATGACGGGATTATACTATGCACAGCTATCATCATAATGTGGTATGACGGGATTATACTATGTACAGCTATCACCCTAATGTGGTATGACGGGATTATATTATGTACAGCTATCACCATAATGTGGTATGACGGGATTATATTATGTACAGCTATCACCATAATGTGGTATGACGGGAGTATACTATGTACAGCTATCACCATAATGTGGTATGACGGGATTATACTATGTACAACTATCACCATAATGTGGTATGACGGGATTATACTATGTACAACTATCACCATAATGTGGTATGACGGGATTATACTATGTACAGCTATCACCATAATGTGGTATGACGGGATTATACTATGTACAGTTATCACCATAATGTGGTATGACGGGATTATACTATGTACAGCTATCACCATAATGTGGTATGACGGGATTGTACTATGTACAACTATCACCATAATGTGGTATGACGGGATTATACTATGTACGACTATCGCCATAATGTGGTATGACGGGATTGTACTATGTACAACTATCACCATAATGTGGTATGACGGGATTATACTATGTACAACTATCACCATAATGTGGTATGACGGGATTATACTATGTACGGCTATCAACATAATGTGGTATGACGGGATTGTACTATGTACAGCTATCACCATAATGTGGTATGACGGGATTAAACTATGTACAGCTATCACCATAATGTCGTATGACGGGATTATACTATGTACAGCTATCACCCTAATGTCGTATGACGGGATTATACTATGTACAGCTATCACCATAATGTCGTATGACGGGATTATACTATGTACAGCTATCACCCTAATGTCGTATGACGGGATTATACTATGTACAACTATCACCATAATGTGGTATGACGGGATTATACTATGTACAGCTATCACCCTAATGTGGTATGACGGGAGCAATATTTCGATGATACAATATGTACCATCAGATTAACACAAACACTAAACAGTCGTACAATTTTGACCAGAGAACTTCAATTTTCGGTTTATGTTCGAATCCCACATTCACTGTACTTTTATTTTCGCATGTTTCAAATTTCAACTTTACATTATAATTTGCATTTTTACTTTATGATTTCGTGTGTACATAAAATAAAAGATCATTAAGAACCAAACCCGATGTATTTACATTGATGTCATTTCTTCATATGTCGGCGTTTGTACTGAATGACAATTAGATTTACATTGAACCTAGGACATAGACACCACATTGGTAAAGAACATTGTAGCACTTACATTGAACCTAGGACATAGACACCACATTGGTAAAGAACATTGTAGCACTTACATTGAACCTAGGACATAGACACCACATTGGTAAAGAACATTGTAGCACTTACATTGAACCTAGGACATAGACACCACATTGGTAAAGAATATTGTAGTACTTACATTGAACCTAGGACATAGACACCACATTGGTAAAGAACATTGTAGTACTTACATTGAACCTAGGACATAGACACCACATTGGTAAAGAACATTGTAGTACTTACATTGAACCTAGGACATAGACACCACATTGGTAAAGAACATTGTAGTACTTACATTGAACCTAGGACATAGACACCACATTGGTAAAGAACATTGTAGCACTTACATTGAACCTAGGACATAGACACCACATTGGTAAAGAACATTGTAGCACTTACATTGAACCTAGGACATAGACACCACATTGGTAAAGAACATTGTAGTACTTACATTGAACCTAGGACATAGACACCACATTGGTAAAGAATATTGTAGCACTTACATTGAACCTAGGACATAGACACCACATTGGTAAAGAACATTGTAGCACTTACATTGAACCTAGGACATAGACACCACATTGGTAAAGAACATTGTAGCACTTACATTGAACCTAGGACATACACACCACATTGGTAAAGAACATTGTAGCACTTACATTGAACCTAGGACATAGACACCACATTGGTAAAGAACATTGTAGTACTTACATTGAACCTAGGACATAGACATCACATTGGTAAAGAACATTGTAGCACTTACATTGGTTACCAGTCTCCAGATGGGTTGAACAAATAGCACTGTGTCATGCTTTTATAATTAGTAGCAACGCATCTCCAAGCTATATGCTTTCTAGAGCATTTTATATTCCAGTTACTTAAGATTGTATTTGTACTTGTGTTTTATTACTGCTGTAAATATTGGCGCATTGATAACACAATTTTACATGTAACATTCTGTCGTGCAGAGCAATCTCTCTTCTATAACATAATAACAGTATATTATAACAGTACACTGTCGTGCAGAGCAATCTCTCTTCAATAACATAATAACAGTATAATATAACAGTACACTGTCGTGCAGAGCAATCTCTCTTCAGTAACATAATAACAGTATGATATAACAGTACACTGTCATGCAAAGCAATCTCTCTTCATTAACATAATAACAGTATAATATAACAGTACACTGTCGTGTAGAGCAATCTCTCTTCAATAACATAATAACAGTATAATATAACAGTACACTGTCGTGTAGAGCAATCTCTCTTCAATAACATAATAACAGTATAATATAACAGTACACTGTCGTGTAGAGCAATCTCTCTTCAGTAACATAATAACAGTATAATATAACAGTACACTGTCGTGCAGAGCAATCTCTCTTCAATAACATAATAACAGTATAATATAACAGTACACTGTCGTGTAGAGCAATCTCTCTTCAATGACATAATAACAGTATGATATAACAGTACACGGTCGTGTAGAGCAATCTCCTATAACATAATAACAGTATAATATAACAGTACACTGTCGTGTAGAGCAATCTCTCTTCAATAACATAATAACAGTATAATATAACAGTACACTGTCGTGTAGAGCAATCTCTCTTCAATGACATAATAACAGTATGATATAACAGTACACTGTCGTGCAGAGCAATCTCTCTTCCTTCAATGACATAATAACAGTATAATATAACAGTACACTGTCGTGTAGAGCAATCTCTCTTCAATAACATAATAACAGTATAATATAACAGTACACTGTCGTGCAGAGCAATCTCTCTTCCTTCAATGACATAATAACAGTATAATATAACAGTACACTGTCGTGTAGAGCAATCTCTCTTCAATAACATAATAACAGTATAATATAACAGTACACTGTCGTGTAGAGCAATCTCTCTTCAATAACATAATAACAGTATAATATAACAGTACACTGTCGTGTAGAGCAATCTCTCTTCAATAACATAATAACAGTATAATATAACAGTACACTGTCGTGTAGAGCAATCTCTCTTCAATGACATAATAACAGTATAATAAAACAGTTCACTGTCGTGTAGAGCAATCTCTCTTCAATAACATAAAAACAGTATAATATAACAGTACACTGTCGTGTAGAGCAATCTCTCTTCAATAACATAATAACAGTATAATATAACAGTACACTGTCGTGTAGAGCAACCTCTCTTCTATAACATAATAACAGTATAATATAACAGTACACTGTCGTGTAGAGCAATCTCTCTTCAATAACATAATAACAGTATAATATAACAGTACACTGTCGTGTAGAGCAATCTCTCTTCAATAACATAATAACAGTATAATATAACAGTACACTGTCGTGTAGAGCAACCTCTCTTCAATAACATAATAACAGTATAATATAACAGTACACTGTCGTGTAGAGCAACCTCTCTTCTATAACATAATAACAGTATAATATAACAGTACACTGTCGTGTAGAGCAATCTCTCTTCAATAACATAATAACAGTATAATATAACAGTACACTGTCGTGTAGAGCAACCTCTCTTCAATAACATAATAACAGTATAATATAACAGTACACTGTCGTGTAGAGCAACCTCTCTTCTATAACATAATAACAGTATAATATAACAGTACACTGTCGTGTAGAGCAACCTCTCTTCAATGACATAATAACAGTATAATATAACAGTACACTGTCGTGCAGAGCAATCTCTCTTCCTTCAATGACATAATAACAGTATAATATAACAGTACACTGTCGTGTAGAGCAACCTCTCTTCAATGACATAATAACAGTATAATATAACAGTACACTGTCGTGCAGAGCAACCTCTCTTAAACAACATAATAACAGTATAATATAACAGTACACTGTCGTGTAGAGCAATCTCTCTTCAATGATATAATAACAGTATAATATAACAGTACACTGTCGTGTAGAGCAATCTCTCTTCAATGACATAATAACAGTATGATATAACAGTACACTGTCGTGTAGAGCAATCTCTCTTCAATAACATAATAACAGTATAATATAACAGTACACTGTCGTGTAGAGCAATCTCTCTTCAATGACATAATAACAGTATAATAAAACAGTTCACTGTCGTGTAGAGCAATCTCTCTTCAATAACATAAAAACAGTATAATATAACAGTACACTGTCGTGTAGAGCAATCTCTCTTCAATAACATAATAACAGTATAATATAACAGTACACTGTCGTGTAGAGCAACCTCTCTTCTATAACATAATAACAGTATAATATAACAGTACACTGTCGTGTAGAGCAATCTCTCTTCAATAACATAATAACAGTATAATATAACAGTACACTGTCGTGTAGAGCAATCTCTCTTCAATAACATAATAACAGTATAATATAACAGTACACTGTCGTGTAGAGCAACCTCTCTTCAATAACATAATAACAGTATAATATAACAGTACACTGTCGTGTAGAGCAACCTCTCTTCTATAACATAATAACAGTATAATATAACAGTACACTGTCGTGTAGAGCAATCTCTCTTCAATAACATAATAACAGTATAATATAACAGTACACTGTCGTGTAGAGCAACCTCTCTTCAATAACATAATAACAGTATAATATAACAGTACACTGTCGTGTAGAGCAACCTCTCTTCTATAACATAATAACAGTATAATATAACAGTACACTGTCGTGTAGAGCAACCTCTCTTCAATGACATAATAACAGTATAATATAACAGTACAATGTCGTGCAGAGCAATCTCTCTTCCTTCAATGACATAATAACAGTATAATATAACAGTACACTGTCGTGTAGAGCAACCTCTCTTCAATGACATAATAACAGTATAATATAACAGTACACTGTCGTGCAGAGCAACCTCTCTTAAACAACATAATAACAGTATAATATAACAGTACACTGTCGTGTAGAGCAATCTCTCTTCAATGATATAATAACAGTATAATATAACAGTACACTGTCGTGTAGAGCAACCTCTCTTCAATGACATAATAACAGTATAATATAACAGTACACTGTCGTGTAGAGCAACCTCTCTTAAATAACATAATAACAGTATAATATAACAGTACACTGTCGTGTAGAGCAACCTCTCTTCAATGACATAATAACAGTATAATATAACAGTACACTGTCGTGCAGAGCAATCTCTCTTCCTTCAATGACATAATAACAGTATAATATAACAGTACACTGTCGTGTAGAGCAACCTCTCTTCAATGACATAATAACAGTATAATATAACAGTACACTGTCGTGCAGAGCAACCTCTCTTAAATAACATAATAACAGTATAATATAACAGTACACTGTCGTGTAGAGCAATCTCTCTTCAATGACATAATAACAGTATAATATAACAGTACACTGTCGTGGAGAGCAATCTCTCTTCAATGACATAATAACAGTATAATATAACAGTACACTGTCGTGCAGAGCAACCTCTCTTAAATAACATAATAACAGTATAATATAACAGTACACTGTCGTGTAGAGCAACCTCTCTTCAATGACATAATAACAGTATAATATAACAGTACACTGTCGTGCAGAGCAATCTCTCTTCAATAACATAATAACAGTATAATATAACAGTACACTGTCGTGTAGAGCAACCTCTCTTCAATGACATAATAACAGTATAATATAACAGTACACTGTCGTGCAGAGCAATCTCTCTTCAATAACATAATAACAGTATAATATAACAGTACACTGTCGTGTAGAGCAATCTCTCTTCAATAACATAATAACAGTATAATATTACAGTACACTGTCGTGTAGAGCAATCTCTCTTCAATAACATAATAACAGTATAATATAACAGTACACTGTCGTGTAGAGCAATCTCTCTTCAATAACATAATAACAGCATGATATAACAGTACACTGTCGTGTAGAGCAATCTCTCTTCAATAACATAATAACAGTATAATATAACAGTACACTGTCGTGTAGAGCAATCTCTCTTCAATAACATAATAACAGTATAATATAACAGTACACTGTCGTGTAGAGCAATCTCTCTTCAATAACATAATAACAGCATGATATAACAGTACACTGTCGTGTAGAGCAATCTCTCTTCAATAACATAATAACAGTATAATATAACAGTACACTGTCGTGTAGAGCAATCTCTCTTCAATAACATAATAACAGTATAATATAACAGTACACTGTCGTGTAGAGCAATCTCTCTTCAATAACATAATAACAGCATATCATACTGTTATTATGTTATTGAAGGAAGAGAGATTGCTCTACACGACAGTGTACTGTTATATCATACTGTTATTATGTTATTGAAGAGAGATTGCTCTACACGACAGTGTTCTATACCCGTGTCCACTGCTACTACGGCGGAGAGGTCATTCTCAACATTGAGGAGGTTAAACATACGAATGTGTGTGTTAGTGCTGCTGTTTATACCCGTGTCCACTGCTACTACGGCGGAGAGGTCATTCTCAACATTGAGGAGGTTAAACATACGAACGTGTGTGTTAGTGCTGCTGGTTATACCCGTGTCCACTGCTACTACGGCGGAGAGGTCATTCTCAACATTGAGGAGGTTAAATATACGAATGTGTGTGTTAGTGCTGCTGGTTATACCCGTGTCCACTGCTACTACGGCGGATAATAGACATCTTCGCATAACAGAAGGACCGCCGCCTTGCCTTAAAATAAATATAACTATATAGAAAATTATACATGTGTTGTTATAACATAACTCGGTTGTGCCACAAAGACTGATATAAACCATACATGGTGCAGTCATAGGGTGACTTATATAAACCCCACGGGGTGAAGTCATGGTGGACATACATATGACAGTTTAACTGCACATACATATAGCATACAGGGGTGGTAAATGTGTGCTATTAGTTAAGTTAGAGGACAGGACACCCCTTGGGTGGTGCGCGTGCGCACATAATATTTTTATGGTGGAAGGGAGGGTGTACCCTTTGGGGCGCAGCTGCGCTTGCCTGTACCTTCCCCACCATAAAAATATTATGTGCGCACGCGCAAAAGTGTTACTAAAACTGTTAAGACTGATTTTGTAGATACTAGAAATGATGAGGTGACTGCTGAGTTTACGGGGACTTTATTACATGATTTGGGTTATACTGATGATCAGGTGTCAGAGATGGATGATTGGGTTAATAAGGCTACTGATGGGAGAGTGACAAATACTCAAAGTAAGGCAAAACCTAAAATAACTAAGGAATTAATAACTGGGCCTGATGGGACTGATCCAAAATTACCAGTACAGGCTACAGTAACTGATGCTGATGATGTAAAGATAACTAATTTCTTTGGTTTAAGACCTGGCCAAGCATGGAAAGCTATTGGGGCTATAAACCTACCCTCCGCTCCTAGACATGATCACAGTGGGAGGTTCTATACACCTTGGCCTGCTGGGGTAACAGTCAGTAAAGACAAACGTACCTGTGATATAACAGATATACAGAGAATAAAGATGCTGAATAAAAATCAATTACAGAGGGTCAATACGGTTAATAGAGTATTAGAAACTATAGATTCTACTGATATAGCTATAACTGTAGAAAATTGTGCTCAAGAATATCAAACTTCTGCTCCTACAGTGCCGTTGGAAGTATCTGGCCCGAGGGTAGGACCTTTATTGAGTAACCCCAGACACTCAAGTATATTTGGGACAGTTGGTGAATTATTCAAGGACAAGGGAGCTGCTGCTGTGGATACGCCATGGGATGCCCATCAATGGGATTTGAAGTCGTACTTAACTACACCGAAGAGTAAACCAAGAACTTAGATGTCGGTGATTGATGATGATGAGGTGATTGAGGGTCATAGATTAATTTATGAATAACTTGATATTTTCAGATTACTTATCATAACTATGCTTACAAACACATCAATAATGAAGACGGAGTTACTCCACAAAGTTGTGTAATATTTGGATATAACGGAAAATAAGGTATGACTCTAACTAGTTCTACTAGTTCTACTAGTCCTCCTCCATTATTAGATCCAGATAATAACCCTGTGATACAGGCTACTCAGAGACAGAATGAGTTAGGAGTTGGTCAAGGACCTGGTGGTGGGGCATTTAATGCTGGTTATGTTAGAACTGTAACTCAACCTACGCCTAAGAGTAAGACTGTACACTTTGAACAGACTTTTTTACAAAGTATAAAAACTAATGGTTTGGGTGCGGGTGGTTTAGTGTATACTGATGACAATGGAAAGTTGTGTTATAAGTATGATTTTGGTGCTAAAAATATTATGTGCGCACGCGCACCACCCAAGGGGTGTCCTGTCCTGTAACTTGCTATTAGTTAAGTTAGAGGACAGGACACCCCTTGGGTGGTGCGCGTGCGCACATAATATTTTTATGCTTGGGTGGTGCGCGTGCGCACATAATATTTTTATGGTGGGGAAGGTACAGGCAAGCGCAGCTGCGCCCCAAAGGGTACACCCTCCCTTCCACCATAAAAATATTATGTGCGCACGCGCACCACCCAAGGGGTGTCCTGTCCTCTAACTTAACTAATAGCACACATTTACCACCCCTGTATGCTATATGTATGTGCAGTTAAACTGTCATATGTATGTCCACCATGACTTCACCCCGTGGGGTTTATATAAGTCATCCTATGACTGCACCATGTATGGTTTATATCAGTCTTTGTGGCACAACCGAGTTATGTTATAACAACACATGTATAATTTTCTATATAGTTATATTTATTTTTAAAGCGTATACTGTCTAACAGGTTTTTTCTCTGTTGTTCTCTCACATGCAATGGTATAGTCATAGGTACATATAACACAAAACAAAAATCATGATAAGCAAAGGTTACATAAAAGCGCATATTATTATTCCAATATAACATGTCAACAATAGTGATTACACCACCACACTTCATATGATAATTGTCACAGTTTTCATTATAATAGTAATTGTTCACCAGCATATAGCCACAAATATTTCTATAATGTGGAGTAACTCCGTCTTCATTATTGATGTGTTTGTAAGCATAGTTATGATAAGTAATCTGAAAATATCAAGTTATTCATAAATTAATCTATGACCCTCAATCACCTCATCATCATCAATCATAACAGTCTCAGTGTCAGAGTCTTCATCAATAACAACAGTTATGTCCTCATGCATACACCCACCAAAACCCATGTGATTTTTTTGACTAGGGCTATTAACAACACAACCCTGACATACCAGTTGTATCACTCTCTCATTTGTCTTAACCTTAACAGGCACTATTTCATCAGTACTAGAGAAGTCCAATTTACGTTTACAACCCACCTTCCCCAATTTATCCGCGTAAGCAAAGACTTCCTCTTTCTTCAATTTCTCCGCGGCCTTGAAGCTTTTTCTCAAAGCAGTATATTCAGCATTTAAGTCTTTTATCTTTTTAGCTACATAAGGTTTAGAAGGACCAGGTTCACAGTTCACAGCTTCACCTAACTCATCATTGGGTAAGTAACTCATAACATCGTCACAGAACTGTTTAATCTTTAACAGTACCTTCTTTACTATCTGCTTTATCTTTAAAGCTATACTCATACCTGCCACACATGCTGTTGGCCAATCATGTATTGAATTCAACAACACCATTATATCTAAGTTTGCCTGAGTAGCCTTCAATTTTCTATTCATTGCCGTATCCTTAACAGATGGTAAGTCAAGTTTATTATTTGACCTGAGGCTTATATTCAAACCATCAACATCACAAAGTGACCAAATCAATTTCTTAGCAGCCCACAACATGTCAGTAGTTTTACCGTCAGTCTCGTCACCCACCTGTTTATAGTTAGGGTTCTCATCTTTCTCAAGTGTCAAGCTGTATGACTCAGCCTTGTCTTTTTGTAAGTCCTCAAGTAAAACATTTATACTCTCTGTCATGACCTCACCATAATCACTATCAGTAGTATATGGCCACATTTCATCGCATGTCAAATAGTCCTTTAGGAACTTAAAAACCTCCGTAAAGAACAGAGGGTTTGGTGCCCCAGAACAGTTTGCCAACATAGGTGCACTCCCCTTAACATTATGATGGAACATTCTATTTATCATAGCATCTCTCTCCTGTTGAAAATACTCCCAAGGCAATGTATTGCTTGTCAGTATTACAGGAGTCCTATCCAAAGTCCTAGCCGGTTTGTTTTTTAAGTTGGTGGGTGTGTTGAAGGACAAGGTCAGATACACCAGGATGTAGATACACCAGGATGTAGATCCATCATTATGTAGATACACCAGGATGTAGATCCATCATTATGTAGATACACCAGGATGTAGATCCATCATTATGTAGATCCACCAGGATGAAGATACACCAGGATGTAGATCCATCATTATGTAGAAACACCAGGATGTAGATACACCAGGATGTAGATCCATCATTATGTAGATACACCAGGATGTAGATACACCAGGATGTAGATCCATCATTATGTAGATACACCAGGATGTAGATCCATCATTATGTAGATACACCAGGATGTAGATCCATCATTATGTAGATCCACCAGGATGAAGATACACCAAGATGTAGATCCATCATTATGTAGATACACCAGGATGTAGATCCATCATTATGTAGATACACCAGGATGTAGATACACCAGGATGTAGATCCACCAGGATGTAGATACACCAGGATGTAGATCCATCATTTTGTAGATACACCAGGATGTAGATCCATCATTATGTTGATACACCAGGATGTAGATCCATCATTATGTAGATACACCAGGATGAAGATATACAAGGATGTAGATCCATCATTATGTAGATACACCAGGATGTAGATACACCAGGATGTAGATCCACCAGGATGTAGATACACCAGGATGTAGATACACCAGGATGTAGATACACCAGGATGTAGATCCATCATTATGTATAAACACCAGGATGTAGATACACCAGGATGTAGATCCATCATTATGTAGATACACCAGGATGTAGATACACCAGGATGCAGATCCATCATTATGTAGATACACCAGGATGTAGATCCATCATTATGTAGATACACCAGGATGTAGATCCATCATTATGTAGATACACCAGGATGTAGATCCATCATTATGTAGATACACCAGGATGTAGATACACCAGGATGTAGATACACCAGGATGTAGATACACCAGGATGAAGATACACCAGGATGTAGATACACCAGGATGTAGATCCACCAGGATGTAGATACACCAGGATGTAGATACACCAGGATGTAGATACACCAGGATGTATATACACCAGGATGAAGATACACCATGATGTAGATACACCAGGATGAAGATACACCATGATGTAGATACACCAGGATGTAGATACACCAGGATGAAGATACACCATGATGTAGATACACCATGATGTAGATATACCAGGATGTAGATACACCAGGATGAAGATACACCAGGATGTAGATACACCAGGATGTAGATACACCAGGATGTAGATACACCAGGATGTAGATACACCAGGATGTAGATACACCAGGATGAAGATACACCATGATGTAGATACACCAGGATGTAGATACACCAGGATGTAGATACACCAGGATGAAGATACACCAGGATGTAGATACACCAGGATGTAGATACACCATGATGTAGATACACCAGGATGTAGATACACCAGGATGAAGATACACCATGATGTAGATACACCATGATGTAGATACACCAGGATGTAGATCCACTAGGATGTTACCCTACATTGAAGTAGAACCACCATATCATAGATTCCCAATTATGTTGATCCACCAGGATGTAGATCCACAAAGATGTAGATTCACCAGGGTGTCAACCTTCGTTGTTGTAGATCCACAAAGATGTATAAACTCCACGATGTTGATCCACCAGGATGTAGATACACCAGGATGTAGATACACCAGGATGTAGATTTCCACATTATGTAGATCCACTATTATGTAGATTCCACATTATGTAGATCCTCCAGGATGTAGATTCCCAATTATGTAGATCCACCATGATGTAGATCCACTATTTTATCATTTTCTAGTTTATTAAATATATCTAACAATGCCAATGCGCTAATATCAAAAGTAACCGTAAATTAAGGAAAAGCTTTTCTCTCAAAATTTCATTGATTAAATATGTTTAATGACGTCATTTAGCATTCACACGTTAAGCGAGTCCCTTACATCTCTCTGACTCGAATTGCTATCAAGTGTGTGGAATCAAGTCAATTTTGATTGATTCAGAACTGAGCTTTTCGAACAAAGATAAATATGTTGATTCAAGTTCCTGTGTACACTGATGACGTATTGATGTCATCTGAAACACGAATCCATCATGATGTAGATTCACCATTATGTAGATCCAGCATGATGTAGATTCACCATTATGTAGATCCAGCATGATGTAGATTCACCAATATGTAAATCCACCATGATGTAGATTCACCATTATGTATATCCAACGTGATGTAGATCCACCGAGATTAAGATTCTTCAATTATATAGATGTAGATTCCTCATTATGTAGATTCATAATTGTGTAGATCGACCAGGGTGTAAACCTTCCTTGATGTAGATCAAGTTGCAACAACAATCTACAGCAATAACCTCTCAACAAAAGCCAGACTTCACATCTGAACAAAGATGTTGTTCTGGAGAGGTTGCATGATAATATGTCTGGTGGATTTAATGACGCCATTTTCAACAATAAACTCTTTGGTTGGATATTGCGCGCATGAAGGTTATAAATGTACAAAATAGAAGATGCTCTGAACATTTTTGTACCAATCTTAAAATTTTAAAACTGAAAAAAAAAAAAAAAAAAAATGGTTTAACTATTTTATTGTATAATTATTACATTTTCTTTATTCACATATTATAGAACTAAAACACCGAACTGATTATACATGTAGACAAGATTGTCAGTGTCATATAGAAATAATACATTAGTAATCCTAGGACTCAGTCAGAATAGAATGTGTGCAGTTAAAGGCCTTTATTCATAGCAATTTATGTCTAATCAGTGAAATCAAAATAATTTCACCAGCAAGAATGGCCGTCATTCCTTACCAAATATGTAAGAAAGTTTGGTTTGTAAAACAATATGTAATGCAGCTTTAAATTTTGTGCAACAATGATCTCATAGCAACACAAATGTCAGCATACATTGTATATAATAGAGTAGATATCCCACGACTCATAATGAAGTTATAGCCACTGAGTGTACAATTGTAATGAGATGTTATAGAATGGAGTTCTCTCAATTTGTTCCAATCTTTCATATACAACACACAAATATATTCCAGTAACTCATTTCATCACCTCTAGAACATTTACACATACATTTTAATGTACAAAAATATCATTCATCAAATTCTATGTAAACAATCTTCTGTACAAATATATTATGAATTTGTTCACCTTGTTTCATGCAGCAAAACAAACAAATCAATAAAGCTATCTTTGTGACAAATGATCAAAATCTCCAAAAAATGCAAAAAACTACTTTTTTTGGAATTTCAAATTGAAACATAAATCATTTTGTGGGAAATGATCTAATGTAGACAATACATGGTCACATGACATGTTTCCGTTCAGTAATAAAAAAGTTACAGCCATTTTAGTCCACGTAATATCTGCACATTTTGTTGATGCATTCATCAAAATTTGTCTATAAAATGATAATTTTATATAAAATGTTTACAGAAACAAAAGCAAACATTTACTGACAACTTCCTGTTTCAAAGTATAACCATAAATCATCTTTACATATGATGTTTACTGTAGGTATTGATGTAAGATACTTAGACATATAATCCACCGACTCCTTGTATAACAGTACTCCATCAACTGATGTAATATTACATGCATGTAACTCAACTATTATCACAGATTTATTGTTTACAAAACTTTCAATGAAACAATGAAAACATTGACGACTCATTGTGACACCCTGCAGCTCTATCTTCACTTGTGTTACATCAGGATGTAGTTGTAATAAAACATCATCAGGTAACATCATGCGCCACAGTGTTAGTGACTTGATATATGGAAGAGTTTTCACTGTACATGTAAATGTTTTCATTGTATTGTAATCTAACCTGTACATGCGAGATCCATTGATATGAAGATGTTCAAGTTGTGAATACTTAATACAGTTAAATACATCAATATAACATCTAACAATCCTCTCAGATAATGGACGCAATGTGATGGACTTTAAACTAGAATTGTTTACATTATTACATAAAATATCAACACCAACCAGACATAATGAAGTGAGTTTTGTATGATGTGGAAGATTTAGAGTCAATGTACAGGCTCTATCATACCGGTGAATATCACAATCCACACAGTACAATTTGATATTTTCAATGAGAACATTGTCAGACAGAAATGTCACCAGATTATGTAAACTGTTATGTAGCATTGTAAAACCATGCAGAGACAATGATGTCAGATGTTGGAGACTTCTCACAGGTAATTCTGGTCTCAATGTATCATCACCTTTAATACAAACAGTGTGCAGTGTGGATTGATTCTGTAACATGCACTCGGTGAACTTTACATAATCAGCAGACAACACATCACCAACATGTAAACATTGTAGATTTTTGATCTGATCAAACTCTTCATAAAATTTACCCTTAACAGAATGTATTGATTTTACACATGTTGTATTTAACAATAAAAGTTGTTTCAAAATGTCAACATTAGAATTGTCATCAAAAATAAAATCTTCAAGTTTTAGTACAATATTTGGATCATTAGATCTACTGACTTCCTTGAAACACTTGGTTACAACATTCTGTAGTGACCTGATTTGGTGTTGGTAAGAATCACTGTCATAGTGAAATATAGCATTTCTTCTGCATAGTGACAAATCATCAGACATCAATTGATATAAATTATCAAACAAAACTTTCCCTCCTTCAGAAAAAAATCCAACAAGTAACAGAATTAAATGTTCAGACTGTAAAACATAGCTTAAAGACTTCCATCTTGTATCAAATACTTGACTGATATCAGAGGAAGAAATAAAAAATGCCGCAAAAAATTCAATGTAGCTTTTGTGAATAAAACTGATTTTCAGCTTTTCTACTGAATAACATCCAAAAACCTCATTTTTTGATAAAATACCAATTTTACACAGGAAGTCAGTTTCTGCATCAGTAAAACAATATGGTTCATCTTGTAACTGATCTACAGTAAATACCAGGTTTGATGCATTTTCATCTTGTTTGAATAATGATCTAAATGAAAGATGACATACATTATACAGTAAGGAAACATGTTTGTTCAAATACTTGAACCCTGAGAGAGAATCAGGAAGAAGCTGGAATTTAGATTCTGGTGATGATGGAATGTCAACTCCCCTCTTTTCAGCTCTTTTAAACAACATTTCTAAAATGTTGGCATAAATAAGTGCTCTAGGCATATCTGTCAATGTCTGTTCAAACCATAGAACCACCAAGTGTGAAGCTATGATAGGAATACATAGTTCATCATCAAGTTTGCACTTTTTCATATCACTGGTGAAATCTGTCAAGTTCCTGTTATCAGAATTTTCTTTGTTCATATACTTAATAACATCTCCAATATAAGACTTGGACGAATCACCACTGATACCCTTTATTTCTACCAGACTATCCACGTCTTTACGCGACAGCCGCACACTCTCTATTCTGTAAGGCCGGCTTGTCGTCACACATACACAATTCTTGGAATATATCCTGTCTGGTAAATCATACGTTTTTTTACCAGCTACTTGTGTTGGCGCCCATTCGTCGAGACCATCCATCAAAATAAGACATGTTTTTTCTCTTAAAATAGTGTCTATCATGATTTTATACTTGTCCTTATCGTCCCTAAACAATTGTTCGATAATCATATCTTCGACACGAGTATGGCAAGTATCACGAAGACTAACAAAAAACACGAATTCAAACTTGGACATATATTCAACATCTTTCTGTAGTACTTTATATTCTTCCTCTAATTTATCCTCACTCTTCGCATAGCACCATAAAAAACTCATGCATGTACAGAATGATGTTTTACCAACACCTGCATCACCAACTATGTATATTTCCTCAAATACACGGCCATCCTTACAAAATATATCTTCATAACATTTCATTCCTTCTTTCTTTGTAGTTTCTTCTCCATTACATTTTACACAAAACATCGTTGGATATTTATATATACTTAAAAGATTGTAATCCTTATTCTTAAACAAAGGTGACACTGGTAAGGTCTTACAGCTATGCCTGTAGAAGTCGACCAGATATTTCTGAATACCTGAAAAAAGAAAACAATAGAAAATTGAACTAGAACTATCACTGCAAGTGTTTCATACCTCCGAATACTACTTTTTCAGAGAAGTAATTTGCAATGTTATCATTGAAAAATGCATGTAAAAATAAAGCAGTTAATAAATAAGAAGTAGAAAAAAATATTCAACTTAGCTTGAATAATGCTATGATAGATGATGGTTGTGTAGATAAACATGTACATGTATAAAATGTGTGCATGCATCACTAAATACAGCAATACAAGACATACTGAAGTGGGCAATGATCAGTTAAAATCTAAACCGTAAACACAACTGTTACACAAGGTAACGACTACTGGGTACTGAGATTTGTTACAATTTTACTCGTTAAAATTGGGAGAAATGCATCGAAATCATCACAATTCTAAAAACTTCCTAGCATTTGTTTGAAAATTAGTCACGTTCATAGTCGATCCAATCTGATTGCTGTACAATTTTAGATTTAAAGTTTGTGCTCAGGTGATCTAAATGAAATGACACCATGATACGCTGAACGTAAATAAACTAACAGAACAATTAACACATACATTGATATCACATATACTTGTATATCCAATACATACATATCACAGAGTATAGAAACACAGTACAGAATCATTGCCATCCAGAGAGATATTCCATTTAGATATTCATAATAACATGACGACATGTGTGATAATCCAACATGTTGAATACACAATAGCATAAAAATACATTTTCATCCAAAAGTAGCTTTACATGTTTTCAAGTGTAACAACTTACAATAACAATAAAATAAGAATTTTGTAGATATAAATGTCCGATATCACCACCAATTCACTGAATATCCAAAAGACAAACAACTTCCCTATGTCTAGTATACATTACTGTCTGTCGCACCTGAGTCTATGCTTTGTAATAATAAAGTAAGCATTTACCTGTGTGATCAACTTTTTGTTGGAGCTTGATTTCTTGTTGCGACAGCTCAACATCTTCCAACCTTCTCTTCACCCCAACAAGATCCTGTTTGACATCAGTGACTTCACTCACGACTCCAACAAGATCCTGTTTGACATTAGTGACTTGACTCACGACCCCAATAAGATCCTGTTTGACATAAGTGACTTCACTCATGACTCCAACAAGATCCTGTTTGACATTAGTGACTTCACTCACGACTCCAACAAGATCCTGTTTGACATAAGTGACTTCACTCATGACTCCAACAAGATCCTGTTTGACATTAGTGACTTCACTCACAACTCCAACAAGATCCTGTTTGACATAAGTGACTTCACTCACGACTCCAACAAGATCCTGTTTGACATTAGTGACTTCACTCACAACTCCAACAAGATCCTGTTTGACATTAGTGACTTCACTCACGACTCCAACAAGATCCTGTTTGACATTACCGACTTCACGCACGACTTCATCAATCCTTTGCCCAAGCAGCCGATCACTTTCATGCCACTCTTGAAATGTCTTATCAAGCTGTTCTCTCAACTGTTCATCAATCTCCATAATTTCAGCATTGTTGATGTCTGATTGTAACTGTGCAATACCACCCACATTATTGAGACGAAGGAGAATCTGTAATATTACATGTGTAAGTAGAAGTGAAGAGAAACTACATGGTAGAATATAACTTGCATATATGTATGTGTGTGAGCGTGTTCTGTAGAATATAATTCCTATAAGTTGAAGTCTTACATAATAGTAAAGTTACACTCCATATAGAGCTAAAATGCGTTTATATCAATTGCAGCTCATGTATCGCACATTCTAATTGGTATTCAACGTTCTAATTAGTGTTCAAAGAAAAATAACAAACGTTCAGAGTTAAAAATGTAATGACAGAATATGAGAAAAGCAACCATTGGCAAAAATAAATTGTAATACATATATTATACATAGCATAACTTGCATCATAAATAACAATGCAAACATATTATTACAAATGTTCACATATGACATAGACGCCCCCACTTTACTAAATGAAGCAGCAGAACTTGCTAAATCCTATAAAAATCTTAGGTGCACACTTTCAATTGATGACCAATATTTCTTTGAATTTTCATGACTACAAGGAAGGATTAAGTTAGTACAGGGAAATGTCACATTCACAAGGCAGACTACAAGGAAGGATAAAGTTAGTACAGGGAATGCCACATTCACAAGGCAGACTACAAGGAAGGATCAAGTTAGTACAGGGAATGCCACATTCACAAGGCAGACTACAAGGAAGGATCATGTTATTACAGGGAATGCCACATTCACAAGTCAATGCCTCCCACTTTTTAGATATGAGCAACACAAACGTAAGTCGGACGGACGGACCAGGGTTGATCGGTGGCGAACAATAAAACACATGTATTATATTCAATAATTCAACAGTGAAATAATAAATGATGATTGTCACAATTGCCTTGCAGTGGCAGCTTCTTCTATCGTGCACAAAATGGTATTTTTCCCAACAAAACATTTACTTGCAATTTATGATAAATTGTATAAATCAAATATCACATTCATTTTAAGAATCAGTAGTCTACATTTATTAAACTTGTTTTCAGCAAAATTATAAAATCTCACCCAGAGCAGAAAACTATTTGGTCCATAATTTTTGGCTATTCATGTAAAAGACGATTCCCATTTTTACCACACAATAAATGATTCTGTAAATAAGCAGTATCACATGGACGGGGACAAGTACATGGGAATGTAAGTAATTACCACTACTTGAAATTTATCAATTACAATTACACCCATATATTATAGTTTTACTAGCAGCTTAACTAATTATATATAAGACTACTCGGTGCCCAATTATAAATAATGTTTATAGTTTGTAACAACATTGACATCAAATGGTTGTTTTGCACAAGCTCAAAAGTCTCTTTCCATGCAAGCAAGTAGAGCTCTATTTTCCTTGTATAGTTTATTTGATATTATATCTTTAAATGTTGACGAACAAGTGAAACTTTTTGATTCAATGGTTAGTTCTATTTTGAGTTACGGATGTGAAATATGGGGGTTTCATAAAGCCCCGGATATAGAACGTGTACATATAAAAAATTTGAAACGTCTGCTTGGTGTTAGCCAACAAACTAGTAATTCTTTTGTTTATGGGGAATTTGCTAAATATCCACTTTCTGTAATAAGAAAAACCAGAATATTGAAACACTGGTATAAAATTGTAAACAATAAGGATTCTTTGCTTTTTAAAATATATAACATGCATGATACTAAGGGTAATATGATAAATGAATGGTCTTTGTTAGTCAAAAACTTGTTAAATAATTTAGGATTTTCTTATTCGTTTGATATTCAAATGGTTTCTAATCTAGAAATACAAAGTGTTATTAGATGTTTATTTGATCAATTTTTACAACAATGGTTCTCTGATGTTACCAATTTGCCAAGATTTGAAACATACAAAACTTTTAAACATGATTTTTCGAAGGAATTATAATTAACTTGCATTGGAAATGATAAACACAGATTAGCTTTAGCCAGATTTAGATGTTCAGCACATCGTTTAAATATAGAAGACGGTCGTTACAGAAATGTGCCCAGAAACTTAAGATTATGTAACAAATGTTCTATGAATGCTGCAGAAACTGAATTTCATTTTTTACTTGTCTGTCCACGATATAGAGACCTGAGAAAACATAATTTTTCTAATTATTACTGTCATTGGCCTACTCTCCATAAACTTAAACAGCTGCTATCGAGCTCAAAAACTGTAATTTTAAGAACACTAGCATCTTTTATTTTTCATGCTAATTTATTGAGAGCATAATTTACTCAGCAATCAATTTATTATGTTCATTAGCCTTATGTTACAACCTCACTGTATACACGATTTTCCAATATACAATTTATGTCAACTATAGTCTTTATCTATGATTCGTACTATATTTGTACACACTTTTCTCGTATAAAATGTTGTTTATGTAATTTTATCCACCTTTCCCAATGTATATATGTTGTTATGACAATGAACTTGGTGAGTTTTTGTCAATAAAAAAAAAAAAATTTGAACTTGAGTTTAAATATTCATTATCTCACAAATTAAGTAAAATACACTTTTAATTACGCATTGACCACATAATATACAATACAAACAGCTCTACACTTGGTCAAACTCTTTATACATGTTTTTACTCCAATATGATGATATTATTTATTTGCATTGCATACAAACCTATGACATTGTGCTATTGGCATGTTCATGTTATATCAATAACAAGGCGTGTAATAAACAGATCATCAATTGTAATTAAAATGTAAGTAATGTGTAATTGACATGATGTATATACTCTTGTATATGTCCAGTACTTAATAACATTTCATTCTGCATGAGTGCAAGAATTTTCATTTACACATTGAATTCAATTACATTTTAATATAATTGATAACTTATTGATAATGACATATTTAATCACCCCATTTCTGCAGTATCATGTATTACTCTAGTTATACCAGATACTTACCACACTCAAGTCTTGCCATTTAGACTTCAAGTCAGTCTCAGGTAAAACCAGCTTATCACTATGCATTAGCTGAAATATACAGATGGTGTAAGTAATGCAATACAATAATCCAAAAACTACCAAAGAAGGGTTAGAATAATACAAAAGTTTATACAAACTAGATGATTGTGTTTTTTTTATAGAAAACGTATCTCTCACAGATGGCAGTTTGTCAGTAATTGTAATACTGATACAAGATGTAAGAATAAAATATCAAGCAAACAAGAAAGATAGTTTTTGATCAATTCACCATGCACTGTATATGACATTGTATGAAAACATCAAAGGGCCAGAAGTCGGTGAAAAATTATCCAAGCGTAACGAAACGACAAGGATGCACAACGGCACTTGATGCTTATTAATCCTATGAAGGCCATAACTCAGTGAAAATTATCTATGCGGAACAAAAAGCGAGGATGCACAACTACACTTGATGTTGATAAATCCTATGAAGTTTGGCTGAAATTCAACCAGCAGTATTGGACATGAAGCGCGGACGCCGAAGGCAAAAACAATATGTCTCCCGCTGGGGTCAAATTTCGTGACGGCAAAAAGGCAGTTTCATGCGAGCCTAAATTCGCGCATTTTGAATTTTTAAAGAAAAACAAGAGTGGCAAACTGTCACAAAATATGCCCGTCATAAGTCAGAGTTATAACAATACAAATTTTAGGTAATTTCTAACTCCAGAGTGACTTGAGCGATATGGCTGGTTATCGAACTTGGCCGGGGCGATTGAGAGCGGACAAGGCTAATTTGACAAATTTTGGATAATTCAAGGGCCATAATTCCGAAGTGCCTGCGGCGATGTGGTTGGTTATCGAACTTGGCCGAGATATTATGCCCACAAACATTTTCACTAAGTTTGGTAATGATCGGATGAAAACTCTTCGACTTAGAGAGTGGACAACATGTGGACGTTCGCCGCGGGTGTTCCCACAATACGTCCCGTTTTTCGAACGGGCGTATAAAAATCAGTCAAAAAATGACGGTATTGTAGCGCGTGTCATTATTTTGCACCATCCGACATGTCATTTAGAGCGGTCCCCTTGGAATAAACAGTATCACAGGTCCAACTGTTAATTGGTGTTAATTGACACGACTGCATGATAAAAAGTGTAGAAACATCAAAAGATCGATAAACAATATAAAGGTGTTGGAAATCTCATAAACGGCGCCCCCGCAATTACTCTAAAACAACAATGACGAGTGCGAATAATAGTATTCATTTTCTGTAATTTAAGTAATGCCTATAACAGTGTTGGTTTTAATTACTGTAATTTAATATATTTCAAGAATTAAAGTATGAAGTAAAACGTTTGCAGCGCGTGCACTCCGGATGACAACGATTTTATGCAGCCGCATGGTCTTAACATAAAAATCGTTCACAAAGTAAAATCAATTTATGAATTAATGTTCCATTTAAACCACTTACGTACTAGTAATCAAAGTGTGTCAAAATATTCCATTTTTCGACCAAGTATTCGACCAAGATTGTCAGAAAAAAAAGCAACATACATGTGTATTATGAAAAGAAAAAAACGGAAGTGCATATACACATATAACGGACAGTTCAAAATTCTCATAGCCATTCAAGTTTCGGAAAGTTTAATAATAGAGCGGTATAAAAATCGCGCTTAGTTTCTAGCACGAAATACGCGCAAATTCGTCCTTCACGAATAAAAATGATTTCACAATATATCAAGATGCATATTGTATTTTATCAGAATTTCCTATTTGTTTAAGCTTGTAGAGCTATGTCTTGAGAGGTGGAGCAAAATACAGTGTCTTAACTAAAGGGGAAGGACTGATTTTTCAAAGGTCAGAGTGCATTAACTAGCAGTTATTAGATACTCAAACTGTTAGATACCACTCTTTCACACGGTGCATGCTATATTTATTTGGTTAAACTATGGAGATTTAAATTTCACAATCACAGTGCATGCCATGTATGTATGTCACATGATAGAGATACCCTTGCTTGTACACACATTTTTTGCGATTGGACTAAGATGCAAAACAGATAAAGTACTTTGATATCTGATTTTGTCTTGCGACTATGCCATCCCCCCCCGTCCCCACCTCGACTAGATCTGTCTTTTATTTCCCTCTAAAAATTGTCATTTGACCACAAGTACACATTTTCCTAGCTTTACAGTTACATCTTATAACATAAGACTGACTTTAGTATTTAGTATATGAATAATTTGCGCTTGTCAAGTTATATAATTCTAATAATGTTTATTGTATACAACTTGCACAGATAATTCATTTGCCACATACTTCATTTCTGCACATCCTTAATCTTGTGATATCTGCTTCTACTGAGGTATCTGTTATTGCTGGCTTTATCCAGACAGGATCCTTGGGTTGACGTAGACCACATATATTCCTCAGTAGACAAGACAGTAAAGTAATGTCGAAATTGGTAGAATCTGGCTGGTTATTGATGGGTGGCAGTAACAGCTTCTGATCAGCAGTTATCACCCCTGCCTTGATCAAACTTTGGATGTCTTGACTTTTAGCAGTCAAGTGTTGCACAACGTCGTTACCTGCCTTACCATCAAAAACCTTCCTCAGAACTTCTGTACCCAGCTTGATTAACAGATACATATATCTGAAGATGAATTTATCTGAAATCATACATTTAACTGGAATATAAAATGAGCTTAAACAATTCCTTACAACGAAATCTTTTTTTACGAAACATCACTAGAAAAATAAAATGCTACATAATTTATAGGTAGGGCCAAAATAAAAAGATTGTATGCTTGCCCAAACGCGACCGACCCCAAAAAAAACCCGCCGACTCAAATTCTTTTTTTGCCGATATTTTTCGTGTCCGCTCCGTCATCGTATGAAACTTAATGTTGTCGTCTTTGCGTTTGAAAGTAACTGTGAATAAGATTAAAAGAAAGCGTGTGATTTAATCAACAATGGTAATGCGGAACGAATTAAACAATAACTATTTGCTAATTAGAAAAAAAATAACTGCAGAAGACGAGGGATTTCGACGAGAAATTGAAAATTTTAGTTGACGGCTTTTTTACTTTTCTGAGGCGAGCTCGCTGGATTCTTTGGTGTATTTATAAGCATATCAGTATTCTAAAACATTCTGGTCCATTTTTGTACGAAATCACCCGGAATATATACAATATTAGACCACTTTCATTTCCTCTCACATGTAAACAAAAATTCAAGATGGCGGCCGCTCCGTCATGTGCCGTTTCGTTTTCGTGAGAATTTCGATGGTAAATCCACACGACAGTTGCTTACAGCTTTTGACTATCAATGTCAACTGTGTAAATATGCCTTAACTTAACAAAATCATATTTTTCTTCTATTATCAAGTTTGAAACAAAGCCATGTAATATTTCTCACTTTGTGTTCGTCCCCAGAACGTTCGTACCGTTTGGTACTATAAAAGTTTACTGAATTAATTTGTGACATCAATATTTAGTGTATAGTGCTGGTCTAGGGAATATAATTTATATATTTTTTAACAACAAAACGTTATTAATGAATGATTTTTTATTCTAGTCTCTGACAGTGTTTATATATGTTGTGTATAAGTCTACACATTATAAATAAAGTTCAGTTTATTGTTGAATGATTTAATTCAGTATCCCTTATGAAAACAGAAAGTTTGCAGCAAATTTGCTGCAACTTTGCAGCAAATTAGCCGCAAACTTTTTTAGTCACAGTAAGGTTTGCAAGAAGTTCGCAGGACTTCGCGGCTAGCGGTGAAGTTACTGCGACTTTGCTGCAAATTCGCAGAAAGTTCGCGGCTAGCCGCAACTTTGCAAGAAGTTTGCGGCAAACTTGAATAAAATAATTTGTGTTGCAAGAAGTTCGCAAGAATCTTTAATGCAAAAAATCATGTTGCAAGAAGTTTGCGGGAAACATTGGCATTTCAACTATTTTTTTATGTGTGCAAATACAGTAGTGTTTAATATTACATCTTTGTAACAATTATAACATGAAAACTAGTTTTTATTATTGTGGAAAAAATATATATGTTATCATTGGTCCAATGTTGGCCAGAGTTAAATCAAAACAAATGTCAGCCCAATATCTGCTCTTCCATTATTTGTTTGACATTTTTTCTTTTGTTAGTTTGACACTTTGTAGCAATGTTATTTTAATGCCAAACTAATCCATTTGCCAAGTCTAATTGCAATGTAATGGAAAAATATTGATACACGTTTTTTAACATCTAAGCACGTATATATTTTTAACTTATCCGCACTGTAAACGTGCTTAAATTGTATCCGTGAGATAAACGCGCCAATTAAGCGTCATGCAAGCGTCTGCCAGGAACGAGGGCGCCAAGGGAAAGGAAAGTCGCTTTTAGCAAGAATTTGAAGGTAATATTTTAATATATGTTTCCTTATCACGATTTATGCTAGTTTACATTTTTTTCCTTCCTATTCATGTATTTTTTGGTTGTATATATGACTTGGTGTGAATATCGTTGTAAAATGGGTGGGTGGGGAGTGGTGATCGAATATTTAGAATTGCTTAATTGCATTAACATGCTTAAAGGCATAGTTTAATCTTCCTATAAGGTTTCTTCTACAAAATACCCCATCCATAATAAATCCAAATTCATTATTACTGACGTTGTTTCACTGTGCTGACCCATGGCACTAAATATCGGTGCACACTGTCACTGAACCGGTGGAAACCGAAAATGTCCGATTACTATGCTAGTTTGGTCGCACATTTTTTACATCATACAGTATTAAGCACTTTTTAGTTTGTCCAGTCGAAAATGAGTTGTATTTGAAAACAAGATAAAAGTTCAGTATACCATTACCTCTTTTTTTGGGTATGTGTAAGTTTTTTAAGCACCTTCGCTTATATTGCGACTTTGAATCATACAGTTTCACACGGTCACAAAGTACATTGATCATGATGTTACATACTTCTTTCATGTGGTTAAATCCTTAACAACATCTATGTATGTCAACCTTTCATTGCTTACTTGTTGCAGCTCAGAGGAGGATATTATGGGAGCAGCGAACATACATCGGGTCTGATGCGGATGTGGGTTTTTCCAACATTATTGAAAAAAAAACCTTTCATGGGCAACAAGAAGTTTGTAAGTATCACAGCCTAATGGGATACATACATTGATTGTCAAACACTGGTTTTGTCTGAGATTCTGTTAATAAATTAATGTTCTTAATATAAAATATCACTTGTATAACTTATACTAACTGAGTATCATTGTGAAATAATATTCTGTACAGAAAAAGGAAAGTTTTAATACTGCTAACATTACTAGTTACCCGAGTCCCATGATTACTTACATACAAGTTGGTTTCTTATCATGATCGATCTGTATACATATTTATATTAAAAGAATGTTCTTAAAAAGGTTTACAATTCCTTTAGTGATTTATATTGGATTTAAGTCATAGATATATTGGAGAGAAATAATTTTTTGAGACAAGTTGTGACATAGTCTTGAAAAGTTGATCTTTGAGACCTGTGGGTTGCGGTTGCTACTGTCAAGGCCCACTATGAACCTTCACTATTTTTCAGACTGAGAAAGAGTTCTTCCTTATGAGGCCTTCGCTGTCCAGTGCCTTTATCTCAGGCAACTGGGCCATTTCCCTGGACAAACTTTGTGAACTATTGGAGTTCTCACTCTCACCCTGTCACATCCCACTCTGACCATCTCCCTACCTGTCACACCCACTCTCAACTGTCTCACACCACTCTCACTGTCTCCCTACCTGTAACACCCCTGTCTCACTACCTGTAAGTTGTAACTACCCACTCTAACCCTGTCTCCCTACCTGTCACACCCCACCCTCAGCCTGTCTCCCTACCTGTCACACCCTACTCTAACCCTGTCTCCCAACCTGTCACATCCCAACCTCATCCTGTCTCCCTACAAAACACAACTCACTGTCTCCCTACCCATCACACCCCACTCTCACCGTCTCACTGTAACACCCCACTCTAACCCTGTCTCCCAACCTGTCACATACCACTCTCACCCTGTCTCCCTACCTGTCCCAATCTACTCTCACAGTCTCCCTACCTGTCGCACCCCACTCTGACCATCTCCCTACCTGTCACACCCACTCTCACCTGTCACACCCCACTCTCACTGTCTCCCTACCTGTCACACCCCACTCTCGGTCTCCCTACCTGTCACACCCCACTCTGACTGTCTCCAACCTGTCACACCCCACTCTGTCTCCAACCTGTCACAACCCACTCTGACTGTCTCCTACCTGTCACACCCCACTCTAACCCTGTCTCCCAACCTGTCGCATCCCAACCTCATCCTGTCTCCCTACCTTACACAACTCACTGTCTCCCTACCTGTCACACCCCACTCTCACCGTCTCACTGTAACACCCCACTCTAACCCTGTCTCCCAACCTGTCACAT
Source organism: Mactromeris polynyma (assembly GCA_032209605.1). Lineage (NCBI taxonomy): Eukaryota > Metazoa > Mollusca > Bivalvia > Venerida > Mactridae > Mactromeris > Mactromeris polynyma. Next base: position 259,303 of record JASFXZ010000007.1, read on the forward strand.
ACCACTCTCACCCTGTCTCCCTACCTGTCCCAATCTACTCTCACAGTCTCCCTACCTGTCGCACCCCACTCTGACCATCTCCCTACCTGTCACACCCACTCTCAACTGTCACACCCCACTAAGTCTATGATAGAATATCGTAGGTTTGGTTCAGAACGGTTTAAACTAGCTGTACTTCACTGAAATTGTTTGATGATGTATTTGATCAAGTAAATACAATCAGACACCAAATACAGTTCTTACAGAGGATGATGATGATGACTGTATGCACATAAAATCATAGTGTTGTGACCGTCGATACGTTAATGGCCCTAGTCTAGGTAGAACTAAGTGGCCCAAGGCGTCATCGTAAGGAACGGCTCCGATTGGCTAACGACCCTGGCGGCAAGGACAAATCTCGGTGCACGAGATCATACGTTCTTGGCAGTATTCGTTAGGAGCTATGCCGTGCGGACGTATCACGTAAACCAAGTTCTACAAGTCTCCACCTACGTAGACCCGGTACCTTACAGTACCTTAGATAGTACTTTAAGATATTACAACACAAGTGAGTAACCCCCTCTCTATCCCAGAATTAGGGTGAAATACTTCAATGGTGGCAGCGGTGTTGTAACGTCCCATCCCAAAACGAGAGACATCCGAAATTCGTTGTACTTCGTGGGCGACCTTTCTTACGCTATTTAGTGCCACTTTAACTTCCGTTAGCTGGCCCTAATTTGTAGTCTGTCTAGTTTTAGACCATTTAGTATATCCAAAGGCCAGTGATCTAAACTGAAAAAGCTCCGGCCCATTTTTTAGGATTTTGGAGAAACCGGAAGTGGGTGGAGACGGAAAGAAGAGTAAGAGGTTAGCTTTCTAAAAAGCTAACGTGCTACCAGTGACTACCGTGAACTCAACTTGTGCACTAACGGCAATAAGTTGAGTGTATATTGACTACATATTGGATCAATATTTGGACTTTCAAAATTTTGTTTGTGTTATTTAGGTGATTTACAATTGAATCATCGGCTGGCACATTCATTAGTTGGGTTTAGTTATTGATTTACAACTTGTGCACTAACGGCAATAAGTTGAGTGTATATTGATTACATATTTAATCAATATTTGGACTTTCAAAATTTTGTTTGTGTTATTTATGTGATTTACAATTGAATCATCAGCTGGCACATTCATTAGTTGAGTTTAGTTATTGATTTACATTTGAATCAGTATCATACCATATAGCAGTATTTTGATTTGTTATTCTATTTATCAATAATACGATGGCACAGTCCCTCCCCATATATGTAATCAGGTGTGACGAACAGGAGCTTCAGGTCATTCCGGGTATCCGACCAGATGGAGCAGCACACCTAGTTGGAATAAGGGATGCAGGCACAAAAATTGACCTGCTCATTCTGGAGGCTGTTGCTAGAAGACAGCTATCCGCTCATATGGTAGAGATGATAGATATCTCGACACCAGGCCTGTCACCGGCAATTCGGCGAACAGAGTCTGAGGAGAGAAGTGATGGGTATAGCCACGCGAAGTCTGAGGCTAATTCGTCGGAAAGGGTGGCGTCCCTCAAACAAACCCCCAAGGAGGAACCATGTATCTTTGGGGGATTACCAAAAGCGCCCACCACAGAGGACCCCATGGAGGCACATTACAAGCAAATTTATGAGAGTTGCTTGCTAATGCCCTTCATGAAATCAGCACGTTGAAAAGCGTTCAACAGAAACTGCCGAAGGAGGAGAAAGTGGCAGATGGGTTAAAGAAAAACCAACCTGGGGATGGCCCAGCCTCCACTGCGTCTTCCAGACCTTTCATGCGACCTGTGCCACAAAGGGCACAGGTGAGAGCCATTCACCAGACTACCCCAAATAGGAAAATGCAGCCTATTGGCAAGTAGGTGTCAAGCCTGAAGACCGTCGCAAGACAGCGTTTCATACAAACTATGGCTGTATGAACACGCCAAAATGGGTTTTGGTTTGTGTAATGCCCCGGCAACATATGCCAGGGTAATGAACCTAGTAATGCGAGTGTTTGGAAAACAGTGCTCGCATTTTTGGACGACATCTTGGTGTTGGGTAAAGATTTTGACACCCACCTTAATAACTTAAGTGAGGCGTTACAACGTTTCCGCGAACATGGGTTGAAGTTAAAACCCAAGAAGTGCATTTTCTTCCAAGACGAAGTGGAATATCTGGGTAGAAAGGTCAGTAAAAATACACTGGCCATGACGGCAGTCGACACACAAACAGTGTCAGACTGGCCGGTTCCCAAACATTCCAAGGAGGTAGAGAGGTTCATGGGGCTTGCCAATTACCACAGAAGCTTCGTAAAAAACTTCTCCCTCCAAGCAACACCACTGTATGCAGTAGTGGGAAAACACAAGTTTAAGTGGGAAAGAGGGGAACAAGAGGCTTTTGACTATCTTAAGCAGGCCCTCACTAGCCCACCTGTGTTGGCACTTCCCAGACAAGAGGGTGAGTTCATCCTGGACACAGACGCATCTGATTTCGCCATAGGGGCGGAATTAGTGCAAATCCAGGATGGGTCGGAGAAGGTATTAGCTTACGGTAGCTACTCACTCACCAAGGAGCAGCGGAGATATTGTACAACAAGGAAGGAGCTCCTGGCAATAGTGCGGTTCACAAGACAGTACAGGTACTATTTGCTAGGCAGACCATTCACGGTACGAACCGACCATTCGAGCTTGACATGGTTGTTGAACTTCCGAGAACCACAGGGGCAACTGGCGCGATGGATTGAAGAACTGTCACAGTTTAAACTGGTGCACAGACCTGGCTTAAAGCACGACAATGCTGACGCAATGTCAAGAAAGCCAGAACCCGAAGGGCAATGTGTAGAGTACATTGCTGGGGTTCCATTAGAAGATCTACCCTGTGGTGGATGTAGTTACTGCGAGAGAGCAGACGGTCGATGGGGGACTTTCACCCGGGAAGTCGACGAGGCAATTCCGTTGGCAACGCAAGAGACAGCTACGACAAGAAGTGGTAAAACCACAAGAACTCTGGCTTGTGCTAGGATCTGGGACGGTACGGCCGTGGGAGATCCAGCTTCCGGGGGCGTTGTTCAACAAAAAGAATTGCTGGACCATGGGCTAGGTGGTAGCAGGGCACAGGGTGACCACGAGATGCAAGGCGAGAATCAGGAAGGTCAGACAAGAACCGGGGCAACCCCAAGAGAGCTGGCTTCATCTGAGTCTCGCATTCCCGATGGGTCATGGAGTGATGCAGGCCATAGGTCTGACTCTGGGAGAGGTTCAGCCACAAGACATGTCAAGGGCAACAATGGCAAGGCGGTCGACACCAATGGTAGAGACGGCGCCTCTGCGGGTATATCTGCAGATGGTGCCAAGGAGGCTCCACCGAAGATGGCAAACAAGAGACCCCGAGATAGGAACCAATACTTCCTATCTCGTACCTTAGCAGCATTGCTGAGACATAATGCCGAGAAGTATGGTCTCAAGCTGAGAGCGGGGGGGTTTCTCTATATTGGGGAAATCCTTGAGAATGTGCCGCAATTGCGAGGGTTCACGCTAGAGGATGTGCAGAAAGTGGTGGCCACAAACGACAAACAAAGATTTGCTCTGCAACAAGACGGTGTTCACTGGAAGGTCAGAGCAAATCAAGGTCATAGTCTAGTAGTGGAGGGCCTCGAACTGAGACCTATCACTACTGCTGATGAATTCCCCACTGTGGTACATGAAACAACCCATGCCGCATGGTGCACCATCAAGAGGACTGGTTTGTCAAGAATGGACAGAACCCACATACACTTTGCTGCTAGAGAGCCTGGAAACCAAGGGGTGACCAGCGGGATGAGGGCGTCCTGCGACGTGGTCATTTACATACATGTCAAAAAGGCATTGGCAGACGGGCTACAATTTGCCCGGTCTGCCAACGATGTAATCCTGTCACAAGGGAACAAGGACGGGACAATCCCCCCTTGTTATGCGATTGACAGGACGACCAGACGCAATTATACCTTTGACCACACCCCACGGCTGACTGGGGATAACCCTCATCTGGATACAAATATCCAAGATGCAGCAGTTACCAGTCCAACGGAAAGTTACAGAGTACCCACTGTCACCGGGTGGAAGGGCGTCCCGAAGTATACCTGGACATAGTCGCCGCAAATGGGGACTATGCAGTAAAGGTTTGTGGGGTCAGTGACTTAGACTTGGCACTAAGGATAATCGCCCTTGCTGCCAAGTTGAGAAGAAGGACGATGTCTAACATATCTGACATTCGTCTGGCTATCATGGAGAAGGGGATATCACGCCACTCTGATATTCATCACTTCTGACTAGGGGAAAGACGATGTCACTCAAATCTGACATTCGTCCAACTGCCTAGGAGAAAGGCGACATCAGGCAAATCTGATGCTCGTCTTACAGTAAAGGCGACGTAGTCCAAATGCTACACTCGCATGGCCGCAAGGAAAAGGGCGATGTCATACAAATATGATATTCGTCCGCTAGGGCCCGCTTCAACAAATAAAGACGGGAAGAGTTTTGTGACCGTCGATACGTTAATGGCCTTAGTCTAGGTAGAACTAAGCGGCCCAAGGCGTCATCGTAAGGAACAGCTCCGATTGGCTAACGACCATACGTTCTTGGCAGTATTCGTTAGGAGCTATGCCGTGCGGACGTATCACGTAAACCAAGTTCTACAAGTCTCCACCTACGTAGACCCGGTACCTTACAGTACCTTAGATAGTGCCTTAAGATATTACAACACAAGTGAGTAACCCCCTCTCTATCCCAGAATTAGGGTGAAATACTTCAATAGTTTCATAACTCAGTCATGGCGAATGACTTCAAAGGCTTGTCAGTCATTTGGTCTGACAACCTTGGAAAACTTGTCGGACCGAATGCAAACTTGTCGGTCCGAAAACATGTTGTTAAAAATTACGGGCCGAAAATTACCGCTCATTTCAAAGTGAAAGTAAACAAATCAAACACAAATGTGCAAATAATTGGCGTATTTCGTTAAATAACAGTTAAAAATTATAATTACTTTAATCACATTCACTCCTGAAATGCCTTTTTGACGACTCAATCAAAGTTCAAATGTCCGAAAGACAAGCGAATGTACAGACATTTGGTGCGCGTAAGAAGACCACATTGTGTAAACAGCAATGGATGTTGTAAAACCCATACGACCCGTATCGGACCTGGTCGGTTTTTATCGGTCAGGTCCGACTGACCGATGGGTATTCGCCATGACTGATAACTGCATGTATGGTCACTGACACAAATATGCCTTATATATACACTGGGGCGTCATTATGCTGAGCACTTGAACGTGGATCTCGTTATACAGCTGTCGGGTACTGGATCCAAATATTTCCATGACCGGCCAATAGTAAATCACCCAGAATGATATTGGAAATCAACGATCTGAACATTCCAAAAATATACAACTGAATATAAACCACAGTCCTCTTTAAATAAATGTCTGTTGTATGTATTCTATCTGTGCACTTGCGTTAATTCAGCTGAAACACTTATCAAAGTCTGCTTGCTACATCACAGCCTTGGTGGGTGGGGTATCACATTCTAATGTTGCTTATAACACAGTCTGAAGCCTTGGATCCCAACTTCACCGTTACAATATATAAGGACGTTCCAGTGTATATTGAAAATACTACAATAAGGAATAAATTCCTACCAGCTGGGCCAGGATTTTGTTCGATGCCAGCCTTTATCAGTAGTAGTCTAACAAAGCTTACTGTCCCGATATATTTGATCATCACACTCAAGTCAAAGTAAAATGGCACGCACATCACACCAGCACCATGATGGGGAACAAACATTCCAATACTACACCAGTAACTATCAATGTCCATCCCCATTTCCACAACTGAAAATATATGTTCACAATATGTATATTGTAACACGCGAGTATAGGGTTAATCTTCATGTATGAGGACGTTTTGAATCATGTTTGCAAAAATCATCAACTTTCGTTTTGTCAGTGGTAGATCTATAAATAATGAAATATAATGGGCCAAACCATTACCTTTTCAGCCAAATGGGGTTTAAGAAAAAAATAGTATTCAAAATGTGTTTAGTTGTTCTAGATAAGTCATTAATATACCTATGATATTTTATCACTATCTTATTTTAATTTGAGTTAAAGTAACTAATGTCTGAGGACAACATGTCGAGTCTGCTAATTTCTAAGAGATAAAGAGAAAACGGTTATATATATACATGTAATGCTATAGAGTGCATATTATTAAAACCACTTTTTACCTTTAATCCTGAAGTGCGATCTTGACCTTTGAGCTACAGGTAGGTGTATCGCATGTGACACTCAATATGATGAACATTTGTGCCAAGTAATTTAAATAATACCCTGATAAATGACAGAGTAATAACTCTGACGAGATGTTTAAGACCTTTGACCTCTAAATGTGACCTTTCAGCTATAGACACGGGTCATGTAAATAATTTGAAAATCTCCCAATAATTGACAGTGTAATATTCTGGACAATATGTTTTAGACCATTTTTTTACCTTTGACCTCTAAGGATGACCTTGACCTTTTTGCTACAAACACTTCAGGTCTTGCACGAGAGACACGGGTCATGTAAATAATTTGAAAATCTCCCAATAAATGACAGTGTAATATTCTGGACAATATGTTTTAGACCATTTTTTTACCTTTGACCTCTAAGGATGACCTTGACCTTTTTGCTACAAACACTTCAGGTCTTGCACGAGAGACACATCATCTCATCATGGTGAACATTTGTGCTAAGTAATTGTGGCAACTATATTGTGCTCCCCGCAAGGGGGCTTGACCAAACACCAGTCCAGCGAAAACCTTAATCACGGTACAATATTCATTTTCTCATATAGCAATTATAAATACATGTATCTGTATATCGGTAAACTAGTCGTCACATGTTGTGACCTAGCTATTGACCCCACATGACAACGTACAAAGTATGTTATAAAGACTATTTATTTTATAAAGTTTCACAAAAGTTAACACAGAAATGCAACCTCATGAGAGGCCACAAGGATTTTCTAGAGACCCTCAGGTATAAAATAATGCCTCTTTAGTGTCCAGAAGATTTATTATTTAACCAAGTGACCTAGTTTCTGATCCCAAATGACCTAGTATCGAACTTGTCCAAGATTTTGTTTTCGCTGAGGCAAACATTTTGAGCAAGTTTCACCAGGATTGGGCCCATTATGTGACCTCTGAAGTGTCTGTCAATTGTGGACAGACATCCAACGATCCTAAAAGCTATAAATCAGCAGCGTGAAGGGCCAAACTGTATATCATATTCATTTACATCAATTGTAAAACAAGTTCTAACAATTTATACTAATAATTCTCGAGGACTAACTAACTAACTAGTATCACATGAATGGAATGTGGAGTTGGAGATCACTCACCCATGGTGACCTTACTCATCACAGTGATTGAACTCACAATATTCTTATTTATAAATATTATTGCACTTTACCCCCCCCCCCCCAAACCACTATGCCTCATTGATCACTAAAACAAACAACAATTCTACAGGCAATATGACAATAAAGAAATGTATTTTCTCACCTGGTGGGCCATGATTCGACACTATAACAGCCATTGTCAGCAACAATCCGATAAATGTCAGTGATCTGATCAATTTGATCAGTTTGCTAAAGCTGACAAAAAACAACATTCCATCAGCATCTTGCTCTTTAGCAGCACCTTGTCTAACAGCAGCACCTTGTCTGACACCAGCTTTTTGCCCATCACCAGAACTTAGGCGAGAGACAAATGATCTAACTCTATATCAATATGTGTTAAGATCTACGCCCATATTTGTTGCTGTAATATACAAGAACATAATTTATAACATAACCTACCGTATAAAGTGGTAATAACGTAGACGCGCTCAAATGATGTTGACATTGTTTTGTACAAAGTTTGACATTTTATTTCATAGAAAATTAATGTCTTGTTAATTTGAATATGAAATTTGATAGAATCCTTTGAAATCGTATCATTTGGCTGAAAATTAAAAGAAAATTGTCAGAACTACATTTGATGCGTCAGCTTTTGTTTACAAAATACCGCATTACACACGTCAGCATTTGCTTGCTTTTATGGGGGGGGGGTAATGTTTTTGCAAAAATCAGCCGTTTCTGCTGTTATGTCATAAATAGAATTTTACATCCATGATTTTTTATTGAATTTATTAAACTCGTTCTCTAAAACCAATAAAAAAGAGGCTTAGAAGACTCATTTAATAATTCAATAAATAATGACCACTCATGTAAGATCTTCTATATAATATATAGGGGTGTCAGGATATGTATGGAGCATACCATGATATTGCTTCATTTAAACCAAAGGTCATACCAAATTGAATCTATATTTTGCGTAAGGTTCATTTTTTAAAAATTACATTAAATGTAGGAAACAAGGAATTTGAACAAGAGGGCCATTATGACCCTGAATCAGTCTAAATGAACTCATTATGCTGGGAAAGTCTGAGATAATTTGTAGCTTTGGTAATTTAATTCATATTATTTTATTGCTTTAAGTATACTCATTCTTTTAAAATGAAACAAAATACACATTATTTCAGGGTCACACAACACAAGTTTATGAAAAAGGCTGAGATCTTGGATGATTATGAGACCAATGGCGGTGGTGCCAGAAATGAAAACATGAACACACCTCTATAAATGATCTCCTGTGGAAGAACTGAACATACTGATGAGGGAATTCAATGTTTAATTTTCTAATTTGGAATAAAAATGTATTAAAGTTACCATGCATGTTGCTTTTCTTATTCTGTAAATATAAATGTATCATGTGTCCTGTATGTATTAATGTTCAATGTCACAACCAGTCTGCTTGGTTTCACTATTAAGACCGACTCGCTAATAAGACCACTTTATGTCGGTCCCAGGGGTGGTCTTAATAGCAGAACTTTACTGTAACTAGAATATTATAATTACGCAAACATAAAAAACAAGTCTTAATAGATCAAAACCGTTTTGTTCTGTTCAATGTTGTGTTGAGAAAACTGCATTGTCATAATTTTCATTTATAGTAAAAAATATTTGTAGCTACTAAAACTAGGCTAAGCATCAAATTTACATCCCAAGCAGAGATTTTTAATAGATCTTGTTATAATATAAGTATAGAGGTAGTTATTATATAACACATTATATCAATATGAATAAATGGAAATGGAGAAAATCTTGTGTTACAATTTCACACCTTGACCTTATTACACTTTAACCAAATAAAGCTGAATAGAATAGTATATTAGACGATTTTGGTCATTATAAATTTCCAGTCCAGTAATATTCTGTCAGGGTCAGCAATACTTCCAAGTTTACCAGTCCTCCTGTCCAGTAATATTCTGTCAGGGTCAGCAATACTTCCAAGTTTACCAGTCCTCCTGTCCAGTAATATTCTGTCAGGGTCAGCAATACTTCCAAGTTTACCAGTCCTCCGGTCCAGTAATATTCTGTCCTAGCCAGTAATACTTCTAAGTTTACCAGTCCTCCTGTCCAGTAATATTCTGTCCTAGCCAGTAATACTTCTAAGTTTACCTGTCCTCCGGGCCAGTAATATTCTGTCCTAGCCAGTAATACTTCTAAGTTTACCAGTCCTCCTGTCCAGTAATATTCTGTCCTAGCCAGTAATACTTCCAAGTTTACCAGTCCTCCTGTCCAGTAATATTCTGTCCTAGCCAGTAATACTTCCAAGTTTACCAGTCCTCCTGTCCAGTAATATTCTGTCAGGGTCAGCAATACTTCCAAGTTTACCAGTCCTCCAGTCCAGTAATATTCTGTCAGGGTCAGCAATACTTCCAAGTTTACCAGTCCTCCTGTCCAGTAATATTCTGTCAGGGTCAGCAATACTTCCAAGTTTACCAGTCCTCCTGTCCAGTAATATTCTGTCCTAGCCAGTAATACTTCCAAGTTTACCAGTCCTCCTGTCCAGTAATATTCTGTCAGGGTCAGCAATACTTCCAAGTTTACCAGTCCTCCAGTCCAGTAATATTCTGTCAGGGTCAGCAATACTTCCAAGTTTACCTGTCCTCCAGTCCAGTAATATTCTGTCAAGGTCAGCAATACTTCCAAGTTTACCAGTCCTCCAGTCCAGTAATATTCTGTCAGGGTCAGCAATACTTCCAAGTTTACCAGTCCTCCAGTCCAGTAATATTCTGTCAGGGTCAGCAATACTTCCAAGTTTACCAGTCCTCCAGTCCAGTAATATTCTGTCAGGGTCAGCAATACTTCTAAGTTTACCAGTCCTCCAGTCCAGTAATATTCTGTCAGGGTCAGCAATACTTCCAAGTTTACCTGTCCTCCTGTCCAGTAATATTCTGTCAGGGTCAGCAATACTTCCAAGTTTACCAGTCCTCCTGTCCAGTAATATTCTGTCAGGGTCAGCAATACTTCCAAGTTTACCAGTCCTCCTGTCCAGTAATATTCTGTCAGGGTCAGCAATACTTCCAAGTTTACCAGTCCTCCTGTCCAGTAATATTCTGTCAGGGTCAGTAATACTTCCAAGTTTACCTGTCCTCCTGTCCAGTAATATTCTGTCAGGGTCAGCAATACTTCCAAGTTTACCTGTCCTCCTGTCCAGTAATATTCTGTCAGGGTCAGCAATACTTCCAAGTTTACCAGTCCTCCTGTCCAGTAATATTCTGTCCGGGCCAGCAATACTTCCAAGTTTACCTGTCCTCCTGTCCAGTAATATTCTGTCAGGGTCAGCAATACTTCCAAGTTTACCAGTCCTCCTGTCCAGTAATATTCTGTCAGGGTCAGCAATACTTCCAAGTTTACCTGTCCTCCTGTCCAGTAATATTCTGTCAGGGTCAGCAATACTTCCAAGTTTACCAGTCCTCCTGTCCAGTAATATTCTGTCAGGGTCAGCAATGCTTCCAAGTTTACCAGTCCTCCAGTCCAGTAATATTCTGTCAGGGTCAGCAATGCTTCCAAGTTTACCTGTCCTCCAGTCCAGTAATATTCTGTCAGGGTCAGCAATACTTCCAAGTTTACCAGTCCTCCAGTCCAGTAATATTCTGTCAGGGTCAGCAATACTTCCAAGTTTACCAGTCCTCCAGTCCAGTAATATTCTGTCAGGGTCAGCAATACTTCCAAGTTTACCAGTCCTCCAGTCCAGTAATATTCTGTCAGGGTCAGTAATACTTCTAAGTTTACCAGTCCTCCAGTCCAGTAATATTCTGTCAGGGTCAGCAATACTTCCAAGTTTACCTGTCCTCCTGTCCAGTAATATTCTGTCAGGGTCAGCAATACTTCCAAGTTTACCAGTCCTCCTGTCCAGTAATATTCTGTCAGGGTCAGCAATACTTCCAAGTTTACCAGTCCTCCTGTCCAGTAATATTCTGTCAGGGTCAGCAATACTTCCAAGTTTACCAGTCCTCCAGTCCAGTAATATTCTGTCAGGGTCAGTAATACTTCCAAGTTTACCTGTCCTCCTGTCCAGTAATATTCTGTCAGGGTCAGCAATACTTCCAAGTTTACCTGTCCTCCTGTCCAGTAATATTCTGTCAGGGTCAGCAATACTTCCAAGTTTACCAGTCCTCCTGTCCAGTAATATTCTGTCAGGGTCAGCAATACTTCCAAGTTTACCAGTCCTCCTGTCCAGTAATATTCTGTCAGGGTCAGCAATACTTCCAAGTTTACCTGTCCTCCGGTCCAGTAATATTCTGTCAGGGTCAGCAATACTTCCAAGTTTACCAGTCCTCCTGTCCAGTAATATTCTGTCAGGGTCAGCAATACTTCCAAGTTTACCAGTCCTCCGGTCCAGTAATATTCTGTCAGGGTCAGCAATACTTCCAAGTTTACCAGTCCTCCGGTCCAGTAATATTCTGTCAGGGTCAGCAATACTTCCAAGTTTACCAGTCCTCCTGTCCAGTAATATTGACCCAAAAAACGTTTCAAGTACAATTGACCCCTGTGACCTTTACCCCAAAATCAATAGGGTTCCTCTACTAACCGGTAATCATTATGTGGACCAAGTTGTGGTAGGTAGGTCAAGGCATTCTCGAGTCATTGGCCGGAAACGTTTTATGTACAATTGACCCCTGTGACCTTGACTGTTGATCAATGTGTGGACCAAGTCTGAAGTGGGTAGAATATATCAAGGCGTTCTCGAGTTATTAACGATCAAAAACGAAAAGGTTACCGACAGAACGACATGTGCAAAGCAATATGCCCTCTCTTCATCATGTATAGTCGTACACTTTTAAAAACTTGTATTATTATTATCAATACCATATTGCATTTATAGTCCTCTTTCACCAGAAAGTGCGATTTCTACTGCATGATAGTAAATGAGTGTACCTTTGTATATATGAATTTCAAAGCCCTGCTCAGTTTATTTAGTTCTGATGAAAATAATTGAACTTACGGCATTACAAATTTGTTATACCGATTGTTGACAGGGTACATGGAAAAACTATTTTTTTCGGCTGTTTTTATAGCCGTTATTCGGCTATATCCCAATGACAAAAAGAATATATTTTTCCCAATTTGAATATAAAAATTCCCAGTAAATCTGAAGAAAACGTATTTTAATTCAATTTAGACAAAACGTGACAAAGTGAGAGACTCGTCTATCACAGGCATTTTATATTTAAATAGAAATTGTTGATTAATTAATCACTACATCCTTTACTTTTTATCCTAACATTTTGGTGAAATTGCTCGACTTTTCCCCAAATTTCTAAGTTTAACGCGCAACAATCCCCAATTCGAAGGGTATGGGCCAAAATAGACAAAATAAAGTAAAACTCGAGAATATAACCGGTCTGTAATTCATAATTATTCATTTATTGCCATTAGTTGGCCCTTTAGGGCACATTTTAGGGCACATTATAATTCTTACAATACTATTGTTTCACAGTACTTCAGTAGTTTTTGAACATTTTGACCGAAAAACAGTGTTTTCCGCTGAAAGAACTAAAATGATTAATAGTACGAAGGTGCGACGAAAACTAGGAAAGAAGTAGAGCAATCGGACATTTTCGGTTTCCACTGGTAATCCGAGTTTGGACTAGCCCTACGACAGTATGTGCTTACCCTGCCATTATTAATTATGAATCTCAACAGTAATTGCTGATTTTTGAGAGGTACGAACGCTCGAAATTATAACCCATCGGATCCGTAGTCCAGTGGTAACGCGCTGGACTTGTAATCCAGCCCTGCGAACAATAGCCCGGTCACTGTTATATCCCCAACAAGTGTATAGACCGCCTCGTTATTCTGGTTCTCTGCCTCAAAGACAGTAAAGGCAGGGAACCAGCCCTGCGTTCTTTTTGCAATTTGGTTCCCCATGTGCAGTCATTGTGAAACGGTGGGCCTGGGATACAAAGCAAAACGTAAACAACTGTTAGCCATAACTGAACGCAGTGTTAGGCTCAAATATTTGCGTGCTACCTCCAAGTTGCGATAGCGAGTGATATGAAACGTTTTTCGCCAACACACTGGTCAATAGCAAAACTCGCCCACTGTTTCGCAATGTTTTGGACTGATAGACTTTACTGAACGCAAGCACAGTCACTCGATTCTGTCAATAAAAAATACCTGTCCAGCTTATACATTACCACAAGGTGCGAAAGTCCGCTGGTACGAAAATTTGACCCGTCACCGGCGGTATTATAGGCTATTTTTTAATATTGTACGCGTCGATAAGTAACTGGACACCTATTGCAATCGAAAGAGTACACATGTATCTATCGAATTAAACCAGTAGCATTCCCCAACTATCACGCCGGCTCAAGATTTAAATCAATTTTCTTCGCCGTATATCACGAAGCGCTGAACTGTCAAAACTTTTACGGGCACGACTACCGGTGACGATACGGAGTGAATAATAAGTTACAAATTCATTGGTGAAAATGAAAAAGAAAGTAGAATGATTGTTATAAAAATGAAATATAACGGGCTGGCGGCTAAAATTTGAGTTTGATAAAATATAGCATTTGATGATATGTAAAAAATAAACGGAAAGATAGTTGTTGGAAAGGTGTCGAAAGTCTTGTGCACCAATATCAAGTATGAATATAATTTTCTTTTAACATTTTAATGCAGTATGTGAATATTCATATCATCAAATACTTTATTTATGCTTTATATGCTTGAACACAAGGCAGGGATCGCAGGCCAGGTTCGATTCCCAGCTCCATCACCGACAGTACTAGTAACAGTCTTTCGAACGAGACTTTGAAAAACCTGAAGTAAATGGTCTACTTATTACTTGGGTGAATATACCTTTACAATAACACAAGATAATTTCTCGAAAGCGACTTTCTTGTATGACGGCTCAGTCCGAACTGACGATAACGATGGAAGGGTTCCGAATGCGCACACGCGTGTATAGTACGGCACATAGAGGCCGTATATGCGGAACACATTGTGGTTCTGGACCTAGGACATCTTCTGTATCATGCACTATCATCCAAAGATCTAAAATGACAAATAATCATCCTGAGGCGTAACCCATATGGGAAACCGGTGGCGACGATAAATAAACGCGTATACAACAACTCGAAATAATGAGAGGCATAATCGTCAAAAGTAGGTCACATCGAATACAAAAAAAGCAGACGACAATTGGATTTCCCCAAAGTAACACAATTATCAGTAATTATCACGATTATAAGGGTTAACGTAATCGTATTAAACAGATAACGTCTTTCCACTCGATTTAACATACTTTTAAGTTTGCAAGATGGCTAAAATGACAGTTCGAATGCCAGGGCAGGGTAGCGACTTATATCAGTCAGCAAAACGTAGGTAAAAATCACCGCTGTCATCATTGTTGAATCCCGTGAAATGTCATTTGATACCAAAATAGGGATTTACTTTACAAATGTTAGTACTCAAGCCTCGATGAATGCACTCGGTAGCCAGGATGCCATCAGATAGAATCTAATAACCATGTCGTGTGTGGATCCTGCTGCTTCAGCGTCCAGTGGAAGAGAGAGCGCCACCTAGTAGTCGCTAGGCTAAAGTCCATTACTCCGTACCGATTTACGGTATATAATAGAAGACAAACACTCGATGGTTTAACCCGTCGGTATACCTAGCACCATGCATAGTCAGAATTAATCATTCTGGACAGTATGGAAATTGTTTGAAGAGGGATTTAGACAGAGAGAAGTTTCCAAGTTAACCACAGTCCACAAATGGACGGAGGTGAAGCACTGAAATTGTGTAAGGGGATATCTGGGTGGACAATGGAAGGAAACTGGAAAGGTGTCATGAGTCCGTGTATACAGAGATATATTACGATAGACTTAATATTGTTAAAGCAGAGTAAATGCATAAAGATAAAACGTTGGAAAGTTGTTGCCCTCCTCCTTCGACCGTTCGTCTGCAAATGTCGCATGGTTCCCCGTCACGTGAACCGGAGCGTGTGATAACCCAAAGTCCTTACAGCGCAGTATTTATTTTATTCGTCCGACTTTTGTAACTGTACCTTCACACTTCATTTTCCAATTCTCGCTATGCCTTCTTTAATATAATTAAATATTTTGATTAATTCACTACCTGTTCAAACCATAAAAGTCGATATAAACGATATTTATTGAAGTAGAATGATATCACATGCAACTGTGACACATCAATAAATTGTAAAAATGTCTGTGACACATCAATTAATTGGACAAATATGTGACACATCAATTAATCAATTAATTGGACAAATGTCTGTGACACATCAATTAATCAATTAATTGGACAAATGTCTGTGACACATCAATTAATCAATTAATTGGACAAATGTCTGTGACACATCAATTAATCAATTAATTGGACAAATGTCTGTGACACATCAATTAATCAATTAATTGGACAAATGTCTGTGACACATCAATTAATCAATTAATTGGACAAATGTCTGTGACACATCAATTAATCAATTAATTGGACAAATGTCTGTGACACATCAATTAATCAATTAATTGGACAAAAGTCTGTGACACATCAATTAATCAATTAATTGGACAAATGTCTGTGACACATCAATTAATTGGACAAATGTCTGTGACACATCAATTAATAGGAAAAATGTCTGTGACACATCAATTAATGGGAAAAATGTCTGTGACACATCAATTAATGGGAAAAATGTCTGTGACACATCAATTAATGGGAAAAATGTCTGTGACACATCAATTAATCAATTAATTGGACAAATGTATGTGACACATCAATAAATCAATTAAACTGACAAATGGACGCGTGTTCAAATACAACGTCGTAAGTATCTTATAGCCGCTCGACATTAGCACCAATGTACAAAAAATACGAAATGTTAACGTTTTAACGAATTAGTTTGATGGATATATGGATATTTCCTTGTGTTTGTTGTTTTTAAGTATTGTGCTCAGTTGTTATCGGCGAGCAATATGCTTTCCATTGCCTGAAATTAAGTTTATGATAAAAAACTAAGTTTATACATACTAATTTATTTTACAATGATCGGGACAATTGGCCACATGTATCACTCACTCTTGATTCACCAGTATGGCACCTAATTCACTGATTTTGATATTAAAGATTCATACTCATGCGGGCTTCGAACTCACAACTTCCGGTCCAGTTGTCAGGCTCCTTGTTCCTCGATCTGTCTGCCTTCCTTACTATAAAACGAGATTACATTGATATGGATGACACATTACTTTGGTAAACTTGTGAAGTACACTGTGGTTGTTATAACCTGTACTATAACTTACATTCTTATCTCATACCATATGGATGGTTGCAGTGAGTATTTACTTTACCCTCAACTAATGTCGTTACATGTATAACAACTATAAAATAGAACATCGCTTATGTTATCTATGTCTCTTACTATGTGTACCGATTGGCCTGGGAATATTCTAAAGTCATCGTTTTATAAACACGATATCGTCAAGTGTTCGAGATAAATGGTTGCCGAACGACTGCGCGTTTTTAAGAATGATAAATGCAGATTTGCTTGACCCAATCAAAGCACTGACAACTAATGAAGCTTGGTAAGCTCTGAATACTGTTCAAACGGCTCAGTACTAATGTTTAGGCAATAATAACCATCGAAATACAAAATTGTACCTCGTTCATTCGATTTCATAGGATCCGATATTCTATTTAGAATTATACATGGTTTCGAATAGCCCATTTCAATTCGATGTGCATGAGAGGATACATCGGGACCTGATATTTATTTCGAATGAAACCATGTATTCGGATTGAAGGTTGTCGAATAAGCGAGATCCGACTGTAACTATATGTTTTCATTTCAACTTCAGTCTCATTCATATATAAAAACAAGAGAGGGAATAACACGAACAATTGCGGATTTTTCGCTTACGCTCCAAATATTAGAATATCGAGCTGAATCATACCGCATTGAATGCCGAACAGAAAAATGTTCCAACAAATGTGCACTTTAACAACCCTTTCAAGAAACGAGTCATATTTTTTCCATTTTCCGTCGTGCAGCGATAGAACCTTTCGTTTCATAGCTAAAGTTGACAAGTCAAACAGAAATGGGCAAACTTTTGATATATTTCGATAAATAACATTAAAACGTTGATTGTGTCGTCAAAAAGGCCATTCAGGAGTGAATTTTAAAGTTAATTATACTTTTTAATCTGACATATGAATGAGAAATAGATATATTATATAGAAATTGTTTTTGTTTTCGATACGGCGTTCACGAGTCAAGGTACATAAGCATGTAAGCAATATAAGGAATGGATTCACCCATAGCAAAGCGGAACCAACACACAGTCGCGATGGTGCTTGTCTCAATGAGAGATCAAAACATTAAAGTTTGTGTGAAGAAATAATTGTTACAGGCTCATTTGGATGACAAAATAAAAAATGATATTTCAGCTGACAGATTTTCTACAAGAGTAGAACACGGCGAACATATCTGTTCAAAGCAAATATTTGACAAGAAGCCAGTATTATGTCTGATGAGGAACAATATTGTCGAACTTCTTCAGTATAGATATCTACCCACTTGTTATTGCGTATTGGACAGTTTGAGGTTGATATGCCACTTAAATTACTGTTGGATACTTGCCGACCTATATGTTCAGTTACCAGTACAATACGAAGCTTTACATAGCTAAATATGGACTGTGTAAACATATTGTCCTGCAATACAGGATTAAAGTAACGATACGGTACAGTGAGAACAAATATATGACGTCACAGCGGTAATTTGACCATCCATATACTTCATCAGTGTGGACATTGTTCCTCTACTTTTTCAAACACCATTCATAATAATACATGTATCACAATATTAGAAATGCATCATGTTATTTGTATTAATAAGTGTTCGCTTTTTTTATTTCCTTTCAAGCAAAGTCTAATTTATCACATATATAATGACGTCTATCATGGACGCCGAATGGAACTTGTTCGCTGTCGCAGACAGGAAGGCGAATTTAACAAATGCCACACCCGGGCTTATTATTACATTTGACACTTTCGCTTTCTTAAATGGAAATGTTGTTATCAAATTGATCAAATTATTCATTTTATATAATTATTTGAATTGCAAATCATACCCGTTTAACACTAGATATTCAATACAATAATGAGTTCTGTTGTTCACATTTTCTGTTTAAAACATAATTATTATTTATTTGATTAATTATACATTTAGGTTAGTTAATTAATTCATAGTGTCGTAAATTTTTAATAACATTATCTTTCTTCATTAAATATCTCTTTCAAATAGTAATAGAAATAATAAATGTTAACTCACCAATTTTCGGGACCGTCTTTACACCTAACAAATTGTGTAGCTTATGACAAGAGATAAAACAGTCTTATCTAAATGACACATCACCGGAAGTTACACAGGAATGTAACAGCGCCATATCTAGTTATACACCTTGGATCAATACATTGAACCAAAAACAAATTTCATAAAATGCGTTTATATTCCCCATACTTCACGTTCGTATAGACTGGTCAGTATTGCTACACAGTATTGTAGATACAAGTAAATATATTCCCCATACTTCACGTTCGTATAGACTGGTCAGTATGGCTACACAGTATTGTAGATACAAGTAAATATATTCCCCATACTTCACGTTCGTATAGACTGGTCAGTATGGCTACACGGTATTGTAAATACAAGTAAATATATTCCCCATACTTCACGATCGTATAGACTGGTCAGTATGCTACACAGTATTGTAGATACAAGTAAATATATTCCCCATACTTCACGTTCGTATAGACTGGTCAGTATGGCTACACAGTATTGTAAATAGTTCTGGGTGATACAGGGTTTATGCCAGCTGGCCCTTTATACGATCACTATGGAAATCGACCAGTTAATTTACATCGATTGTCGATCCCCGGAAAACCTTAATTCAGATATTGTGCATACCTACGTCGAGGTTAGTGTGATTTTTGCCCAGATCAGTTGAATGGCATACTTTGAAAATATTTTATTATTAATACGTTTTGAGATTTAATATAACAACAAATACTTAATATATTGAGAAGCATTCGACAGACCTTGCTGTATCAATATACATATAGAGGCCTTATATTAATGAAACACTGATATCAATGTGATTAAAGTTCGATTGGATCATCATTCTATTGTATGTACGAATACGAGTATTATATAATAATATATATCGTATATTATATTGCAATTGATTCATTCTGAAATTAATAGTTGCATTGTATAAAACTATAATTACAAACATGTATATTGTATTCATATTCCACATCATTTAATTTCAGCGTTTTATAACTACAAATCTGTCTTTGACAATATTGATTGACTTGTCTCCCTTTGACTATTGGCTGATGGAAAACAAGTTATCTATGACTTAATACACGCAACCATTACGGATGTTCAGAGAAATTACATAATGAGTCACTTAATTTATTTCATTTCATCTATATATTGGGAATAACTTGAACGTATGTTGTGTTACCTACCTCAGGTAGGTACATGCGTATGGTAGCTATAGTAAGCTCCTTGTAATGTGTAATATGCGAATATCTCTTTTTCTTTCTGATGTATTTACAAATGCAACCATACATAAATACTACGTATTGTATTTATTCTAGCACGGAACGGCTTTATTCAATGCGTGCAGATTGGATAGAACTATCCACTAACTAATGACAGCTGGAACTATCATTGAATAAAGTCCCGAAGTGTGGACTGATCGGTGTTTACATATGTGTGAACGCCAATAAATGGTTCACTCGACATTGTCATCAAGGTACGCAAATTACGAAACTTAAACGTTATAACGAGTTAATTTGATGGATATGTGGCCCTGTCATTACACATCGTCGTTTCTTTTTGCTTGCGGTTGTAATCGGCCAAAAAAACGTTTTCCATGTCAATACATGTAGTTTATAATCAACATTTAAAATCCATTTGTTCTTTTATTTTTTTACATTGACCTGATTTTCTTGCATTTTCTTGCATTTTCAACAGTCTGTTCTCCACAATCAAATGTCTTGTTTCATTAACGAAGCGTCTCATCGATAAGACACCCTAACAGATCCATAAACACGAGTAAGTTCGTTAAACAATCTCACAACCGAGCTTACTGCGAACACCTTTGAAAGATCGAATGTCTTCAGTTTTGACTTTTCGTTTTCCAAACATTTTTGCAACAGTGGTCAACGACTGCTTCAATTGAAATGACAAACAATCTACAAACCAGTTATTCATTGGATACATGTGTATACCATTGTGTAGATATTTGATAGAGGTATTCAGTTGTATAAACACCGACGTAGAATGCCTCGCGGAAATTGCTTGTTATCACAATACACAATACATTTCGCACATCCCTCGTATACATAGAGGATCTTATATGAGTGGTCATTATTTATTGAATTTATTAAACGAGTCTTCTAAAAACATAAAATGTCATACTTTGTACAAAATAACTATTTAACAATGTCTACATCTTTTTTACCGCGTCAACGTTACGCTTGTTTTGTTATGACATCACACGCACGTACTTTACTCAAAATGGGAATGTAACTCAATATGTAAGCATGTATATTATTACATTAACGAAAAGACATTGAAAGCCATTAAAAAGACGCATGCATGTACATGTAACTTCAAATGCGAAAATTCCACGAAACAAACCGCATACATTATAGTTGAAGACAGGAGTACCGTATGTAAATGGTCAGTGGAAAAACATCATGTCCCTGAAAGTTATATTATGCTCATTGTTGGAGTTGTGTGATTACCTGCACAAACAGGAAACATGTATTTCAAACTGTTAAACTATCAATAAATATGCAGTAGCAAGGAAGGAACTCATTATGTTCTCATCTTTAGTTGTTGAAAAAAGAAGTTGATATTATCACAAATTAAAAACACTTTCAGTTTTTTAACAAGCGGAGTATTTCTCTAGATTTGTCTGTTAATATACTATTTGAATCGGTTTGATCCAGTACCGTTGTTATATCGGCTAAAGCATCATTAATTAGAACCATTGCAGTGTATAACCAATTGAAAATATCTTTTATTATCATATTACTAACGGATACATCTGAGTGTAAGACCTATTCGAAGTTGAAGGCTATCTGCATGAAACAAGGTAAAAAAAAAATCATAATATATTTGTACAGAAGATTGATTCTTTCGTTTTAGAAATATGTCAATATAACTAACAGAAAGTTATTTTGTAAAAGAAATGTAATTTGGTGGTTTGAAACTACACAACAGTCAACTGAGAAGTGAGACAAAAATGTAATGCCTCTATAAATGTGTCACATTCTATTCTGACTGAGTTCTAGGGTTATCAATGTATTATTTCTGTATGACACTGACAATCTTGTCTACATTCTATTCTGACTGTGTTCTAGGGTTATCAATGTATTATTTCTGTATGATACTGACAATCTTGTCTACATTCTATTCTGACTGAGTTCTAGGGTTATCAATGTATTATTTCTGTATGATACTGACAATCTTGTCTACATTCTATTCTGACTGTGTCCTAGGGTTATCAATGTATTATTTCTGTATGACACTGACAATCTTGTCTACATTCTATTCTGACTGTGTTCTATGGTTATCAATGTATTATTTCTGTATGACACTGACAATCTTGTCTACATTCTATTCTGACTGTGTTCTAGGGTTATCAATGTATTATTTCTGTATGACACTGACAATCTTGTCTACATTCTATTCTGACTGTGTTCTAGGGTTATCAATGTATTATTTCTGTATGACACTGACAATCTTGTCTACATTCTATTCTGACTGTGTTCTAGGGTTATCAATGTATTATTTCTGTATGACACTGACAATCTTGTCTACATTCTATTCTGACTGTGTTCTAGGGTTATCAATGTATTATTTCTGTATGATACTGACAATCTAGTCTACATTCTATTCTGACTGTGTTCTAGGGTTATCAATGTATTATTTCTGTATGACGCTGACAATCTAGTCTACATTCTATTCTGACTGTGTTCTAGGGTTATCAATGTATTATTTCTGTATGATACTGACAATCTTGTCTACATTCTATTCTGACTGTGTTCTAGGGTTATCAATGTATTATTTCTGTATGATACTGACAATCTAGTCTACATTCTATTCTGACTGTGTTCTAGGGTTATCAATGTATTATTTCTGTATGATACTGACAATCTAGTCTACATTCTATTCTGACTGTGTTCTAGGGTTATCAATGTATTATTTCTGTATGACACTGACAATCTTGTCTACATTCTATTCTGACTGTGTTCTAGGGTTATCAATGTATTATTTCTGTATGACACTGACAATCTTGTCTACATTCTATTCTGACTGTGTTCTAGGGTTATCAATGTATTATTTCTGTATGACGCTGACAATCTAGTCTACATTCTATTCTGACTGTGTTCTAGGGTTATCAATGTATTATTTCTGTATGACACTGACAATCTTGTCTACATTCTATTCTGACTGTGTTCTAGGGTTATCAATGTATTATTTCTGTATGACGCTGACAATCTTGTCTACATTCTATTCTGACTGTGTTCTAGGGTTATCAATGTATTATTTCTGTATGACACTGACAATCTTGTCTACATTCTATTCTGACTGTGTTCTAGGGTTATCAATGTATTATTTCTGTATGACACTGACAATCTAGTCTACATTCTATTCTGACTGTGTTCTAGGGTTATCAATGTATTATTTCTGTATGACGCTGACAATCTTGTCTACATTCTATTCTGACTGTGTTCTAGGGTTATCAATGTATTATTTCTGTATGATACTGACAATCTAGTCTACATTCTATTCTGACTGTGTTCTAGGGTTATCAATGTATTATTTCTGTATGATACTGACAATCTAGTCTACATTCTATTCTGACTGTGTTCTATGGTTATCAATGTATTATTTCTGTATGACGCTGACAATCTAGTCTACATTCTATTCTGACTGTGTTCTAGGGTTATCAATGTATTATTTCTGTATGATACTGACAATCTTGTCTACATTCTATTCTGACTGTGTTCTATGGTTATCAATGTATTATTTCTGTATGACGCTGACAATCTAGTCTACATTCTATTCTGACTGTGTTCTATGGTTATCAATGTATTATTTCTGTATGACACTGACAATCTTGTCTACATTCTATTCTGACTGTGTTCTAGGGTTATCAATGTATTATTTCTGTATGATACTGACAATCTAGTCTACATTCTATTCTGACTGTGTTCTATGGTTATCAATGTATTATTTCTGTATGACGCTGACAATCTAGTCTACATTCTATTCTGACTGTGTTCTAGGGTTATCAATGTATTATTTCTGTATGATACTGACAATCTAGTCTACATTCTATTCTGACTGTGTTCTAGGGTTATCAATGTATTATTTCTGTATGACACTGACAATCTTGTCTACATTCTATTCTGACTGTGTCCTATGGTTATCAATGTATTATTTCTGTATGACACTGACAATCTTGTCTACATTCTATTCTGACTGTGTTCTATGGTTATCAATGTATTATTTCTGTATGATACTGACAATCTTGTCTACATTCTATTCTGACTGTGTTCTAGGGTTATCAATGTATTATTTCTGTATGATACTGACAATCTAGTCTACATTCTATTCTGACTGTGTTCTAGGGTTATCAATGTATTATTTCTGTATGACACTGACAATCTTGTCTACATTCTATTCTGACTGTGTTCTATGGTTATCAATGTATTATTTCTGTATGATACTGACAATCTAGTCTACATTCTATTCTGACTGTGTTCTATGGTTATCAATGTATTATTTCTGTATGACACTGACAATCTTGTCTACATTCTATTCTGACTGTGTCCTATGGTTATCAATGTATTATTTCTGTATGATACTGACAATCTTGTCTACATTCTATTCTGACTGTGTCCTATGGTTATCAATGTATTATTTCTGTATGACACTGACAATCTTGTCTACATTCTATTCTGACTGTGTCCTATGGTTATCAATGTATTATTTCTGTATGATACTGACAATCTTGTCTACATTCTATTCTGACTGTGTCCTATGGTTATCAATGTATTATTTCTGTATGATACTGACAATCTTGTCTACATTCTATTCTGACTGTGTCCTATGGTTATCAATGTATTATTTCTGTATGATACTGACAATCTTGTCTACATTCTATTCTGACTGTGTCCTATGGTTATCAATGTATTATTTCTGTATGACGCTGACAATCTAGTCTACATTCTATTCTGACTGTGTCCTATGGTTATCAATGTATTATTTCTGTATGACACTGACAATCTAGTCTACATTCTATTCTGACTGTGTCCTATGGTTATCAATGTATTATTTCTGTATGATACTGACAATCTAGTCTACATTCTATTCTGACTGTGTTCTAGGGTTATCAATGTATTATTTCTGTATGACACTGACAATCTTGTCTACATTCTATTCTGACTGAGTTCTAGGGTTATCAATGTATTATTTCTGTATGACACTGACAATCTAGTCTACATTCTATTCTGACTGTGTCCTATGGTTATCAATGTATTATTTCTGTATGACACTGACAATCTTGTCTACATTCTATTCTGACTGTGTCCTAGGGTTATCAATGTATTATTTCTGTATGACACTGACAATCTTGTCTACATTCTATTCTGACTGTGTTCTAGGGTTATCAATGTATTATTTCTGTATGATACTGACAATCTAGTCTACATTCTATTCTGACTGTGTTCTATGGTTATCAATGTATTATTTCTGTATGACACTGACAATCTTGTCTACATTCTATTCTGACTGAGTTCTAGGGTTATCAATGTATTATTTCTGTATGACACTGACAATCTTGTCTACATTCTATTCTGACTGTGTCCTATGGTTATCAATGTATTATTTCTGTATGATACTGACAATCTTGTCTACATTCTATTCTGACTGTGTTCTAGGGTTATCAATGTATTATTTCTGTATGACACTGACAATCTAGTCTACATTCTATTCTGACTGTGTTCTAGGGTTATCAATGTATTATTTCTGTATGACACTGACAATCTTGTCTACATTCTATTCTGACTGTGTTCTAGGGTTATCAATGTATTATTTCTGTATGATACTGACAATCTAGTCTACATTCTATTCTGACTGTGTTCTAGGGTTATCAATGTATTATTTCTGTATGACGCTGACAATCTAGTCTACATTCTATTCTGACTGTGTTCTAGGGTTATCAATGTATTATTTCTGTATGATACTGACAATCTTGTCTACATTCTATTCTGACTGTGTTCTAGGGTTATCAATGTATTATTTCTGTATGACGCTGACAATCTAGTCTACATTCTATTCTGACTGTGTTCTAGGGTTATCAATGTATTATTTCTGTATGACGCTGACAATCTAGTCTACATTCTATTCTGACTGTGTTCTAGGGTTATCAATGTATTATTTCTGTATGATACTGACAATCTTGTCTACATTCTATTCTGACTGAGTTCTAGGGTTATCAATGTATTATTTCTGTATGACACTGACAATCTTGTCTACATTCTATTCTGACTGTGTTCTAGGGTTATCAATGTATTATTTCTGTATGATACTGACAATCTTGTCTACATTCTATTCTGACTGTGTTCTAGGGTTATCAATGTATTATTTCTGTATGACGCTGACAATCTAGTCTACATTCTATTCTGACTGTGTTCTAGGGTTATCAATGTATTATTTCTGTATGACGCTGACAATCTAGTCTACATTCTATTCTGACTGTGTTCTAGGGTTATCAATGTATTATTTCTGTATGACGCTGACAATCTAGTCTACATTCTATTCTGACTGTGTTCTAGGGTTATCAATGTATTATTTCTGTATGACACTGACAATCTTGTCTACATTCTATTCTGACTGTGTTCTATGGTTATCAATGTATTATTTCTGTATGACACTGACAATCTAGTCTACATTCTATTCTGACTGTGTTCTAGGGTTATCAATGTATTATTTCTGTATGACGCTGACAATCTAGTCTACATTCTATTCTGACTGTGTCCTATGGTTATCAATGTATTATTTCTGTATGACGCTGACAATCTAGTCTACATTCTATTCTGACTGTGTTCTAGGGTTATCAATGTATTATTTCTGTATGATACTGACAATCTTGTCTACATTCTATTCTGACTGTGTTCTAGGGTTATCAATGTATTATTTCTGTATGACGCTGACAATCTAGTCTACATTCTATTCTGACTGTGTTCTAGGGTTATCAATGTATTATTTCTGTATGACACTGACAATCTTGTCTACATGTATAATCAGTTCAGTGTTTTAGTTCTATAATATGTAAATAAAGAAAATGTAAGCATTATACATATATACAATAAAATAGTTAAACCATTTTTTGTTGTATATTTTTCTTACTTTGTTTTAAATTTCAAGATTGGTACAAAAATATCAGAGCATCTTCTGTTTTGTACATTTAACCTTTATATGCGCAATATCCAACTAAACAGTTTAAATCCACCAGACGTATTACCGTACATCCTCTCCAGAACATCATCCTTGTTCAGATGTGAACTCTGGCTTTTGTAGGAAGGTTATTGCTGTATGGAGGTTATTGCTGTATAGAGGTTATTCCTGTAGGAAGGTTATTGCTGTATAGAGGTTATTGCTGTAGGAAGGTTATTGCTGTATAGAGGTTATTGCTGTATGGAGGTTATTGCTGTATAGAGGTTATTGCTGTAGGAAGGTTATTGCTGTATAGAGGTTATTGCTGTAGGAAGGTTATTGCTGTAGGAAGGTTATTGTTGTAGGGAGGTTATTGCTGTAGGAAGGTTATTGTTGTAGGGAGGTTATTGCTGTAGGAAGGTTATTGTTGTAGGGAGGTAATTGCTGTAGGAAGGTTATTGTTGTAGGGAGGTGATTGCTGTAGGAAGGTTATTACTGTAGGGAGGTTATTGCTGTAGGAAGGTTATTGTTGTAGGGAGGTTATTGCTGTAGGAAGGTTATTGTTGTAGGGAGGTTATTGCTGTAGGAAGGTTATTGTTGTAGGGAGGTTATTGTTGTAGGGAGGTTATTGCAGTAGGGAGGTTATTGTTGTAGGGAGGTGATTGCTGTAGGAAGGTTATTACTGTAGGGAGGTTATTGCTGTAGGAAGGTTATTGCTGTAGGAAGGTTATTGCTGTAGGAAGGTTATTGTTGTAGGGAGGTTATTGCTGTAGGAAGGTTATTGCTGTAGGGAGGTTATTGCTGTAGGAAGGTTATTGCTGTAGGAAGGTTATTGCTGTAGGAAGGTTATTGCTGTAGGAAGGTTATATTTGATAGTGCAATATACAACTGGAACATTGATAATGTTGTTGGAGTGTGGATATTGCTCACGAGTCTCGGTCACTCTGGTGAGGTTACACTGTTCAATGAATTCAATACTAATACAACACTCCTACAATATCCTCTATATGTGTGAAATATATCCAAACAAAGAGTTTATTCTAGAAAATGACGTCTTAAATATATCAGACGTATTACAGTGCAACCTCTCCAGAACAACATCCTTGTTCAGATGAGGTTATTGCTCTAGAGAGGTTATTGCTGCAGGGAGGTTATTGTCGTAGGGAGGTTATTGCTCTAGAGAGGTTATTGTTGTAGATAGGTTATTGCTGTAGAGAGGTTAATACACTAAAGAGGTTATTGCTGTAGAGAGGTTATTGTTGTAGGGAGGTTATTGCTCTAGAGAGGTTATTGCTGTAGAGAGGTTATAACACTACGGAGGTTATTGCTTTAGGGAGGTTTTTGCTGTATGGAGGTTATTGCTGTAGAGAGGTTATTGTTGTAGAGGTTATTGCTTTTGTTGAGAGGATAATATTATTGCTGTAGAGGTTTTTGCTGTAGAGAGGTTATTGATGTATGAAGGTTATTGCACTAGGGAGGTTACTGGTGTAGGGAGACTATTTATGTAGGGAGGTTACTGCTGTAGGGAGGTTATTGCTGTAGGGAGACTATTTCTGTATGGAGGTTATTGCTGTAGAGAGGTTATTGCTCTAGCGAGGTAATTACTCTAGGGAGGGTATTGCTCTAGATAGGTTATTGCTGTAGAAAGTTTATTACTGTAGAGAGGTTACTGCACTGGGGAGGTTATTGATGTAGGGAGGTTATTACTGTAGGAAGGTTATTACTCTAGGCAGGTTATTGCTGTAGGAAGGTTATTACTATAGGCAGGTTATTGCTGTAGGAAGGTTATTACTCTAGGCAGGTTATTGCTGTAGGAAGGTTATTGCTGTAGGGAGGTTACTGCACTGGGAAGGTTATTGCTGTAGGGAGGTTATTAGTGTAGGAAGGTTATTACTCTAGGCAGGTTATTGCTGTAGGAAGGTTATTACTCTAGGCAGGTTATTGCTGTAGGAGGGTTATTGCTGTAGGGAGGTTACTGCACTGGGGGGTTATTGCTGTAGGGAGGTTACTGCACTGGGGGGTTATTGCTGTAGGGAGGTTACTGCACTGGGGGGTTATTGCTGTAGGGAGGTTACTGCACTGGGGGGTTATTGCTGTAGGGAGGTTACTGCACTGGGGGGTTATTGCTGTAGGAAGGTTATTACTCTAGGCAGGTTATTGCTGTAGGAAGGTTATTGCTGTAGGGAGGTTACTGCACTGGGGAGGTTATTGCTGTAGGAAGGTTATTGCTCTAGGGAGGTTTTATTTGATAATACAATCTACACCAGGAACATTGATAATGTTGTTGAAGGATGGATATTACACACAAGACGGCTACTCGAACGGTTACACTGTTTATTTGCTGTTCCATTTCTACATGTTTGTGTATTATGGTATCGACGTGATGTAGCAATTTGATCTACATCAAGGAAGGTTTACATCCTGGTGGATCTACATCATGTTGGATCTACATAATTGGGAATCTACATCCTGGTGGATCTACATAATGTGGAATTTACATCTTGGTGGATCTACATCAAGCAAGGTTTACATCCTGATGAATCTACGTAATGGTGCATCTTTATCCTGGTAACTCTACATAATGATGGATTACATAATGGTGAATATATATAATGGGGATTCTACATCATGGTGGATTTACACCAAGGAAGGTCTACATCATGGTGGTTCTACAATGGTGGATCTACACCATAGTGGATCTACATCATGGTGGATCTACATCATGGTGGATCTACATCATGGTGGATCTACACCAATGTGGATCTACATCATGGTGGATCTACACCAATGTGGATCTACATCATGGTGGATCTACACCAATGTGGATCTACACCAAGGTGGATCTACATCATGGTGGATCTACACCAAGGAAGGTCTACATCATGGTAGATCTACATCATGATGGATCTACATCATGGTGGTTCTACATCATGGTGGTTCTACATCATGGTATATTTACACCAAGAAAGGTCTACATCATGGTAGATCTACATCATGATGGATCTACATCATGGTGGTTCTACATCATGGTGGATCTACACCATGGTGGATCTACACCATGATGGATCTACACCAAGATGGATCTACACCAAGGTGGATCTACACCAAGGTGGATCTACACCAAGATGGATCTACATCATGGTGGATCTACATCATGGTGGATCTATATCATGGTGGATATATCATGGTTGTTCTACATCATGGTGGATCTACATCATGGTGGATCTATATCATGGTGGATATATCATGGTTGTTCTACATCATGGTGGATCTGCACCATGGTGGATCTACACCAAGATGGATCTACACAAAGGAAGGTCGACATCATGGTGGATCTACGTCACTGAATATCATCATGGAACTACAGACATGTGCGGGAAGTGTAATATATTGCATGTTGTTGTAATGTCATTGAATGATATCTCGAAATGTTTTTTATTATTAAATTCATTAAATGTCAAAAACCAAATAAAATTATCATGACTTCTGTTTCTAATTTAATTCAATATTTTAGCGTTGACTTTATGAATAATCATATATCGGACATGTACCTGCAACCGATCAGCGCCGTAGCCACACCGAGGTACACCGAAGCAGCTTCCTTGGTTGAAATTTGCAGAGCACAAAATAATTCATTTTTGTTTCAGGGAAACAATCCCCCAGACCCCCCTAGACTGCCTCGGTTTAAATATTCCTCTGGCTACGGCAGTGCCGATGTTTGATTTCATAAAATTAAATTGTTGCGGGTAACTCGAGCGAGTAGTGCTCCATACATTGTTTATCTTGTACTCATTTATTCACCGAAATGTGGTGAAATATTTTAGTTAAACGTTCAGATGTAATATACAAGAGAAGGTAACTGTTGATGCAGGGTATCACTGGCGCCGGATAAAGGTATAGCAAAATAATTATTGAAAAGTAATTGAAGGGAATATGAATTATGTAGATAAATTAAAACAAAGGTGAGGTAATAACAAAAACAGAATGTCACAAAAACATGTAATATCAATGTGTAAGATATGCACATATACATGATTGGTGTAAATATAAACAAAGGGTAAAACCGTCATATACTTGGGAATAAATGTCAACATATTTCGAATACAAATACAAGCATATAAGATTAAAAGACTTCTACAGCAATCACTCCTGTAGGTGTTATTTGTTTTAAAAATACACAAGGTACTAAAAATTGCGACGCCATCTTTTTATAAGGTAAGATGTTTGAATACATGTTTGTACAGTTCTCAACCGTGACGGTTTAATTTAACTGGTTCCGAGCATAGCTCAAATCATTATTAAAAACCATTTCTTACCGTAAATGGAGGTAATTTCTCCCGTCACGACCGTCGCGTAAATCTATTCAGGGATTAGCTATTTAGACAAAGGTTTTAAATCAAGAGAAAATAACACATACAGTGGATTTACATGGTGGAACAAAACTAATTGTTATAGGTAATGAAAATAACGAGATCTTTTTGCAATATTAACTACATGAAATCCTTCGACAAGCAATATTATAGCTGGTTACACCATGTGACGTCAGCAGTTTATTCTGGGATAAGTACAGACATACAATCAGGCCTCATACACAGACATACAATCAGACCTCAAACACAGACATACAATTAAACCTCAAACACAGACATACAATCAGACCTCAAACACAGACATACGATCAGACCTCAAACACAGACATACAATCAGACCTCAAACACAGACATACAATCAGACCTCAAACACAGACCTACAGTCAGACCTCAAACACAGACATACAATCAGACCTCAAACACAGACATACAATCAGACCTCAAACACAGACATACAATCAGACCTCAAACACAGACCTACAGTCAGACCTCAAACACAGACATACAATCAGACCTCAAACACAGACATACAATCAGACCTCAAACACAGACCTACAGTCCGAGCTCAAACACAGACATACAATCAGACCTCAAACACAGACCTACAGTCAGACCTCAAACACAGACATACAATCAGGCCTCAAACACAGACATACAATCAGACCTCAAACACAGACATACAATCAGACCTCAAACACAGACATACAATCAGACCTCAAACACAGACATACAATCAGGCCTCAAACACAGATATACAATCAGACCTCAAACACAGACATACAATCAGACCTCAAACACAGACATACAATCAGGCCTCAAACACAGACATACAATCAGGCCTCAAACACAGACATACAATCAGGCCTCAAACACAGATATACAATCAGACCTCAAACACAGACATACAATCAGACCCCAAACACAGACATACAATCAGACCTCAAACACAGACATACAGTCAGACCTCAAACACAGACATACAGTCAGACCTCAAACGTAGAGATACAGTCAGAGCTCAAACATAAAGATACAGTCAGGCCTCAAACACAGAGATACAGTCAGGCCTCAAACACAGACATACAGTCAGACATCAAACATAAACATACAGTCAGACATCAAACATAAACATACAGTCAGACCTCAAACACAGAGATACAGTCAGACCTCAAACATAGACATACAGTCAGACCTCAAACACAGAGATACAGTCAGACCTCAAACATAGACATACAGTCAGACCTCAAACACAGACATACAGTCAGACCTCAAACACAGAGATACAGTCAGACCTCAAACATAGACATACAGTCAGACCTCAAACACAGAGATACAGTCAGACCTCAAGCACAGACATACAGTCAGACCTCAAACATAGACATACAGTCAGACCTCAAACATAGACATACAGTCAGACCTCAAACACAGAGATACAGTCAGACCTCAAACATAGACATACAGTCAGACCTCAAACACAGAGATACAGTCAGACCTCGAACGCAGACATACAGTCAGACCTCAATCACAGAGATACAGTCAGACCTCAAACACAGAGATACAGTCAGACCTCAAACATAAAGATACAGTCAGACCTCGTTCATTTGAATTCATCGGGTTCGAAGTTTTATTTCGAAAAATACATGCTTTCGAACAGCCCATTTGAATTCGACGTGCATAAGAAGATTCGTCGGAACCTGATATTTATTTTGGGTGATACTGAGTATATTCGGATAGAAGGTTGTCGAATAAACGAGGTCCGACAGTACATAGTTTTATTACATGTTTAACAGTTCACCGCATGTTCGATCGGTTAACCTGTTAAAAGTATACATGTTTTTATATAAATTTGTCGTGTTTCCGAACCCAGCCATATTTTACGTGATATTATGTTATCGAATGGCACAGTCGTCTGTATGAGTTATTGTTACAGGTACATACGATAAGATGGACGATAATTTACTGGATACAATGTAATTTACTTCAATGTAGATCGATTTCAATTACATCACATTACACTTACTAATTCAGCTTTGAGTGTGTCCAATTTTAGTTGTATACCACAAAGTTGTCGTTCCCTCGTTTCCTTAGCTACGGTAAGAGGTGAGAGCGGTAACTCTTTGATATTGACAATCTAGGTTTACTGCTATTGATGCTACTACTTCTGCTGCTCCTTGTGGAACTGATACCAAGAGAATTGTTGCTCTCCATAAGTAGAGGCGAGTTAAATCCGTAACCAGGTGACATTTCTAAACAACTTCCGGATATACTTGGTGTAAACGGCGAATATCTGTGTGCAGACATTGTTGAACTATAAATATGATTGTCTATATCTTCTTTATAAGTTGTGTTTGAATTAAAATTAAGTATACAGTTAGGTGTCGTCGTCAAATATCCATCAGTCAGTAGACAATAAGGTAACGTTGCCAAATCTCCACCAGTCAGTAGACTGTTCGGTGACATCGTCAAATCTCCATCAGTCAGTAGACAGCTCGGTGACGTCGTCAAATCTCCATCAGTCAGTAGACTGTTCGGTGACATCGTCAAATCTCTATCAGTCAGTAGACTGTTCGGTGACATCGTCAAATCTCCATCAGTCAGTAGACTGTTCGGTGACATCGTCAAATCTCCATCAGTCAGTAGACTGTTCGGTGACATCGTCAAATCTCCATCAGTCAGTAGACTGTTCGGTGACAGCGTCAAATCTCCATCAGTCAGTGGACTGTTCGGTGACAACGTCAAATCTCCATCAGTCAGTAGACTGTTCGGTGACGTCATCAAATCTCCATCAGTCAGTGGACAGTTCGGTGACGTCGTCAAATCTCCATAAGTCAGTAGACAGCTCGGTGACATTGTCAAATCTCCATCAGTCAGTAGACAGCTCGGTGACGTCGTCAAATCTCCATCAGTCAGTAGACTGTTCGGTGACAACGTCAAATCTCCATCAGTCAGTAGACAGCTCGGTGACGTCGTCAAATCTCCATCAGTCAGTAGACTGTTCGGTGACATCGTCAAATCTCCATCAGTCAGTAGACTGCTCGGTGACGTCGTCAAATCTCCATCAGTCAGTAGACTGTTCGGTGACGTCGTCAAATCTCCATCAGTCAGTAGACTGTTCGGTGACATCGTCAAATCTCCATCAGTCAGTAGACTGTTCGGTGACGTTGCCAAATCTCCACCAGTCAGTAGACTGTTCGGTGACGTCGTCGAATCTCCATCAGTCAGTAGACTGTTCAGTGACATCGTCAAATCTCCATCAGTCAGTAGACTGTTCGGTGACAACGTCAAATCTCCATCAGTCAGTAGACAGCTCGGTGTCATTATCAAATCTCCATCAGTCAGTAGACTGTTCGGTGACATCGTCAAATCTCCATCAGTCAGTAGACAGCTCGGTGACGTCGTCAAATCTCCATCAGTCAGTAGACTGTTCGGTGACATCGTCAAACCTCCATCAGTCAGTAGACTGTTCGGTGACATCGTCAAATCTCCATCAGTCAGTAGACAGCTCGGTGACATTGTCAAATCTCCATCAGTCAGTAGACTGTTCGGTGACATCGTCAAATCTCCATCAGTCAGTAGACTGTTCGGTGACATCGTCAAATCTCCATCAGTCAGTAGACTGTTCGGTGACATCGTCAAATCTCCATCAGTCAGTAGACTGTTCGGTGACAACGTCAAATCTCCATCAGTCAGTAGACTGTTCGGTGACATCGTCAAATCTCCAT
The DNA here is from genome assembly GCA_032209605.1 of Mactromeris polynyma. NCBI lineage: Eukaryota > Metazoa > Mollusca > Bivalvia > Venerida > Mactridae > Mactromeris > Mactromeris polynyma. Next base: position 294,370 of record JASFXZ010000007.1, read on the forward strand.
CAGTCAGTAGACTGTTTGGTGACAACGACAAATCTCCATTAGTCAGTAGACAGCTCGGTGACAACGTCAAATCTCCATCAGTCAGTAGACTGTTCGGTGACATCGTCAAATCTCCATCAGTCAGTAGACTGTTCGGTGACATCGTCAAATCTCCATCAGTCAGTAGACTGTTCGGTGACAACGTCAAATCTCCATCAGTCAGTAGAATGTTCGGTGACAGCGTCAAATCTCCATCAGTCAGTAGACTGTTCAGTGACATCGTCAAATCTCCATCAGTCAGTAGACTGTTCGGTGACATTGTCGAATCTCCATCAGTCAGTAGACTGTTCGGTGACGTCGTCAAATCTCCATCAGTCAGTAGACTGTTCGGTGACGTCGTCAAATCTCCATCAGTCAGTAGACTGTTCGGTGACGTCGTCAAATCTCCATCAGTCAGTAGACTGTTCGGTGACGTCGTCAAATCTCCATCAGTCAGTAGACTGTTCGGTGACATCGTCAAATCTCCATCAGTCAGTAGACTGTTCGGTGACGTCGTCAAATTTCCATCAGTCAGTAGACTGTTCGGTGACGTCGTCAAATCTCCATCAGTCAGTAGACTGTTCGGTGACGTCGTCAAATCTCCATCAGTCAGTAGACTGTTCGGTGACATCGTCGAATCTCCGTTAGTCAGTAGACTGTTCGGTGACAACGTCAAATCTCCATCAGTCAGTAGACTGTTCGGTGACAGCGTCAAATCTGCATCAGTCAGTAGACTGTTCGGTGACATCGTCAAATCTCCATCAGTCAGTAGACTGTTCGGTGACGTCGTCAAATCTCCATCAGTCAGTAGACAGCTCGGTGACATTGTCGAATCTCCATCAGTCAGTAGACAGCTCGGTGACATTGTCGAATCTCCATCAGTCAGTAGACAGCTCGGTGACCTTGTCGAATCTCCATCAGTCAGTGGAGAGTTCGGTGACAACGTCAAATCTCCATCAGTCAGTAGACTGTTCGGTGACAACGTCAAATTTCCATCAGTCAGTAGACTGTTCGGTGACAGCGTCAAATCTGCATCAGTCAGTAGACTGTTCGGTGACATCGTCAAATCTCCATCAGTCAGTAGACTGTTCGGTGACGTCGTCAAATCTCCATCAGTCAGTAGACAGCTCGGTGACATTGTCGAATCTCCATCAGTCAGTAGACAGCTCGGTGACATTGTCGAATCTCCATCAGTCAGTAGACAGCTCGGTGACGTCGTCAAATCTCCATCAGTCAGTGGAGAGTTCGGTGACGTCGTCAAATCTCCATCAGTCAGTAGACTGTTCGGTGACATTGTCAAATCTGCATCAGTCAGTAGACTGTTCGGTGACATTGTCGAATCTCTATCAGTCAGTAGACAGTTCGATAACGTCGTCAAATCTCCATCAGTCAGTAGACTGTTCGGTGACATCGTCAAATCTCCATCAGTCAGTAGACTGTTCGGTGACGTCGTCAAATCTCCATCAGTCAGTAGACTGTTCGGTGACATCGTCGAATCTCCGTTAGTCAGTAGACTGTTCGGTGACAACGTCAAATCTCCATCAGTCAGTAGACTGTTCGGTGACGTCGTCAAATCTCCATCAGTCAGTAGACTGTTCGGTGACGTCGTCAAATCTCCATCAGTCAGTAGACTGTTCGGTGACGTCGTCAAATCTCCATCAGTCAGTAGACTGTTCGGTGACGTCGTCAAATCTCCATCAGTCAGTAGACTGTTCGGTGACGTCGTCAAATCTCCATCAGTCAGTAGACTGTTCGGTGACGTCGTCAAATTTCCATCAGTCAGTAGACTGTTCGGTGACGTCGTCAAATTTCCATCAGTTAGTAGACTGTTCGGTGACGTCGTCAAATCTCCATCAGTCAGTAGACAGCTCGGTGACATTGTCGAATCTCCATCAGTCAGTAGACAGCTCGGTGACATTGTCGAATCTCCATCAGTCAGTAGACAGCTCGGTGACCTTGTCGAATCTCCATCAGTCAGTGGAGAGTTCGGTGACAACGTCAAATCTCCATCAGTCAGTAGACTGTTCGGTGACAACGTCAAATCTCCGTTAGTCAGTAGACTGTTCGGTGACGTCGTCAAATCTCCATCAGTCAGTAGACTGTTCGGTGACGTCGTCAAATCTCCATCAGTCAGTAGAATATTCGGTGACAGCGTCAAATCTCCATTAGTCAGTAGACTGTTCGGTGACATCGTCAAATCTCCATCAGTCAGTAGACTGTTCGGTGACATTGTCGAATCTCCATCAGTCAGTAGACTGTTCGGTGACGTCGTCAAATCTCCATCAGTCAGTAGACTGTTCGGTGACGTCGTCAAATCTCCATCAGTCAGTAGACTGTTCGGTGACGTCGTCAAATCTCCATCAGTCAGTAGACTGTTCGGTGACATCGTCGAATCTCCGTTAGTCAGTAGACTGTTCGGTGACAACGTCAAATCTCCATCAGTCAGTAGACTGTTCGGTGACAACGTCAAATCTCCATCAGTCAGTAGACTGTTCGGTGACATCGTCAAATCTCCATCAGTCAGTAGACTGTTCGGTGACGTCGTCAAATTTCCATCAGTCAGTAGACTGTTCGGTGACATCGTCAAATCTCCATCAGTCAGTAGACTGTTCGGTGACATCGTCGAATCTCCGTTAGTCAGTAGACTGTTCGGTGACAACGTCAAATCTCCATCAGTCAGTAGACTGTTCGGTGACAGCGTCAAATCTGCATCAGTCAGTAGACTGTTCGGTGACATCGTCAAATCTCCATCAGTCAGTAGACTGTTCGGTGACGTCGTCAAATCTCCATCAGTCAGTAGACAGCTCGGTGACATTGTCGAATCTCCATCAGTCAGTAGACAGCTCGGTGACATTGTCGAATCTCCATCAGTCAGTAGACAGCTCGGTGACGTCGTCAAATCTCCATCAGTCAGTGGAGAGTTCGGTGACGTCGTCAAATCTCCATCAGTCAGTAGACTGTTCGGTGACATTGTCAAATCTGCATCAGTCAATAGACTGTTCGGTGACATTGTCGAATCTCTATCAGTCAGTAGACAGTTCGATAACGTCGTCAAATCTCCATCAGTCAGTAGACTGTTCGGTGACATCGTCAAATCTCCATCAGTCAGTAGACTGTTCGGTGACGTCGTCAAATCTCCATCAGTCAGTAGACTGTTCGGTGACATCGTCGAATCTCCGTTAGTCAGTAGACTGTTCGGTGACAACGTCAAATCTCCATCAGTCAGTAGACTGTTCGGTGACGTCGTCAAATCTCCATCAGTCAGTAGACTGTTCGGTGACGTCGTCAAATCTCCATCAGTCAGTAGACTGTTCGGTGACGTCGTCAAATCTCCATCAGTCAGTAGACTGTTCGGTGACGTCGTCAAATCTCCATCAGTCAGTAGACTGTTCGGTGACGTCGTCAAATCTCCATCAGTCAGTAGACTGTTCGGTGACGTCGTCAAATTTCCATCAGTCAGTAGACTGTTCGGTGACGTCGTCAAATTTCCATCAGTCAGTAGACTGTTCGGTGACGTCGTCAAATCTCCATCAGTCAGTAGACTGTTCGGTGACGTCGTCAAATCTCCATCAGTCTGTAGACTGTTCGGTGACAGCGTCAAATCTCCATTAGTCAGTAGACTGTTCGGTGACATCGTCAAATCTCCATCAGTCAGTAGACTGTTTGGTGACATTGTCGAATCTCCATCAGTCAGTAGACTGTTCGGTGACGTCGTCAAATCTCCATCAGTCAGTAGACTGTTCGGTGACGTCGTCAAATCTCCATCAGTCAGTAGACTGTTCGGTGACGTCGTCAAATCTCCATCAGTCAGTAGACTGTTCGGTGACATCGTCAAGTCTCCATCAGTCAGTAGACTGTTCGGTGACGTCGTCAAATCTCCATCAGTCAGTAGACTGTTCGGTGACGTCGTCAAATCTCCATCAGTCAGTAGACTGTTCGGTGACGTCGTCAAATCTCCATCAGTCAGTAGACTGTTCGGTGACGTCGTCAAATCTCCATCAGTCAGTAGACTGTTCGGTGACATCGTCAAATCTCCATCAGTCAGTAGACTGTTCGGTGACAACGTCAAATCTCCATCAGTCAGTAGACTGTTCGGTGACATCTTAAAATCTCCATCAGTCAGTAGACTGTTCGGTGACATCGTCAAATCTCCATCAGTCAGTAGACTGTTCGGTGACATCGTCAAATCTCCATCAGTCAGTAGATTGTTCGGTGACATCGTCAAATCTCCATCTGTCAGTAGACTGTTCGGTGACAACGTCAAATCTCCATCAGTCAGTAGACTGTTCGGTGACATCGTCAAATCTCCACCAGTCAGTAGACTGTTCGGTGACATCGTCGAATCTCCGTTAGTCAGTAGACAGTTCGATGACATCGTCAAATCTCCATCAGTCAGTGGACAGCTCGGTGATGTCGTTAAATCTCCACATACGTTACTTTCACTTGGCCTGGTATTAAGCATTTCCCCATCTTGCCACGTGAACTGATGGAAATTGAAACACATCAGAAATATGTGAGTTGGTATCTAAAGTATTATTAGAAGAATTATCAGACCTGTGGTTCACAGTGCTATAACACTCGAGATATCTGTTACGTCGATACATGATTCTATCTGTCGATTCTTTATCCTGACCTTGTCGGCTTACAGGCGAAATGTTGACGCTAGTTGATGTCTCCAAACAATTGTCTGTGTTCCTTATCACCACTGACTTTGCTTTATGGTTCAGTTTTAACCGTTCTACAAGTAGTTTTACTGACAGAAGGAAGTCAGTCATCATTTCTTGTCACTTTAATTACGTTGTAATAAAAACGTTCAGTATGTCTATACATGTATAAAGCTCCTCAACTTAAAACGTTCAGTATGTCTGTATAAAGCTTATCAACTTAAAACGTTCAATATGTCTGTATAAAGCTCCTCAGCTTAAAACGTTCAATATGTCTGTATAAATCTCCTCACATTTAAACGTTCAATATGTCTGTATAAAGCTCCTCACATTTAAACGTTCAATATGTCTGTATAAAGCTCATCAACTTAAAACGTTCAATATGTCTGTATATAGCTCCTCAACTTAAAACGTTCAATATGTCTGTATAAAGCTCCTCACATTAAAACGTTCAATATGTCTGTATATAGCTCCTCAACTTAAAACGTTCAATATGTCTGTATAAATCTCATCAACTTAAAACGTTCAATATGTCTGTATATATCTCATCAACTTAAAACGTTCAATATGTCTGTATAAGGTTCATCAACTTAAAACGTTCAGTGTGTCTGTATAAAGCTCCTCAACTTAAAACGTTCAATATGTCTGTATAAAGCTCATCAACTTAAAACGTTCAATATGTCTGTATAAAGCTCCTCAACTTAAAACGTTCAATATGTCTGTATAAAGCTCCTCAGCTTAAAACGTCTAATATGTCTGTATAAATCTCATCAACTTAAAACGTTCAATATGTCTGTATAAATCTCATCAACTTAAAACGTTCAATATGTCTGTATATAGCTCCTCAACTTAAAACGTTCAATATGTCTGTATAATCTCATCAACTTAAAACGTTCAATATGTCTGTATAAGGTTCATCAACTTAAAACGTTCAGTATGTCTGTATAAAGCTCCTCAACTTAAAACGTTCAATATGTCTGTATAAAGCTCATCAACTTAAAACGTTCAATATGTCTGTATAAAGCTCCTCAACTTAAAACGTTCAATATGTCTGTATAAAGCTCCTCAACTTAAAACGTTCAATATGTCTGTATAAAGCTCCTCAACTTAAAACGTTCAGTATGTCTGTATAAAGCTCCTCAACTTAAAACGTTCAATATGTCTGTATAAAGCTCCTCAACTTAAAACGTTCAATATGTCTGTATAAAGCTCATCAACTTAAAACGTTCAATATGTCTGTATAAAGCTCCTCACACTTAAACGTTCAATATGTCTGTATATAGCTCCTCACATTTAAACGTTCAATATGTCTGTATATAGCTCCTCAACTTAAAACGTTCAATATGTCTGTATAAAGCTCATCAACTTAAAACGTTCAATATGTCTGTATAAAGCTCCTCAACTTAAAACGTTCAATATGTCTGTATAAAGCTCCTCAGCTTAAAACGTTCAATATGTCTGTATATAGCTCATCAACTTAAAACGTTCAATATGTCTGTATAAAGCTCATCTACTTAAAACGTTCAATATGTCTGTATAAAGCTCATCTACTTAAAACGTTCAATATGTCTGTATAAAGCTCCTCAACTTAAAACGTTCAATATGTCTGTATATAGCTCCTCAACTTAAAACGTTCAATATGTCTGTATAAAACTCCTCAACTGAAAACGTTCAATATGTCTGTATAAAGCTCCTCACATTTAAACGTTCAATATGTCTGTATATAGCTCCTCAACTTAAAACGTTCAATATGTCTGTATATAGCTCCTCAACTCAAAACGTTCAATATGTCTGTATAAAGCTCCTCAACTCAAAACGTTCAATATGTCTGTATAAAGTTCATCAACTTAAAACGTTCAATATGTCTGTATAAAGCTCCTCAACTTAAAACGTTCAATATGTCTGTATAAAGCTCTTCAACTTAAAACGTTCAATATGTCTGTATAAAGCTCATCAACTTAAAACGTACAATATGTCTGTATAAAGCTCCTCAACTTAAAACGTTCAATATGTCTGTATAAAGCTCCTCAACTTAAAACGTTCACTATGTCTGTATAAAGCTCCTCAACTTAAAACGTTCAATATGTCTGTATAAAGCTCCTCAACTTAAAATGTTCAATATGTCTGTATATAGCTCCTCAACTTAAAACGTTCAATATGTCTGTATAAATCTCATCAACTTAAAACGTTCAATATGTCTGTATAAAGCTCCTCAACTTAAAACGTTCAATATTTCTGTATAAAGATCCTCAACTTAAAACGTTCAATATGTCTGTATATAGCTCCTCACATTTAAACGTTCAATATGTCTGATATAGCTTCTCACATTTAAACGTTCAATATGTCTGTATGTAGCTCCTCACATTTAAACGTTCAATATGTCTGTACATAGCTCCTCACATTTAAACGTTCAATATGTCTGTATATAGCTCCTCACATTTAAACGTTCAATATGTCTGTATATAGCTCCTCACATTTAAACGTTCAATATGTCTGTACATAGCTCCTCACATTTAAACGTTCAATATGTCTGTATATAGCTCCTCACATTTAAACGTTCAATATGTCTGTATATAGCTCCTCACATTTAAACGTTCAATATGTCTGTATATAGCTCCTCACATTTAAACGTTCAATATGTCTCTATATAGCTCCTCACATTTAAACGTTCAATATGTCTGTATATAGCTCCTCACATTAAAACGTTCAATATGTCTCTATATAGCTCCTCACATTTAAACGTTCAATATGTCTCTATATAGCTCCTCACATTTAAACGTTCAATATGTCTGTATAAAGCTCCTCACATTTAAACGTTCAATGTGTCTGTATAAAGCTCCTCACATTAAAACGTTCAATATGTCTGTATAAAGCTCCTCACATTAAAACGTTCAATATGTCTGTATAAAGCTCCTCATATTTAAACGTTCAATATGTCTCTATATAGCTCCTCACATTTAAACGTTCAATATGTCTCTATATAGCTCCTCACATTTAAACGTTCAATATGTCTGTATAAAGCTCCTCATATTTAAACGTTCAATATGTCTCTATATAGCTCCTCACATTTAAACGTTCAATATGTCTCTATATAGCTCCTCACATTTAAACGTTCAATATGTCTGTATATAGCTCCTCACATTTAAACGTTCAATATGTCTCTATATAGCTCCTCACATTTAAACGTTCAATATGTCTGTATATAGCTCCTCACATTTAAACGTTCAATATGTCTGTATAAAGCTCCTCACATTAAAACGTTCAATATGTCTGTATAAAGCTCCTGGTTGTATCAAAATAATCATCATCGTCATTACTGCAATAATCATGAACATATTGTGACAAGTGATCAACATGCGTGCAATGAACATTTTTTTAGCATCAAAAGAAAACAATTGTAAATGCAGTTGCAGTATTGTTTAATATTGGTGTATTATATCCACTAAAAGACGATTAACAACAAATAAACAACACTATATGTTTCACAAGAAATACACCAAGTTTAGATCTCAGTACTAGTAATGCTTACATTTCCTATAATGACAACAACACAATTATCAAAGTAAAACACGATATTTAATATAAATTCACTTTTATATGACCAATGTTCTCTAAGCACTCGGTACCATCGTATTTGTGACATTCAAATATCCAACATCACGTGACATTCATATATCCATCATTACGTGACATTCAAATAAACATCATCACGAGACATTCAAATATCCAACATCACGTGACATTCAGATATACATCATCACGTGACATTCATATATCCATCATCACGTGACATTCAAATATCCATCATTACGTGACATTCAAATAAACATCATCACGTGACATTCAAATATCCACCATCACGTGACATTCAAATATACATCATCACATGACATTCATATATCCATCATCACGTGACATTCAAATATACACCATCACGTGACATTCAAATTTACGTCATCACGTTTTAAAACTGTGTCGGTCATAGAATCAAAAATAAATCTGATGGTAAATCTGTATGTAAGATATCCGGGAATATTGTGAGGTATGTGACGTTTGATGCTTGTATATACAGTATGTAAGATATCCGGGAATATTGTGAGGTATGTGACGTTTGATGATTGTATATACAGAAATATAAATATTATCACATGTATAACATCGGGGACAAACTGAAGTCCGGAATGTTGTACCGTCTTACGTCAACAACGTTCACGTATCCATGGACGATAGAATGTTTTAGTACGGAATGTTGTACCGTCTTACGTCAACAACCTGCACGTATCCATGGATGATAGAATGTTTTAGTACGGAATGTTGTACCGTCTTACGTCAACAACGTGCACGTATCCATGGACGATAGAATGTTTTAGTACGGAATGTTGTACCGTCTTACGTCAACAACGTGCACGTATCCATGGACGATAGAATGTTTTAGTACGGAATGTTGTACCGTCTTACGTCAACAACGTGCACGTATCCATGGACGATAGAATGTTTTAGTACGGAATGTTGTACCGTCTTACGTCAACAACGTGCACGTATCCATGGACGATAGAATGTTTTAGTACGGAATGTTGTACCGTCTTACGTCAACAACGTGCACGTATCCATGGACGATAGAATGTTTTAGTACGGAATGTTGTACCGTCTTACGTCAACAACGTGCACGTATCCATGGACGATAGAATGTTTTAGTACGGAATGTTGTACTGTCTTACTTCAACAACGTGCACGTATCCATGGATGATAGAATGTTTTAGTACGGAATTTTGTACCGTCTTACGTCAACAACGTTCACGTATCCATGGATGATAGAATGTTTTAGTACGGAATGTTGTACCGTCTTACGTCAACAACGTGCACGTATCCATGGATGATAGAATGTTTTAGTACGGAATGTTGTACTGTCTTACTTCAACAACGTGCACGTATCCATGGATGATAGAATGTTTTAGTACGGAATGTTGTACTGTCTTACTTCAACAACGTGCACGTATCCATGGATGATAGAATGTTTTAGTACGGAATGTTGTACCGTCTTACGTCAACAACGTGCACGTATCCATGGATGATAGAATGTTTTAGTACGGAATGTTGTACCGTCTTACGTCAACAACGTGCACGTATCCATGGATGATAGAATGTTTTAGTACGGAATGTTGTACTGTCTTACTTCAACAACGTGCACGTATCCATGGATGATTGAATGTTTTAGTACGAAATACGTTATAATATTTACATACACATATACAACAATGGTTTACACGAACGTACACATCCGTCGTTTGCAAACATGCTCGATTATACAACACATATACAGAATCCAAGATCTGTTCAAGATCACACAATTACTAAACAACGTGACTATCTAAAAACCACGTGATCATCTAAAAAACATTGTTTTTTAAACAAAATCTTAACAAAGCACAAAACTTTAAATCACAAATATTTTGTACATAACCAGCCTGTGTGCATATCCGCCATTATGTGAATAGTTTTATCATTTAACATCTTAACTTGGATCCATAAATGAGGGTAATATATAAATATAAAGTCGATATATTGATATATACCACACTGATTGTTGTCAACATCTGGCGTACAGAGAACATGATCATTGTTTATTTATAGTGTATATCAGTATCACATTTATATTGTTTAACTTTAAAGGGAAGTAATCGTGCAGTGGATAGACGGTACCGTAGTTTCATGTTTCCAGCCAATTCAAATAATGTAACAAAGGAAATTGTTAAACTCCACAAAATCAGGATTCCACAGAGATAGTTCCAAAATCCGAGATTATGTATATTACCCACAAACAATCCTTTATCTACACATATAAATTTCTGTCTCAAATCTAGTCAACTTATCAATATAATCCACAAAACTACACGTCTGGTTGTATCGGCTCATTCATCTATGTTGTAAAAGTATGTACATGTATAGAGAGTTAAACAATATAAATGTGATCGCATGCTAAATAATGTCACCAAGCGTCCGTCTCATCTTTACAGCTTCCTGCTTTCACTCCATGATTGGATACGCTAGAAACCAGAGCCGCCTGGTTCGATTTCGAAGGACTCGCGCATGCGCTCGTCTCTGAAAGAAGTGTTTGATCTTGATCAAACTTCGCTCGTTTTGTTGGAGGTTCTGTATAGTTAGAATGTCCGATAACATTAATACTGTCACTGTGTTTAACGTTTGATGTATGCTGCCAGTTCTTCACTAGCTGGCAAGTGTTGGGTTTTATATCTAACTCAGTTGGTGACGGGCGGAAATTCTCGATGTGATTTTGACCTCTAAACTGACTGGATAAAGTAGAATTGTCATCACTGCTTGCAGAACTTCCCACAAGTTTGGAATCGCAGCTGTTAGAATAATATTTCGCCATCGTATTTTTGTCTTTTGGTTTTTGTGACGACAGAGGAATGTCGTCATTTGATTGGTTGTTAGTATTTGGAGCGTCCATTTGTGACGTAGTGTACATTCGATTGGCTAGTTTATTTGAAATCGCTATTGATCTTTGTATTGTGTAGGGGAAGCATGCCGAGGTTTGGACAGCACTTTGGTAGCTTGGTGGTGATGGTGTTGTTCTGTCGGTTCCCCTGTGAAGTGATAAAAAACTGCATTTAAGGTTAACAATCACTTATTTTCCTTAAATAGACAATATTAACCAGTTTATGTTAGTAACAACTATTTTAATGTAGGTAGTCGTCGCTTCTAACATTATCAAACATACGAAATGAAGAACCCGTGTTCTTGATGCATAACATGAATACTAAATAGCTGAATATTCATTGTATATTTGATGATTATGTGAATTTGACACACGAAATGGTCGCTTAAACTTTATATATATGTTTATGTCTGCATGAATATATAAATATAGCTCTATATACAGGGTGTTAAAATTTCGTTCAAAAAGTTTGAATTTTAATATTTAAAAAAATATCTTATCATCTATTCACTATGGACCAAAAGTTGACGTCTGCACGAGAATTCTAAAAATTAAAGACATTTCAGCTAAAATGCATTATATATATGTGATACCTGTACTACAGTAACACTACATCACTTCACTAACTCCACACCGTGATAAGTATTATCTGTGATACCTGTACTACAGTAACACTACATCACTTCACTAACTCCGCACCGTGATAAGTATTATATGTGATACCTGTACTACAGTAACACTACATCACTTCACTAACTCCACACCGTGATAAGTATTATCTGTGATACCTGTACTACAGTAACATTACATCACTTCACTAACTCCACACCGTGATAAGTATTATCTGTGATACCAGTACTACAGTAACATTACATCACTTCACTAACTCCACACCGTGATAAGTATTATATGTGATACCTGTACTACAGTAACACTACATCACTTCACCAACTCCATACCGTGATAAGTATTATCTGTGATACCTGTACTACAGTAACATTACATCACTTCACTAACTCCGCACCGTGATAAGTATTATATGTGATACCTGTACTAAAGTAACACTACATCACTTCACCAACTCCCCACCGTGATAAGTATTATATGTGATACCTGTACTACAGTAACATTACATCACTTCACTAACTCCACACCGTGATAAGTATTATATGTGATACCTGTACTACAGTAACAGTACATCACTTCACTACCTCCACACCGTGATAAGTATTATATGTGATACCTGTACTACAGTAACATTACATCACTTCACTAACTCCACACCGTGATAAGTATTATCTGTGATACCTGTACTACAGTAACATTACATCACTTCACTAACTCCACACCGTGATAAGTATTATATGTGATACCTGTACTACAGTAACACTACATCACTTCACTAACTCCACACCGTGATAAGTATTATCTGTGATACCTGTACTACAGTAACACTACATCACTTCACTAACTCCACACCGTGATAAGTATTATCTGTGATACATGTACTACAGTAACACTTCATCACTTCACTACCTCTCACCGTGATAAGTATTATATGTGATACCTGTACTACAGTAACACTACATCACTTAACTAACTCCACACCGTCATAAGTATTATCTGTGATACCTGTACTACAGTAACACTACATCACTTCACTAACTCCACACCGTGATAAGTATTATATGTGATACCTGTACTACAGTAACACTACATCACTTCACCAACCTATATCGTGATAAGTATTATATGTGATACCTGTACTACAGTAACATTACATCACTTCACTAACTCCACACCGTGATAAGTATTATCTGTGATACCTGTACTACAGTAACATTACATCACTTCACTAACTCCATACCGTGATAAGTATTATATGTGATACCTGTACTACAGTAACACTACATCACTTCACTAACTCCATACCGTGATAAGTATTATCTGTGATACCTGTACTACAGTAACATTACATCACTTCTCTAACTTCTCAACGTCATAAGCATATGTTTAGGTATTGTAAAGAAACACGCTTAACTTTAAATACTCATTTCGCCTTTTCAAAATGGCACATATATTTCATTGAAGTATTGAGTGGCGAGAAATGACATCATGTTAAGATATTTACCTATCAAAGCTATCTCTGAAACCTTTAGCAAACGGATTGTGGTCGATTTTCAGTTGTGTTATCTGAAATAACAAATTATATTTTTAGATGCGCATGAATAAGGCATTGTCGACATCAGCTCGACAAGATATATATGTACGTCCGAGACCGAGTCAATTATAACTGGGGTCTGAATCACAAACATTTTAAGAGTGAACCTGAGACTTAAACATTGAACTTATTATAAGTTATATCAAGCATTTCAATGTCATTTAATCTAAACAAATGAAACTCTATATGAATACTTGTTTTCTACCATTGTACACGTTTGCCAAATTTTATTAAAATATATACTTTAGTAGGAACAAAGTGTTAAAATAGTTACTATACTTAACGCCATTATAAACGCAGCTATATCACCTGAGCCTTCATTTTGTTGCAAGTGTTAAGAACGTTTTATTGCTACAACTGGGCAAATAATGATTTAAAAAGAAATTAAACTATGGCCCTAGTGTTCTTATTTAATAATTGATGAAGTTTAGGAAATAATGTGAGAATTCAATATGATTATTTCTTTACAATAGCATAGTGTCGACACGGACAATATTGAGTTGCGTTTTAATGGCGTGCAGTATACATGTATGTGTCAATGGTCTGAATTAACTAGAAATATGTCAGAATACAGTATAATGCACAGAATTTCACAGACTCCATACTGAGAAATCAAAAGAAAGATTACTTACGTCTGTATTCTGGTACGCTGTTACTGCTATGAATTGTGTTTCCGGGAACGAATGTGTCTGCAGACTTTTCTGATCTTCTGGTGAACAAGAGTCAACTTGAATCACGTGAATTCTCGGCTGATATTTGTGCATTGAGTTTAAAATAACCTACAATAGAAAAACATCATATTGTAAGAAGAAGTTAAGATGGGTTTAGTATCTTATGTAATGCACAGTATTATGATGAAACACTTGGACATTCATACTGGGTCAATATTCTATGTTATAACTAAAATACGGTATAGTTAGAAAAACTAGATTTAAGTTTTTCCTAACCTCTCTATTGTTAGAGAGACTTATGGTAGAACAGGGTAGTTTTTCCTAACCTCTCCATTGGTAGAAATACTCATGGTAGAACAGTGTAGGTTTTCCTAACCTCTCTATTGTTAGAAAGAGTCTTGGTAGAACAGTGTAGGTTTTCCTAACCTCTCCATTGTTAGAGAGACTCATGGTAGAACAGTGTAGGTTTTCCTAACCTCTCCATTGTTAGAGAGACTCATGGTAGAACAGTGTAGGTTTTCCTAACCTCTCTATTGTTAGAGAGACTCATGATAGAACAGTGTAGGTTTTCCTAACCTCTCCATTGTTAGAGAGACTCATGGTAGAACAGTGTAGGTTTTCCTAACCTCTCCATTGTTAGAGAGACTCATGGTAGAACAGTGTAGGTTTTCCTAACCTCTCTATTGTTAGAGAGACTCATGGTAGAACAGTGTAGGTTTTCCTAACCTCTCTATTGTTAGAGAGACTCATGGTAGAACAGTGTAGGTTTTCCTAACCTCTCTATTGTTAGAGAGACTCATGGTAGAACAGTGTAGGTTTTCCTAACCTCTCCATTGTTTGAGAGACTCATGGTAGAACAGTGTAGGTTTTTCTAACCTCTCCATTGTTAGAGAGACTCATGGTAGAACAGTGTAGGTTTTCCTAACCTCTCTATTGTTAGAGAGACTCATGGTAGAACAGTGTAGGTTTTCCTAACCTCTCTATTGTTAGAGAGACTCATGGTATAACTGTGTAGGTTTTCCTAACCTCTCTATTGTTAGAGAGACTCATGGTAGAACAGTGTAGGTTTTCCTAACCTCTCTATTGTTAGAGAGACTCATGGTAGAACAGTGTAGGTTTTCCTAACCTCTCTATTGTTAGAGAGACTCATGGTAGAACAGTGTAGGTTTTCCTAACCTCTCCATTGTTAGAGAGACTCATGGTAGAACAGTGTAGGTTTTCCTAACCTCTCCATTGTTAGAGAGACTCATGGTAGAACAGTGTAGGTTTTCCTAACCTCTCCATTGTTAGAGAGACTCATGGTAGAACAGTGTAGGTTTTCCTAACCTCTCCATTGTTAGAGAGACTCATGGTAGAACAGTGTAGGTTTTCCTAACCTCTCCATTGTTAGAGAGACTCATGGTAGAACAGTGTAGGTTTTCCTAACCTCTCCATTGTTAGAGAGACTCGTGGTAGAATAGCGTAAACACGACGCACATTAACCAGCAACTAAATGCTGTTTAACAGACAGAAATAACTAATACAATATAGATTTTACTCACATGCCCCGCCTCTGCGTTTTTATTGTTGGTTAATTTTAGTTTACCAAACACTATATCTTGCTTCATCCAATGAGCGCCCGAGTTCGGCGAGTCTGGATGTAAGTAGACACGCCCATCTGTAAGTAAAAAAAATATACTGAAATATCAAGTTATATTTGGTTATTATTACAACGGGGTTACCTTTAAGCATGAAGGAAACAACATAAACAATGTAATACACTAGTATACAAACAATATACACAAAGTAATACACTAGTACACAAACAACATAGACAAAGTAATACACTAGCCCACAAACAACATAGACAAAGTAATACACTAGTATACAAACAACATAGGCAAAGTAATATACTAGTATACAAACAACATAGACAAAGTAATACACTAGTATACAAACAACATAGGCAAAGTAATACACTAGTACACAAACAACATAGACAAAGTAATATACTAGTATACAAACAACATAGACAAAGTAATATACTTGTATACAAACAACATAGACAAAGTAATACACTAGTATACAAACAACATAGGCAAAGTAATACACTAGTATACAAACAACATAGAAAAAGTAATACACTAGTATACAAACAACATAGGCAAAGTAATATACTAGTATACAAACAACATAGGCAAAGTAATACACTAGTATACAAACAACATAGGCAAAGTAATATACTAGTATACAAACAACATAGGCAAAGTAATATACTAGTATACAAACAACATAGACAAAGTAATACACTAGTATACAAATAACATAAACAAAGTTATACACTAGCCCACAAACAACATAGACAAAGTAATACACTAGTATACACACAACATAGACAAAGTAATACACTAGTATACAAACAACATAGTAATACACTAGTATACAAACAACATAGTAATAAACTAGTACCATTTCCGCTGACGTACTAGATCACAATGTTTATATTACTTGTGGAGATAAAATTTATATTGCTTACATGTATATAAAATAGCAGTTCCGCTGACGTACTAGATCACAATGTTTATATTACTTGTGGAGATAAAATTTATATTGCTTACATGTATATAAAATAGCAGTTCCGCTGACGTACTAGATCACAATGTTTATATTACTTGTGGAGATGAAATTTATATTGCTTACATGTATATAAAATAGCAGTTCCGCTGACGTACTAGATCACAATGTTTATATTACTTGTGGAGATCAAATTTATATTGCTTACATGTATATAAAATAGCAGTTCCGCTGACGTACTAGATCACAATGTTTATATTACTTGTGGAGATCAAATTTATATTGCTTACATGTATATAAAATAGCAGTTCCGCTGACGTACTAGATCATAATCTTTATATTACTTGTGGAGATAAAATTTATATTGCTTACATGTATATAAAATAGCAGTTCCGCTGACGTACTAGATCATAATCTTTATATTACTTGTGGAGATCAAATTTATATTGCTTACATGTATATAAAATAGCAGTTCCGCTGACGTACTAGATCACAATGTATATATTACTTGTGGAGATGAAATTTATATTGCTTACATGTATATAAAATAGCAGTTCCGCTGACGTACTAGATCACAATGTATATATTACTTGTGGAGATGAAATTTATATTGCTTACATGTATATAACATAGCAGTTCCGCTGACGTACTAGATCACAATGTTTATATTACTTGTGGAGATGAAATTTATATTGCTTACATGTATATAAAATAGCAGTTCCGCTGACGTACTAGATCACAATGTATATATTACTTGTGGAGATGAAATTTATATTGCTTACATGTATATAAAATAGCAGTTCCGCTGACGTACTAGATCACAATGTTTATATTACTTGTGGAGATGAAATTTATATTGCTTACATGTATATAACATAGCAGTTCCAGTCGTAGTGTCACAATTAGACGGGACTCAATTTAATTCATCATATTCACAATTGCATACATGTGCTTGAAAGATGATCTCTATAGAACGAAGATATGGTGCTCGTTTTGTACATGATCGCTCTGATATCACGTGGTGGTATGTACATGATCGCTCTGATATCACGTGGTGGTATGTACATGATCGCTCTGATATCACGTGGTGGTATGTACATGATCGCTCTGATATCACGTGGTGGTATGTACATGATCGCTCTGATATCACGTGGTGGTATGTACATGATCGCTCTGATATCACGTGGTGGTATGTACATCTGGCTATCAGAGACTTACATCAATGTTAGATCACAGTATTCATTATGTGACTTATTTGTCACTTCAGTAGCAAACATGCTGGCGACATGGTGATGTCTGCATTGTATAAACAGTTCAATGTTACCACCATACAACCGTGGGTTTTAATTACAAAGCTTGCTGGAGGCGCCGATGTCAGGAGGAACAGTTCAATATCGTGACATGTTTTAACACTATGTGTGATATCTGTGATAGAAATATGTATTACAGATTGGAATGGTTTATATTTCTGTGAAATGTTTGAGCAGTCAATAAATTGTTGCGATATATCCGTCAATGACTTAAGTGTGAACAACGAACAGGTAAATGTCAGTTGGTAATATCAGATTTAACATTCCTATTTAAATAACTTAACCCTTTATCTAAACCCTTTAACCAAACCCTTTTTGACAAATGTTTTTTTAGTTATATATAGCGGTGAGTCGACAACATCAGTTTTCCTGTAATTAATCTTAACCAATCCTAACTTGCCCTTCCGTAACCATCGGACAACTTCACCGCATGAAATAGAGTTAGAGAACACGTCACGGAAGGACATGACGGACCCCGCCCGGGATTCGCACCCGGATCTCCCAGGTAACATCCGCTAGCGCTCTACGGACTGGGCTTACCGGACTGGCCGCCTTTCATATCATGTATCATACACAGTAGTGACCAACCTTCGTAAACGTATCAATATGAGAGACCACCTCAAAATTAAGAACACAACATTTAAGTCCATGTTCACCGTTCTGTTTTTATATAACTTCAATATTAAGACCACCTCAATAAGAAGACCAGTTTTCAATGTCCAAGGGGTAGTCTTGTTATTGAAGTTTTACCATATTACTATCGCCTTACAACTTAATACATGGACATGTTTGTTTTGTCGCTCCTGAGTTTGTAGATTACATTGTTCCGGTGATGGATTGGAATCAACATTTACATAATTTCTTTACACGAAACATCATCAACTTGTGATTCATTCAACTTCTAAATATTCTACAGAATCAGGATAGTACATGTGCAAATGATGTTTAGTGAAGTTCTGGATCTTCTTATTATTTTTCATTTAAAAAATCTTCATTTCCATTGTTGTTTATTTTTCAATGATATTTTCAAAACACTCAACTCCATCAGTCGGTGAAATTTAAAATGCATACATTGTTTAAGCTATGTTATTATACGTTCAATGTCATTGACAATATTTTCGAATGAGTGACTGTTAAACTCAATTCATATATGTCGGACATGTATTGAAGAAACACGACATAATGTCTGATTACAATTTATTTGCTACAGATTGAAAATACGTCAGAAATGTTTGTCAAAATATCTGAGAGAAATATTGAATGCAACAATTTGTGGTGAGTTGTCAACCTTGTTAACTCTGTGGCTTATCTGGTTGACACACTAGTGTAATCATCACAGCGTGTCATCATACATAAGGTACGTTATGACAAAATGTAAAACTAATTTATGCCGTAAAGTGGGTGTTGTACCCGTAATTTTGCGATAATGGACTGGTTAGTACGACAATTGCCGTAAACAGACTGGTGCCAAATCCGGCGTCTGCTTCATAAACCCCTGTCTTACATGTCACCTGAACGTAGATTGATGTACTGATTTGACCACAGGTTTCAGATACAATCAGATTGTATAATGATTATTCAACAAAATAGAATGAAAGCAAACTTTAACTAGTTTAACGATTATTTTTCCAACGTTTTACGTCATTATTTTACTGTCTGTCACATGTCTTATCTTGTTTAAATACAAGTTTCTGTATATCGTTTTAATTGAGTTTATATTTGTATTGTTTGTATGTAGAGAATATATACATAGTTCTAGCTTGTATATCCATACATAGTTCCGGCTTGTATATCCATACATAGTTCCGGCTTGTATATCCATACATAGTTCCGGCTTGTATATCCATACATAGTTCCGGCTTGTATATCCATACATAGTTCCGGCTTGTATATCCATACATAGTTCCGGCTTGTATATCCATACATAGTTCCGGCTTGTATATCCATACATAGTTCCGGCTTGTATATCCATACATAGTTCCGGCTTGTATATCCATACATAGTTCCGGCTTGTATATCCATACATAGTTCCGGCTTGTATATCCATACATAGTTCCGGCTTGTATATCCATACATAGTTCCGGCTTGTATATCCATACATAGTTCCGGCTTGTATATCCATACATAGTTCCGGCTTGTATATCCATACTTGTTCGTCATTTATGATACATCATACATAGTATAAACTTTGTTATTAATGTAAAGAAAATTTACCACCACAACTATTCATCTAACCTGACGCAGACAGTCAAACATCAGTCACTAAGGTGAAATCTTACATATTTTTTTTAACGAGATCTTCAGTTAAATTTAACGCAGGGCTTTCTTTTCTAAAAATAATCACAAATCTTACGTAAGGGGCTAAGGTTTAAGGGCTTATCTTACCTATTCTGACGAACGCGTGATTCTAATTGATTCTTCAAACTGTTCTTGCAAAATGCTTTCGAAATATTAGCTTTAAAAAAGAAATCTGTAAGAATTACAGCACTACATGTACGTGGTGTCCGTGTGTCAGCTATACTGTTATATAAGTTATATAACTACATGTACGTTGTGTCTGTGAGTCAGCTATACTGTTATGTAAGTTATATAACAGCATGTACGTTGTGTCTGTGAGTCAGCTATACTGTTATATAAGTTATATAACTGCATGTACGTTGTGTCTGTGTGTCAGCTATACTGTTATATAAGTTATATAACTACATGTACGTTGTTTCTGTGTGTCAGCTATACTGTTATATAAGTTATATAACTACATGTACGTTGTTTCTGTGTGTCAGCTATACTGTTATATAAGTTATATAACTACATGTACGTTGTGTCTGTGTGTCAGCTATACTGTTATATAAGTTATATAACTACATGTACGTTGTTTCTGTGTGTCAGCTATACTGTTATATAAGTTATATAACTACATGTACGTTGTTTCTGTGTGTCAGCTATACTGTTATATAACTACATGTACGTTGTTTCTGTGTGTCAGCTATACTGTTATATAACTGCATGTACGTTGTTTCTGTGTGTCAGCTATACTGTTATATAAGTTATATAACTACATGTACGTTGTTTCTGTGTGTCAGCTATACTGTTATATAAGTTATATAACTACATGTACGTTGTTTCTGTGTGTCAGCTATACTGTTATATAAGTTATATAACTACATGTACGTGGTTTCTGTGAGTCAGCTATACTGTTATATAAGTTATATAACTGCATGTACGTTGTGTCTGTGTGTCAGCTATACTGTTATATAAGTTATATAACTACATGTACGTTGTTTCTGTGTGTCAGCTATACTGTTATATAAGTTATATAACTACATGTACGTTGTTTCTGTGTGTCAGCTATACTGTTATATAAGTTATATAACTACATGTACGTTGTTTCTGTGTGTCAGCTATACTGTTATATAAGTTATATAACTACATGTACGTTGTTTCTGTGTGTCAGCTATACTGTTATATAACTACATGTACGTTGTTTCTGTGTGTCAGCTATACTGTTATATAACTACATGTACGTTGTTTCTGTGAGTCAGCTATACTGTTATATAAGTTATATAACTACATGTACGTTGTTTCTGTGAGTCAGCTATACTGTTATATAAGTTATATAACTACATGTACGTTGTTTCTGTGTGTCAGCTATACTGTTATTTAAGTTATATAACTACATGTACGTGGTTTCTGTGAGTCAGCTATACTGTTATATAAGTTATATAACTACATGTACGTTGTTTCTGTGAGTCAGCTATACTGTTATATAAGTTATATAACTACATGTACGTTGTTTCTGTGAGTCAGCTATACTGTTATTTAAGTTATATAACTACATGTACGTGGTTTCTGTGAGTCAGCTATACTGTTATATAAGTTATATAACTACATGTACGTTGTGTCTGTGTGTCAGCTATACTGTTATATAAGTTATATAACTACATGTACGTTGTTTCTGTGTGTCAGCTATACTGTTATATAACTACATGTACGTGGTGTCTGTGTGTCAGCTATACTGTTATATAAGTTATATAACTACATGTACGTGGTGTCTGTGTGTCAGCTATACTGTTATATAAGTTATATAACTACATGTACGTTGTTTCTGTGTGTCAGCTATACTGTTATATAAGTTATATAACTACATGTACGTTGTTTCTGTGTGTCAGCTATACTGTTATATAAGTTATATAACTACATGTACGTGGTTTCTGTGTGTCAGCTATACTGTTATATAACTACATGTACGTTGTTTCTGTGTGTCAGCTATACTGTTATATAACTACATGTACGTTGTTTCTGTGTGTCAGCTATACTGTTATATAAGTTATATAACTACATGTACGTTGTTTCTGTGTGTCAGCTATACTGTTATATAACTACATGTACGTGGTGTCTGTGTGTCAGCTATACTGTTATACAAGTTATATAACTACATGTACGTTGTTTCTGTGTGTCAGCTATACTGTTATATAACTACATGTACGTTGTTTCTGTGAGTCAGCTATACTGTTATATAAGTTATATAACTACATGTACGTTGTTTCTGTGTGTCAGCTATACTGTTATATAAGTTATATAACTACATGTACGTTGTTTCTGTGTGTCAGCTATACTGTTATATAACTACATGTACGTTGTTTCTGTGTGTCAGCTATACTGTTATATAACTACATGTACGTTGTTTCTGTGTGTCAGCTATACTGTTATATAAGTTATATAACTACATGTACGTTGTTTCTGTGTGTCAGCTATACTGTTATATAACTACATGTACGTTGTTTCTGTGTGTCAGCTATACTGTTATATAAGTTATATAACTACATGTACGTTGTTTCTGTGTGTCAGCTATACTGTTATATAACTACATGTACGTTGTTTCTGTGTGTCAGCTATACTGTTATATAAGTTATATAACTACATGTACGTTGTGTCTGTGTGTCAGCTATACTGTTATATAAGTTATATAACTACATGTACGTTGTTTCTGTGTGTCAGTTATACTGTTATATAACTACATGTACGTTGTTTCTGTGTGTCAGCTATACTGTTATATAAGTTATATAACTACATGTACGTTGTGTCTGTGTGTCAGCTATACTGTTATATAACTACATGTACGTTGAGTCTGTGTGTCAGCTATACTGTTATATACGTTATATAACTGCATGTACGTTGTGTCTGTGTGTCAGCTATACTGTTATATAAGTTATATAACTACATGTACGTTGTTTCTGTGTGTCAGGTATACTGTTATATAACTACATGTACGTTGATTCTGTGTGTCAGCTATACTGTTATATAAGTTATATAACTACATGCACGTGGTTTCTGTGTGTCAGCTATACTGTTATATAAGTTATATAACTACATGTACGTTGTGTCTGTGTGACAGCTATACTGTTATATAAGTTATATAACTACATGTACGTTGTTTCTGTGTGTCAGCTATACTGTTATATAAGTTATATAACTGCATGTACGTTGTGTCTGTGTGTCAGCTATACTGTTATATAAGTTATATAACTACATGTACGTTGTGTCAGTGTGTCAGCTATACTGTTATATAACTACATGTACGTTGTTTCTGTGTGTCAGCTATACTGTTATATAAGTTATATAACTACATGTACGTTGTGTCTGTGTGTCAGCTATACTGTTATATAAGTTATATAACTACATGTACGTTGTTTTATGTGTGTCAGCTATACTGTTATATAAGTTATATAACTACATGTACGTTGTGTCTGTGTGTCAGCTATACTGTTATATAAGTTATATAACTACATGTACGTTGTTTCTGTGTGTCAGCTATACTGTTATATAACTACATGTACGTTGTTTCTGTGAGTCAGCTATACTGTTATATAAGTTATATAACTACATGTACGTTGTTTCTGTGTGTCAGCTATACTGTTATATAAGTTATATAACTACATGTACGTTGTGTCTGTGTGTCAGCTATACTGTTATATAAGTTATATAACTACATGTACGTGGTGTCTGTGTGTCAGCTATACTGTTATATTAGTTATATAACTACATGTACGTGGTGTCTGTGTGTCAGCTATACTGTTATATTAGTTATATAACTACATGTACGTTGTTTCTGTGTGTCAGCTATACTGTTATATAAGTTATATAACTACATGTACGTTGTGTCTGTGTGTCAGCTATACTGTTATATAACTACATGTACGTTGTGTATGTGTGTCAGCTATACTGTTATATAAGTTATATAACTACATGTACGTTGTGTCTGTGTGTCAGCTATACTGTTATATAAGTTATATAACTACATGTACGTTGTTTCTGTGTGTCAGCTATACTGTTATATAAGTTATATAACTACATGTACGTTGTTTCTGTGTGTCAGCTATACTGTTATATAAGTTATATAACTACATGTACGTTGTGTCTGTGTGTCAGCTATACTGTTATATAACTACATGTACGTTGTGTATGTGTGTCAGCTATACTGTTATATAAGTTATATAACTACATGTACGTTGTGTCTGTGTGTCAGCTATACTGTTATATAAGTTATATAACTACATGTACGTTGTTTCTGTGTGTCAGCTATACTGTTATATAAGTTATATAACTACATGTACGTTGTTTCTGTGTGTCAGCTATACCGTTATATAACTACACGTACGTTGTTTCTGTGTGTCAGCTATACTGTTATATAAGTTATATAACTACATGTACGTTGTGTCTGTGTGTCAGCTATACTGTTATATAACTACATGTACGTTGTGTATGTGTGTCAGCTATACTGTTATATAAGTTATATAACTACATGTACGTTGTGTCTGTGTGTCAGCTATACTGTTAAATAAGTTATATAACTACATGTACGTTGTGTCTGTGTGTCAGCTATACTGTTATATAACTGCATGTACGTTGTATCTGTGAGTCAGCTATACTGTTATATAAGTTATATAACTACATGTACGTTGTGTCTGTGTGTCAGCTATACTGTTATATAACTGCATGTACGTTGTATCTGTGAGTCAGCTATACTGTTATATAAGTTATATAACTACATGTACGTGGTTTCTGTGTGTCAGCTATACTGTTATTTAAGTTATATAACTACATGTACGTGGTTTCTGTGTGTCAGCTATACTGTTATATAAGTTATATAACTACATGTACGTGGTTTCTGTGTGTCAGGTATACTGTTGTATAAGTTATATAACTACATGTACGTTGTTTCTGTGTGTCAGGTATACTGTTATATAAGTTATATAACTACATGTACGTTGTGTCTGTGTGTCAGCTATACTGTTATATAAGTTATATAACTACATGTACGTTGTTTCTGTGTGTCAGCTATACCGTTATATAACTACATGTACGTTGTTTCTGTGTGTCAGCTATACCGTTATATAACTACACGTACGTTGTATCTGTGAGTCAGCTATACTGTTATATAAGTTATATAACTACATGTACGTTGTTTCTGTGTGTCAGCTATACTGTTATATAACTACATGTACGTTGTGTCTGTGTGTCAGCTATACTGTTATATAAGTTATATAACTACATGTACGTTGTTTCTGTGTGTCAGCTATACTGTTATATAAGTTATATAACTACATGTACGTTGTTTCTGTGTGTCAGCTATACTGTTATATAAGTTATATAACTACACGTACGTTGTATCTGTGCGTCAGCTATACTGTTATATAAGTTATATAACTACATGTACGTGGTGTCTGTGTGTCAGCTATACTGTTATATAAGTTATATAACTACATGTACGTTGTTTCTGTGTGTCAGCTATACTGTTATATAAGTTATATAACTACATGTACGTTGTTTCTGTGTGTCAGCTATACTGTTATATAAGTTATATAATTACATGTACGTTGTTTCTGTGTGTCAGCTATACTGTTATATAAGTTATATAACTACATGTACGTTGTGTCTGTGTGTCAGCTATACTGTTATATAAGTTATATAACTACATGTACGTTGTTTCTGTGTGTCAGCTATACTGTTATATAAGTTATATAACTACATGTACGTTGTGTCTGTGTGTCAGCTATACTGTTATATAAGTTATATAACTACATGTACGTTGTTTTATGTGTGTCAGCTATACTGTTATATAAGTTATATAACTACATGTACGTTGTGTCTGTGTGTCAGCTATACTGTTATATAAGTTATATAACTACATGTACGTTGTTTCTGTGTGTCAGCTATACTGTTATATAACTACATGTACGTTGTTTCTGTGAGTCAGCTATACTGTTATATAAGTTATATAACTACATGTACGTTGTTTCTGTGTGTCAGCTATACTGTTATATAAGTTATATAACTACATGTACGTTGTTTCTGTGTGTCAGCTATACTGTTATATAACTACATGTACGTTGTGTCTGTGTGTCAGCTATACTGTTATATAAGTTATATAACTACATGTACGTTGTTTCTGTGTGTCAGCTATACTGTTATATAAGTTATATAACTACACGTACGTTGTTTCTGTGTGTCAGCTATACTGTTATATAAGTTATATAACTACACGTACGTTGTTTCTGTGTGTCAGCTATACTGTTATATAAGTTATATAACTACATGTACGTTGTTTCTGTGTGTCAGCTATACTGTTATATAAGTTATATAACTACACGTACGTTGTTTCTGTGTGTCAGCTATACTGTTATATAAGTTATATAACTACACGTACGTTGTTTCTGTGTGTCAGCTATACTGTTATATAAGTTATATAACTACATGTACGTTGTGTCTGTGTGTCAGCTATACTGTTATATAAGTTATATAACTACACGTACGTTGTTTCTGTGTGTCAGCTATACTGTTATATAAGTTATATAACTACATGTACGTTGTGTCTGTGTGTCAGCTATACTGTTATATAAGTTATATAACTGCATGTACGTTGTATCTGTGAGTCAGCTATACTGTTATATAAGTTATATAACTACATGTACGTGGTTTCTGTGTGTCAGCTATACTGTTATTTAAGTTATATAACTACATGTACGTGGTTTCTGTGTGTCAGCTATACTGTTATATAAGTTATATAACTACATGTACGTGGTTTCTGTGTGTCAGGTATACTGTTGTATAAGTTATATAACTACATGTACGTTGTTTCTGTGTGTCAGGTATACTGTTATATAAGTTATATAACTACATGTACGTTGTGTCTGTGTGTCAGCTATACTGTTATATAAGTTATATAACTACATGTACGTTGTTTCTGTGTGTCAGCTATACCGTTATATAACTACATGTACGTTGTTTCTGTGTGTCAGCTATACCGTTATATAACTACACGTACGTTGTATCTGTGAGTCAGCTATACTGTTATATAAGTTATATAACTACATGTACGTTGTTTCTGTGTGTCAGCTATACTGTTATATAACTACATGTACGTTGTGTCTGTGTGTCAGCTATACTGTTATATAAGTTATATAACTACATGTACGTTGTTTCTGTGTGTCAGCTATACTGTTATATAAGTTATATAACTACATGTACGTTGTTTCTGTGTGTCAGCTATACTGTTATATAAGTTATATAACTACATGTACGTTGTTTCTGTGTGTCAGCTATACTGTTATATAAGTTATATAACTACATGTACGTTGTGTCTGTGTGTCAGCTATACTGTTATATAACTACATGTACGTTGTTTCTGTGTGTCAGCTATACTGTTATATAAGTTATATAACTACATGTACGTTGTGTCTGTGTGTCAGCTATACTGTTATATAAGTTATATAACTACATGTACGTTGTTTCTGTGTGTCAGCTATACTGTTATATAACTACATGTACGTTGTTTCTGTGTGTCATCTATACTGTTATATAAGTTATATAACTACATGTACGTTGTTTCTGTGTGTCAGCTATACTGTTATATAAGTTATATAACTACATGTACGTTGTTTCTGTGTGTCAGCTATACTGTTATATAAGTTATATAACTACATGTACGTTGTGTCTGTGTGTCAGCTATACTGTTATATAAGTTATATAACTACATGTACGTTGTTTCTGTGTGTCAGCTATACTGTTATATAAGTTATATAACTACATGTACGTTGTGTCTGTGTGTCAGCTATACTGTTATATAAGTTATATAACTACATGTACGTTGTTTTATGTGTGTCAGCTATACTGTTATATAAGTTATATAACTACATGTACGTTGTGTCTGTGTGTCAGCTATACTGTTATATAAGTTATATAACTACATGTACGTTGTTTCTGTGTGTCAGCTATACTGTTATATAACTACATGTACGTTGTTTCTGTGAGTCAGCTATACTGTTATATAAGTTATATAACTACATGTACGTTGTTTCTGTGTGTCAGCTATACTGTTATATAAGTTATATAACTACATGTACGTTGTTTCTGTGTGTCAGCTATACTGTTATATAAGTTATATAACTACATGTACGTTGTGTCTGTGTGTCAGCTATACTGTTATATAAGTTATATAACTACATGTACGTGGTGTCTGTGTGTCAGCTATACTGTTATATTAGTTATATAACTACATGTACGTTGTTTCTGTGTGTCAGCTATACTGTTATATAAGTTATATAACTACATGTACGTTGTGTCTGTGTGTCAGCTATACTGTTATATAACTACATGTACGTTGTGTCTGTGTGTCAGCTATACTGTTATATAAGTTATATAACTACATGTACGTTGTGTCTGTGTGTCAGCTATACTGTTATATAAGTTATATAACTACATGTACGTTGTTTCTGTGTGTCAGCTATACTGTTATATAAGTTATATAACTACATGTACGTTGTTTCTGTGTGTCAGCTATACTGTTATATAAGTTATATAACTACATGTACGTTGTGTCTGTGTGTCAGCTATACTGTTATATAACTACATGTACGTTGTGTATGTGTGTCAGCTATACTGTTATATAAGTTATATAACTACATGTACGTTGTGTCTGTGTGTCAGCTATACTGTTATATAAGTTATATAACTACATGTACGTTGTTTCTGTGTGTCAGCTATACTGTTATATAAGTTATATAACTACATGTACGTTGTTTCTGTGTGTCAGCTATACCGTTATATAACTACATGTACGTTGTTTCTGTGAGTCAGCTATACTGTTATATAAGTTATATAACTACATGTACGTTGTTTCTGTGTGTCAGCTATACTGTTATATAAGTTATATAACTACATGTACGTTGTTTCTGTGTGTCAGCTATACTGTTATATAAGTTATATAACTACATGTACGTTGTGTCTGTGTGTCAGCTATACTGTTATATAAGTTATATAACTACATGTACGTGGTGTCTGTGTGTCAGCTATACTGTTATATTAGTTATATAACTACATGTACGTTGTTTCTGTGTGTCAGCTATACTGTTATATAAGTTATATAACTACATGTACGTTGTGTCTGTGTGTCAGCTATACTGTTATATAACTACATGTACGTTGTGTATGTGTGTCAGCTATACTGTTATATAAGTTATATAACTACATGTACGTTGTGTCTGTGTGTCAGCTATACTGTTATATAAGTTATATAACTACATGTACGTTGTTTCTGTGTGTCAGCTATACTGTTATATAAGTTATATAACTACATGTACGTTGTTTCTGTGTGTCAGCTATACTGTTATATAAGTTATATAACTACATGTACGTTGTTTCTGTGTGTCAGCTATACTGTTATATAAGTTATATAACTACATGTACGTTGTTTCTGTGTGTCAGCTATACTGTTATATAAGTTATATAACTACATGTACGTTGTGTCTGTGTGTCAGCTATACTGTTATATAACTACATGTACGTTGTTTCTGTGTGTCAGCTATACTGTTATATAAGTTATATAACTACATGTACGTTGTTTCTGTGTGTCAGCTATACTGTTATATAAGTTATATAACTACATGTACGTTGTGTCTGTGTGTCAGCTATACTGTTATATAACTACATGTACGTTGTGTATGTGTGTCAGCTATACTGTTATATAAGTTATATAACTACATGTACGTTGTGTCTGTGTGTCAGCTATACTGTTATATAAGTTATATAACTACATGTACGTTGTTTCTGTGTGTCAGCTATACTGTTATATAAGTTATATAACTACATGTACGTTGTTTCTGTGTGTCAGCTATACCGTTATATAACTACACGTACGTTGTTTCTGTGTGTCAGCTATACTGTTATATAAGTTATATAACTACATGTACGTTGTGTCTGTGTGTCAGCTATACTGTTATATAACTACATGTACGTTGTGTATGTGTGTCAGCTATACTGTTATATAAGTTATATAACTACATGTACGTTGTGTCTGTGTGTCAGCTATACTGTTATATAAGTTATATAACTAGATGTACGTTGTTTCTGTGTGTCAGCTATACTGTTATATAAGTTATATAACTACATGTACGTTGTTTCTGTGTGTCAGCTATACTGTTATATAACTACATGTACGTTGTGCCTGTGTGTCAGCTATACTGTTATATAAGTTATATAACTACATGTACGTTGTTTCTGTGTGTCAGCTATACTGTTATATAAGTTATATAACTACATGTACGTTGTTTCTGTGTGTCAGCTATACTGTTATATAAGTTATATAACTACATGTACGTTGTTTCTGTGTGTCAGCTATACTGTTATATAAGTTATATAACTACATGTACGTTGTTTCTGTGTGTCAGCTATACTGTTATATAAGTTATATAACTACATGTACGTTGTTTCTGTGTGTCAGCTATACTGTTATATAAGTTATATAACTACATGTACGTTGTGTCTGTGTGTCAGCTATACTGTTATATAAGTTATATAACTACATGTACGTTGTTTCTGTGTGTCAGCTATACTGTTATATAAGTTATATAACTACATGTACGTTGTGTCTGTGTGTCAGCTATACTGTTATATAAGTTATATAACTACATGTACGTTGTTTTATGTGTGTCAGCTATACTGTTATATAAGTTATATAACTACATGTACGTTGTGTCTGTGTGTCAGCTATACTGTTATATAACTACATGTACGTTGTGTATGTGTGTCAGCTATACTGTTATATAAGTTATATAACTACATGTACGTTGTGTCTGTGTGTCAGCTATACTGTTATATAAGTTATATAACTACATGTACGTTGTGTCTGTGTGTCAGCTATACTGTTATATAACTGCATGTACGTTGTATCTGTGAGTCAGCTATACTGTTATATAAGTTATATAACTACATGTACGTTGTGTCTGTGTGTCAGCTATACTGTTATATAACTGCATGTACGTTGTATCTGTGAGTCAGCTATACTGTTATATAAGTTATATAACTACATGAACGTGGTTTCTGTGTGTCAGCTATACTGTTATTTAAGTTATATAACTACATGTACGTGGTTTCTGTGTGTCAGCTATACTGTTATATAAGTTATATAACTACATGTACGTGGTTTCTGTGTGTCAGCTATACTGTTATATAAGTTATATAACTACATGTACGTGGTTTCTGTGTGTCAGGTATACTGTTGTATAAGTTATATAACTACATGTACGTTGTTTCTGTGTGTCAGGTATACTGTTATATAAGTTATATAACTACATGTACGTTGTGTCTGTGTGTCAGCTATACTATTATATAAGTTATATAACTACATGTACGTTGTTTCTGTGTGTCAGCTATACCGTTATATAACTACATGTACGTTGTTTCTGTGTGTCAGCTATACCGTTATATAACTACACGTACGTTGTATCTGTGAGTCAGCTATACTGTTATATAAGTTATATAACTACATGTACGTTGTTTCTGTGTGTCAGCTATACTGTTATATAACTACATGTACGTTGTGTCTGTGTGTCAGCTATACTGTTATATAAGTTATATAACTACATGTACGTTGTTTCTGTGTGTCAGCTATACTGTTATATAAGTTATATAACTACATGTACGTTGTTTCTGTGTGTCAGCTATACTGTTATATAAGTTATATAACTACATGTACGTTGTTTCTGTGTGTCAGCTATACTGTTATATAAGTTATATAACTACATGTACGTTGTTTCTGTGTGTCAGCTATACTGTTATATAAGTTATATAACTACATGTACGTTGTTTCTGTGTGTCAGCTATACTGTTATATAAGTTATATAACTACATGTACGTTGTGTCTGTGTGTCAGCTATACTGTTATATAAGTTATATAACTACATGTACGTTGTTTCTGTGTGTCAGCTATACTGTTATATGTTATATAACTACATGTACGTTGTTTCTGTGTGTCAGCTATACTGTTATATAAGTTATATAACTACATGTACGTTGTTTCTGTGTGTCAGCTATACTGTTATATAAGTTATATAACTACATGTACGTTGTGTCTGTGTGTCAGCTATACTGTTATATAAGTTATATAACTACATGTACGTGGTTTCTGTGTGTCAGCTATACTGTTATATAAGTTATATAACTACATGTACGTTGTGTCTGTGTGTCAGCTATACTGTTATATAAGTTATATAACTACATGTACGTTGTGTCTGTGTGTCAGCTATACTGTTATATAAGTTATATAACTACATGTACGTTGTTTCTGTGTGTCAGCTATACTGTTATATAAGTTATATAACTACATGTACGTTGTTTCTGTGTGTCAGCTATACTGTTATATAAGTTATATAACTACATGTACGTTGTTTCTGTGTGTCAGCTATACTGTTATATAAGTTATATAACTACATGTATGTTGTGTCTGTGTGTCAGCTATACTGTTATATAACTGCATGTACGTTGTTTCTGTGTGTCAGCTATACTGTTATATAACTGCATGTACGTTGTTTCTGTGTGTCAGCTATACTGTTATATAAGTTATATAACTACATGTACGTTGTGTCTGTGTGTCAGCTATACTGTTATATAACTACATGTACGTTGTTTCTGTGTGTCAGCTATAATGTTATATAAGTTATATAACTACATGTACGTTGTGTCTGTGTGTCAGCTATACTGTTATATAACTGCATGTACGTTGTTTCTGTGTGTCAGCTATACTGTTATATAAGTTATATAACTACATGTACGTTGTTTCTGTGTGTCAGCTATACTGTTATATAAGTTATATAACTACATGTACGTTGTTTCTGTGTGTCAGCTATACCGTTATATAACTACATGTACGTTGTGTCTGTGAGTCAGCTATACTGTTATATAAGTTATATAACTACATGTACGTTGTTTCTGTGTGTCAGCTATACTGTAATATAACTACATGTACGTTGTTTCTGTGTGTCAGCTATACCGTTATATAACTACATGTACGTTGTGTCTGTGAGTCAGCTATACTGTTATATAAGTTATATAACTACATGTTCGTTGTTTCTGTGTGTCAGCTATACTGTTATATAACTACATGTACGTTGTTTCTGTGTGTCAGCTATACTGTTATATAACTACATGTACGTTGTTTCTGTGAGTCAGCTATACTGTTATATAAGTTATATAACTACATGTACGTGGTGTCTGTGTGTCAGCTATACTGTTATATAAGTTATATAACTACATGTACGTGGTGTCTGTGTGTCAGCTATACTGTTATACAAGTTATATAACTACATGTACGTTGTGTCTGTGTGTCAGCTATACTGTTATATAAGTTATATAACTACATGTACGTTGTGTCTGTGTGTCAGCTATACTGTTATATAAGTTATATAACTACATGTACGTTGTTTCTGTGTGTCAGCTATACTGTTATATAAGTTATATAACTACATGTACGTTGTTTCTGTGTGTCAGCTATACTGTTATATAAGTTATATAACTACACGTACGTTGTTTCTGTGTGTCAGCTATACTGTTATATAAGTTATATAACTACACGTACGTTGTTTCTGTGTGTCAGCTATACTGTTATATAACTACATGTACGTTGTGTCTGTGTGTCAGCTATACTGTTATATAAGTTATATAACTACATGTACGTTGTTTCTGTGTGTCAGCTATACTGTTATATAAGTTATATAACTACACGTACGTTGTTTCTGTGTGTCAGCTATACTGTTATATAACTACATGTACGTTGTTTCTGTGTGTCAGCTATACTGTTATATAAGTTATATAACTACATGTACGTTGTTTCTGTGTGTCAGCTATACTGTTATATAAGTTATATAACTACACGTACGTTGTTTCTGTGTGTCAGCTATACTGTTATATAAGTTATATAACTACATGTACGTTGTTTCTGTGTGTCAGCTATACTGTTATATAACTACATGTACGTTGTTTCTGTGTGTCAGCTATACCGTTATATAACTACATGTACGTTGTGTCTGTGAGTCAGCTATACTGTTATATAAGTTATATAACTACATGTACGTTGTTTCTGTGTGTCAGCTATACTGTAATATAACTACATGTACGTTGTTTCTGTGTGTCAGCTATACCGTTATATAACTACATGTACGTTGTGTCTGTGTGTCAGCTATACTGTTATATAAGTTATATAACTACATGTACGTTGTGTCTGTGTGTCAGCTATACTGTTATATAAGTTATATAACTACATGTACGTTGTTTCTGTGTGTCAGCTATACTGTTATATAAGTTATATAACTACATGTACGTTGTTTCTGTGTGTCAGCTATACCGTTATATAACTACACGTACGTTGTTTCTGTGTGTCAGCTATACTGTTATATAAGTTATATAACTACATGTACGTTGTGTCTGTGTGTCAGCTATACTGTTATATAACTACATGTACGTTGTGTATGTGTGTCAGCTATACTGTTATATAAGTTATATAACTACATGTACGTTGTGTCTGTGTGTCAGCTATACTGTTATATAAGTTATATAACTAGATGTACGTTGTTTCTGTGTGTCAGCTATACTGTTATATAAGTTATATAACTACATGTACGTTGTTTCTGTGTGTCAGCTATACTGTTATATAACTACATGTACGTTGTGCCTGTGTGTCAGCTATACTGTTATATAAGTTATATAACTACATGTACGTTGTTTCTGTGTGTCAGCTATACTGTTATATAAGTTATATAACTACATGTACGTTGTTTCTGTGTGTCAGCTATACTGTTATATAAGTTATATAACTACATGTACGTTGTTTCTGTGTGTCAGCTATACTGTTATATAAGTTATATAACTACATGTACGTTGTTTCTGTGTGTCAGCTATACTGTTATATAAGTTATATAACTACATGTACGTTGTTTCTGTGTGTCAGCTATACTGTTATATAAGTTATATAACTACATGTACGTTGTGTCTGTGTGTCAGCTATACTGTTATATAAGTTATATAACTACATGTACGTTGTTTCTGTGTGTCAGCTATACTGTTATATAAGTTATATAACTACATGTACGTTGTGTCTGTGTGTCAGCTATACTGTTATATAAGTTATATAACTACATGTACGTTGTTTTATGTGTGTCAGCTATACTGTTATATAAGTTATATAACTACATGTACGTTGTGTCTGTGTGTCAGCTATACTGTTATATAACTACATGTACGTTGTGTATGTGTGTCAGCTATACTGTTATATAAGTTATATAACTACATGTACGTTGTGTCTGTGTGTCAGCTATACTGTTATATAAGTTATATAACTACATGTACGTTGTGTCTGTGTGTCAGCTATACTGTTATATAACTGCATGTACGTTGTATCTGTGAGTCAGCTATACTGTTATATAAGTTATATAACTACATGTACGTTGTGTCTGTGTGTCAGCTATACTGTTATATAACTGCATGTACGTTGTATCTGTGAGTCAGCTATACTGTTATATAAGTTATATAACTACATGAACGTGGTTTCTGTGTGTCAGCTATACTGTTATTTAAGTTATATAACTACATGTACGTGGTTTCTGTGTGTCAGCTATACTGTTATATAAGTTATATAACTACATGTACGTGGTTTCTGTGTGTCAGCTATACTGTTATATAAGTTATATAACTACATGTACGTGGTTTCTGTGTGTCAGGTATACTGTTGTATAAGTTATATAACTACATGTACGTTGTTTCTGTGTGTCAGGTATACTGTTATATAAGTTATATAACTACATGTACGTTGTGTCTGTGTGTCAGCTATACTATTATATAAGTTATATAACTACATGTACGTTGTTTCTGTGTGTCAGCTATACCGTTATATAACTACATGTACGTTGTTTCTGTGTGTCAGCTATACCGTTATATAACTACACGTACGTTGTATCTGTGAGTCAGCTATACTGTTATATAAGTTATATAACTACATGTACGTTGTTTCTGTGTGTCAGCTATACTGTTATATAACTACATGTACGTTGTGTCTGTGTGTCAGCTATACTGTTATATAAGTTATATAACTACATGTACGTTGTTTCTGTGTGTCAGCTATACTGTTATATAAGTTATATAACTACATGTACGTTGTTTCTGTGTGTCAGCTATACTGTTATATAAGTTATATAACTACATGTACGTTGTTTCTGTGTGTCAGCTATACTGTTATATAAGTTATATAACTACATGTACGTTGTTTCTGTGTGTCAGCTATACTGTTATATAAGTTATATAACTACATGTACGTTGTTTCTGTGTGTCAGCTATACTGTTATATAAGTTATATAACTACATGTACGTTGTGTCTGTGTGTCAGCTATACTGTTATATAAGTTATATAACTACATGTACGTTGTTTCTGTGTGTCAGCTATACTGTTATATGTTATATAACTACATGTACGTTGTTTCTGTGTGTCAGCTATACTGTTATATAAGTTATATAACTACATGTACGTTGTTTCTGTGTGTCAGCTATACTGTTATATAAGTTATATAACTACATGTACGTTGTGTCTGTGTGTCAGCTATACTGTTATATAAGTTATATAACTACATGTACGTGGTTTCTGTGTGTCAGCTATACTGTTATATAAGTTATATAACTACATGTACGTTGTGTCTGTGTGTCAGCTATACTGTTATATAAGTTATATAACTACATGTACGTTGTGTCTGTGTGTCAGCTATACTGTTATATAAGTTATATAACTACATGTACGTTGTTTCTGTGTGTCAGCTATACTGTTATATAAGTTATATAACTACATGTACGTTGTTTCTGTGTGTCAGCTATACTGTTATATAAGTTATATAACTACATGTACGTTGTTTCTGTGTGTCAGCTATACTGTTATATAAGTTATATAACTACATGTATGTTGTGTCTGTGTGTCAGCTATACTGTTATATAACTGCATGTACGTTGTTTCTGTGTGTCAGCTATACTGTTATATAACTGCATGTACGTTGTTTCTGTGTGTCAGCTATACTGTTATATAAGTTATATAACTACATGTACGTTGTGTCTGTGTGTCAGCTATACTGTTATATAACTACATGTACGTTGTTTCTGTGTGTCAGCTATAATGTTATATAAGTTATATAACTACATGTACGTTGTGTCTGTGTGTCAGCTATACTGTTATATAACTGCATGTACGTTGTTTCTGTGTGTCAGCTATACTGTTATATAAGTTATATAACTACATGTACGTTGTTTCTGTGTGTCAGCTATACTGTTATATAAGTTATATAACTACATGTACGTTGTTTCTGTGTGTCAGCTATACCGTTATATAACTACATGTACGTTGTGTCTGTGAGTCAGCTATACTGTTATATAAGTTATATAACTACATGTACGTTGTTTCTGTGTGTCAGCTATACTGTAATATAACTACATGTACGTTGTTTCTGTGTGTCAGCTATACCGTTATATAACTACATGTACGTTGTGTCTGTGAGTCAGCTATACTGTTATATAAGTTATATAACTACATGTTCGTTGTTTCTGTGTGTCAGCTATACTGTTATATAACTACATGTACGTTGTTTCTGTGTGTCAGCTATACTGTTATATAACTACATGTACGTTGTTTCTGTGAGTCAGCTATACTGTTATATAAGTTATATAACTACATGTACGTGGTGTCTGTGTGTCAGCTATACTGTTATATAAGTTATATAACTACATGTACGTGGTGTCTGTGTGTCAGCTATACTGTTATACAAGTTATATAACTACATGTACGTTGTGTCTGTGTGTCAGCTATACTGTTATATAAGTTATATAACTACATGTACGTTGTGTCTGTGTGTCAGCTATACTGTTATATAAGTTATATAACTACATGTACGTTGTTTCTGTGTGTCAGCTATACTGTTATATAAGTTATATAACTACATGTACGTTGTTTCTGTGTGTCAGCTATACTGTTATATAAGTTATATAACTACACGTACGTTGTTTCTGTGTGTCAGCTATACTGTTATATAAGTTATATAACTACACGTACGTTGTTTCTGTGTGTCAGCTATACTGTTATATAACTACATGTACGTTGTGTCTGTGTGTCAGCTATACTGTTATATAAGTTATAACTACATGTACGTTGTTTCTGTGTGTCAGCTATACTGTTATATAAG